>CATNEM010000124.1:1120000-1640000 GCA_950096795.1 Macrostomum cliftonense | reverse complement strand
TTCGTTTGTAGACCCGCAGATTTTAATTTACGGAAAAAAATTTTTGTGAATCTTAGAATACTGGAAATCGGTTTTCTCACAGAAAAAAAATAAATAAGTTATTTCTGAGCAACCAACTAACCAGCTAGAAGGAAAAAGTGATTTGAAATCGGTACGGATAGCTGAAGGGCCACACTTCGATCAGGGATTAACTCTGAGATTTTGATCGCTTAAGGAGCTCAGTTATTTTTTTTAGCGATATTCTCAAAAGTATTGGAGAATACTTTCTGGAAAGATCGATTCTCTTTGCTTTTTTATGATGAATTTCATCTTCTTTCATAGAAGTGCTGAGTCGGTTTAACCTTTCACTTGGTCAGCTTTTATCGTTCGGTGGTTTGGCTGTTGGTATGTTTGTGATTCAGTGTGTGCTTTAGCGTTTTTAAGAAGTTTTACGAGCGTATTCTTATTTTTATCTAACAAAAATTTCCCAGACGAGCCAAGCAATGGGCCGACTACGTAAAAGAAGTGTGCATCTCCGTTGAGACAATGTGCAAGTATTCTGTCGAGTACCATCAGCGCATGGGAGAAAACATGAACAATCTGATGCAAGTGCTCAAATCGGAGAGCTCAAGTAGCCTGCCGTTGCAGTCCTACTACATGACCGGCGCCAACATCATCCAGCAGGACTGCCAAGCCTCCGAGCAGATATTTCGAACCAGCATTCCGCAGATTGTCTACGAGGCACTCCGCTCGCGGATCAAGGAACACGAGACGGCGAGGAAACGCTTCAAAGCGGATTGGAACAGTGTTGTGCGGCAGTGGCGCAAGGCCCAAGTGGCAATGGAGCAGTGTCGTCAGGCCTACTATCAGCGCTGCACCGACGTGAGTTTCGGCTTGAAATCAATGACCTCGACAATACTAAGGGAGTTTGGATTTTTCCTATCCAAACTCCGAAACTCAAAACTCAAAACTCGATCCGAAACTTTACCCGACTTAAGAGCCCCAAACACGCGTGGCAAAATTGTAACATTAGCTATTTAAAAAATCGGAAATCTTATTAAGCTTAAACCAAAGCCCGAGCCCGACCCAGAGCCACGAATTATCCCTAGAGTGCGTTCAGTAGGAAAACAATATGTTTGCATTATAGAGTAATGAGGTGACAAACTATGATTTATGATTTATGGGTGCCTTGCATCTTCTTAAAAAACTTTACTCCGCAGTTTAAGACAATTACCAAAATCATCCTTCCACTAGGTCGAACGCGCCCACTCTGACTACGTGAACACTAACACAAAGACCACCAGTCTAGTCTTGGTGTCGACTCCGTCCGGTCAGTCGGCTGGCGGCGCCGGCGGCGGCACCACTCAACTACGCGGCGATCCCAGACACGAGGCCAAGCTGTCGCGCAAGAAGAAATACGAAGAAGACTGCGTAGCTAAACGCGAGGCGGCCAGACGCGCTTATTTAAAAAGCGTCGACGAGTTGAACGCCATGACCGACCTGCGCGAACGAAAGAAAATTGAAATTCTTCGCGGCGTACGCGAACTAATTGAACGCGGCGACCAGTGCTTCATCACGGCCACGTGCGGCTTCTTCGAGTGCTACACGCGCACGAAGGAGAGCAACAACCAGGAGCTCCGCAGTCTGAGCCGGAACAGTCACCAGAACTACCGACCAGGCAGCAAGTATCGCGAGTTTGCGCGCACCTGCATCAGCCTGGATGCTGATGATCCACCGCCGAGGTTCGTTGAATGTTTGGTCAATTATTCCACTTGCCTTTAGAGTACGCAAGCACTATAGTTACGTGTAGTATGGCTAAAAATGATACAGGAGCTGTTGGTATCGCCTTAAGGATGAGGACACGGAGGTTTCAATTTGTTTTTGAAGTTCTCCATGTCAGGCAGTGTATACACTTAAGGGCTCGAGCTTGGCTCTTAAAGAGCTCTTGTAGTACAACAGTACAACTATCCATATGAAGGTCCAAATTAATGTTGTCTAGCAGAGAGTAAAACCCTGGGAGTTGGTTACCACTCTCGCATCCCGCTGACTTTATGTAGGATAACCGGTTCCAAAAATTTCCCAAGGGAAAACGCCTTGCGTGTGAGATATTCGTAGACTGTGCGGTCGCCTCAACCATCCCAGCTAACAGCTAATAACATTCAGATGACGCGGCAAATAACTCAAAAATTTAACCTTCGAATTTCGACACAATCCAATCGACAGATTCGCATTCGAGGAGTTCAACTCAGCCTCTCGCCTGGCCGTTACCCGGAAGGAGAGCCGCGGCGGCAGCTCCGGCGATGGAGGCATCGGCGGCGTTATCGAAGACGATCCGGAGATTGAAGACGACGAAGAGTCCGGCGAGTGCGTTGTGTCGTCGTCCTACGCCGCGACCACTTCGAAATCGTCCGGATTCGGTCGGATCTGGAACACCACTAAGGACACGGCCTCGTCGTTCTTCCAGAAGCCGATGTCAATCAAATTCAAGAAGCCAGCCAGCTCCGGGCAGCTGCAATTGGATCAGCAGCTGGGAGGCGGCGGGCACAGTCCACGGATGGACATGAGCCAGCATGTGTGCGTCATCTGCAAATGTATTCAAGTGATCGACGAAACGTACATTGGCACTAATGGAATCTATCGAATTCAGGTTGGTTGATTTTGAAGCAGCTTTAAAAAACGATCACTGCCTTATTTTTAATTACGAATTTCCCATCAGGCTTCAAAACGACGCGTCATCGACCTGTCCCAGCTACTCGAAGCCGATCCAGACAGTCACGAAGTAGATCTGTACGAAGAGTCAGCTCACACTGTTTGCGGTCTACTCAAGTACCACCTGATGCAGCTACCAGACGCTCTTCTCACCGCCGACCTTTACACCGCCTTCATCGAAGCTGGAAAAGACGGCGCCGACGTTAACCGACTGGCCGCTCTGGTTGGCCAGCTACCGAAGGTGAACAGGCTGCTAGCCGGTGCCCTGTTCCATCATCTCAACCGAGTGGCCGCTCACGAGTCGGAGAACCAGATGAACTCGCAGAATCTTAGCCTGGTATTTGCCCCGACAGTGCTTCGTCCGCGCCAGGAGAGTCAAGCCAACACTGCCAGCCTCACCGAGGTGCTGGACTATTCTCACCAGAAAATCGTTGCTCAGGCTTTGATCGATCATGCTGCGGACATTTTTGGCCCGGCTGCCGATTACGCTACGCAGGAGTTTCTGCCCAGCCCAAGTCCCAGTCGCAGTCAGGGCAACGAAGAATCCGTGAGCTCAGCTGAGTCGGGTCTGGCCGCATCAGCTGGTAACGAAGCAACGACAGCTAGTGGAGGCTGTTCCACGGCCACCACTGTGCTGACCCTGACGCCGACCATTTCCGCGGCTGCGGCGGCTGGGTCCACGGCTCAAACAGCCGTGTCGACGGCCAGCGCCTCGGCAACCGTAATCGCCACGGCCCCGTCGCCGTCCCCTGGTGCCGGGCGTCATCGAGACGTCCGCCTGCCAGCCGCATTCGATCCTGGCGTCGATTTCGACGACATCGACGACACGACTGAGGACGACGGAGCTGGCGCCGGGACAAGCGCCGCTTTGTCGAAGCATCCGCAGGCGAGGCTTGGCGTTGGAGGAGGCGCCGCTAGGAGCGCTTCTCCTTCGAGGCGAGGTGAGATCTATCCCCGACATTCAGGGGGGGGGGGGCGAGTGGCTCAGTGGTCTAGCACGTCTGCCTTGTGTGCCACTGGTCCAGGTTCGACCCCGCCTTGTAGGTTGCCTATTTTCCCTAGCGCAGTTTCGTGTGCAGCTGGTCACATTAATTTGGGGCCTTGTGCACGAATTGGTTGGGCTATGGGCCAGTTGTGCAATTTACGCCCATGAGGGCAACCCCCCAGAGCATAGGGCGTCTACATTCCTGGAACCGCCGCTTGTACACCCTATGTGAGTGCGTGACTGGGTGCCGGCCTGTGTGTGTGTGTGTGTCTATGCCTGCATACCATATTTAGTGTGACTGAACGCGCTTCAGGAGTCAGCGCAATGGACAGTCATGCCCAGTCGCTGGTTGTGGGACGATGTCGCTTCAAGCGTCAAAGTGCCTGCAGCCCTTTTGCAGATTTAGATTTAGTTATCCCCGAGATCGGGGATCACGAATCATCAATAGATTTTATTACTAATAGATTTCATTAAAACAAACAGGCAACAGACAAGAGTCGGCTGAGGCGAGAAAAAGGTAAAAAAAGCATCCCGATTTTTATGGGTTTCAGTGTGGTTTGAATTGCATTTCGAACTATTTAGATATCCGTTTAATAAAGTGTCGCACGAAAATAAACCAACTAATTTGTGAAATTGTTACCAGCTTCGTAAACCTTAAATGTTGTGCCACCATTAGTCTTATGTTAACTGCTACTTTGCATGCAACTTTTACTTACATGTACTAAATGCTAGTAAAAGAAACAATTTAGAAATATCTGTCTAAAAGAATGCCTAGATTGGCTTGTATCTCAGGTCGTCAAATTGGGAAAGGCTGTGATGGTAAAATATGCCGTGACTAATACAATTACATACGAAGATCTCAAATACTAGCTGTTTTTTGCAAGCTGTGTGTCAAACCGAGCTGCTAGAAGCACTTGGCCTCCTAGTCTTTCTTCCTGGTCTTACTTTAGTTAAAAATCAATCCTTGGAGCATGAAAACTCTAGATTTTTTAACGCTTTTGTCAGCACAATGTAGCTTGTCAATGCACCATTTGTACTTCGTATGATGTTGTTTTCTCTGCTTGAATTTAGCAAGACTGGGATTAACTTGCATTAAACACGCACTACGTGAATGTTTTTACTCCCTGCAATAGTTTTCTGAAGTACAGACTATATTTATGTATTAGTTATCCTTACGCTGTACGAAGTAACTTGTCATTTGATTAAGCTTCATACATTTGAGTTTTCTATCTAGCAATGAGTACATTAAAATCACCAGAAACACAAATTACTTACTATAAAATACATTTTTACTCGATAAACTTACTCATTTTCAGCCGAGAACTCAACAAGTAGCGACGGTCGAGCGTCACCGCAAGCGATGTCAGCAAGACTTAGCCAGATACCCAAACTGACCTTAACAGAAGCGCCGTCCTTTAACCCAGATGAAGCAACATCGTCCTCAAATCTGTCCATCCAGCAAAGCCAGAAGCCAACCCATGCCAGGCCCAGATTACAAAGCGAATCCAATGCCACCCTAGCAGAGCGCAGGCGTCAGAAACCGCATGCGCCAAAACCACCAGAATCTCCTCCAGTAATGCTTCGTAGTGCTAGCAATCAGTTACAACAACAACAACAACAACAACAACAACAAAAGCATCTTCCAATAATTCCCTGTCCAATTTTAGACAATGTTTCAACTGAAAAGCGTCATTCAATGTATGTTTAGCATTGGGCCTGAATTTCAAATTATTCGTAGCTAGCTAACTCGCAAGGCGCACAGATCTAATCCTAAACTCGTGACATCATCGAAGGTTCCCTTTCTCAAATACTAGTATTGCTGTTTTGGATTAAACTCCGTCAATTCATCTTGTATATTACTTAGTGAGTAGTTGATTGCTTTTATTTGATCACCTTCTTTATGCTGGCCCTTTCTAATGTTACGGTTTTTTTCACTATGCTTTGAGTGCTGCACAGAGTTCTGACAACCGCAAAGTCAAATGCGTAAGAGGAGTCACCAAATTTCCTACTAGTCACTTGCGCTCTTCTGTGCAAATTTTTTTTCGATGGTTTTGATTTATTATTCAGTATTCATCAGTTGTCAACTTGTCAATTTCACGAGCATATTCGATCACATTCATCTTAAATTCATTTTTGCTTTGTAAGTTTTATTTTATCGCTTCGACTGAAAAGTACGAGCGTTTTTTACTGAGCGAAAAACAATTGAAAATCCATTTAAAGTTGTTTAGAGTCAACTTATTGTTACAGGCCGATTTTATTGTAATCATAATCATAAATCCCACATTTTGTCAGTCTCTAAACAACTTTTTATGGTGTCTTGGAAAGCGTTTCGTCGTGTACCAGTTTTAACTCGCTGCATTACATTTTTCACAACTTTCATAACTTTGTCAGCAATATTGTCTGCTTAGAGTATCCAATTGATGTTATTGACAATTGAGCAAAACTGACTGTAGGTTTTCATTTTTTCATAGTTTCATTTGATCACGGCTTTAGAACTGAGCTAATCTGTCAACGCTTCATGTCATACAGCATGATTCGATATTTTTACACATCACCTCTTTCATCAAAGCTTTTAATCCTCGTGCATACTTTTTCTTAGCTGCGCAGTGTCTGTGAAAAACTCTATTATTGGTGAATTATTTTTTCAAGAAATTCAGATCCCTTCGCAAAATTTGTAGCCCTCTAAAGTCAGAAGGTACAATTGAAACTAGTCTCAAAACAATAAGCAAAATAATTGAAAAATCAGTTCGGGAACAATCTTTACACAATCTATACACCAAAAAATCATGCGTCGTATCATAATTTTTTCGTGATTTTAAACCAAGTACTGCTATCAAGGCTACTCAAAACGTACGTAAAAAAATACTATAACTTTTTGCGATCCCAAAGATTATTAACTAAGATTTGTTTTGAAGCGGCTGTATCTATGAACAACGCGAAAAAACCATCGCAGAAAGCAATATGTTGTAACCCATCTGTATCCTTTGCTTATTACTATATAGTAGTAGTACATACTCTTAAATAGTAGTATAACTATGCAAGTAGATTTATAAAAAGCGAAATAAAACACTCAAAATTGTGTGCAATGACAGTTATTGCTTTTTCGTCGCCGTTGTTGCAATGTACTCAACTGCTTTTTGTGATGGAAATGCTTTCAAAATAACTGTTCCTTGTTGTTTCCTTATTTTCTTATTGTTTTATTCAATAATTTAGCTTGCGTAGTCACAGGTCGATCACTCGAAAACAAATGCTTAAACACTTTCTAAATCCGTTAGAGTTTTTCGGTAGCGTCTTAAAAAGCTAATTCAGAGCAGGAATTATATAGAAATTCAGAGAAGACTTCTTGCAAAGCAGTGAGTAGCTAAGTAAGAACCCACATAACCAAAATTATCGCCGAGATATCGCCCAGATATCGCCAGCCGATTCGCCCAGATATCGGGGCTTATCGCCCAGTTTATCGCCTGAGCACCAGAAGTGGTCATCATGGCTATATCGCCTCGGTATCGAATAGCGATATCGCGGGGCGATGTGCAGGCGAGCATCAGCAGATAACATCTGCAAGCGTACTACCATACTACTAGTAGGAAATACAGTTTTTTCATTTGTTAGTGAAAAGAAAAACGTTAAAAGAAATACTCTTCATTTTCGTTGCATAGATTATTTTATTATATTCTTAAAGTTCGTTTATTTTCTGAACAAATGCTGCCATGTATCAATAGCATGCCATGCAGCGCTTCCACTGAGCCGTCAAAAGTTCGCCTGAGTGCTAAAATTCCCGCACATAGTGCACGTTACATAAAAATGAGCACTAATAAATTGATTGATTGGTAATTGATTGCATAAAAATGTTGCTAAATTTGCCATGGCAATTTTGAGTACGAGTATAAGTGCAATATGTGCAATCGATTTTGGACAAAAAGGGCAGTAATAATAATAATAGTAAGACAGTATTTTAAGACTTATTTTTAATGTGCCAATGTATTGTATTGCCGGCTTGTTTTCTTTTCCAATGAGACAAATTATCATATAAATTATATTCCAGTACCAGAAGTGTAGGGAGCTCATGAAGCATCATTTTTATGCATAGGAAATGCAAAAGTAAAACCATTATGAGGCAATACACAAGCCTTGCAAAAAATGTTGGATAATGGCAAATAAATTATATCAACAGACAAATTGGAGATACAATAAATGTTTAAACATGTAGAATCGATTGGGTAAGTATAAGCAGAAGAATATTTCACATATTTCTGGCATGCAAAATAGCTATCATTAGAGCTGCTTAGTATGCATAGAATTTTATAGCAAAAATAGCTAGAATCAAAGAAATGACAGTCATTTTTGTGAACAGAAAACCTAACACCATCAATATAACACACAGAAAACTTGCCAAAATCGACAAACTGATCTGAAATATTGCAAAAAGTGATTCTACATTTAAAAATAATATCTGAAGCACACTCAACAGGTACAATAGATTCAAGTTCACAAAGGCGATTTGAACATTGCTCTAGAGGCAAATTACTTGACCGTACACATTGCTTAAGAACATGTAAAAAACTTTCATACTTAAAAGCACTAAAGTTGTCTAAGCAACCAAACTTTCTACAATCATCAGCAAGGTGAATAAGTGAATGAACATTATAAACAAGCATCTTGGAACCATACAACTGTTTGCATTCCTTAACAAATCTGCAAAGCAATTGAGAAGCATATGTGATGAGTTCAAGAGAAACATTTGGATTACACAGAATACAAATAGCTACATGAAAAAGAAGAAAATGCTTAACTACCTTTTTCTTAATATCCTTACTATGGCACATTATAGGAACACCAGAAAAAAGCAAAAAGGACCTATACTCAGTAGCCTTCCAAAGTCGAACATGAGAAAGAGAGCGTGGCTTTCGTGCAAATTCTGATGGAAAGTTATTGCTGAAACAAATTAGCTGCTCTGACATAGCTGCAACAATACGGTTATGAAATCTGATAGAAAGTGGACCTTGAAGCCAGAAAAAAATTAGTCGACTGCATAACACCTAAGCAGATTAAGTGCATATAGTCATATGGAAAGTTAACTATCATATCAATATCAAGTTGTTCAAAAGGACTTGTACCAGTGTGGTGTTCTTCATCATCTTTCCTTCGAAAAGATTCATTTGTACGCAAAGGACAATTAAGTTCATCAAAGATCACCTGTCCAACATATTCACCTGCAATAGAGCACTTGTCACAAGCTGAAAATCCATTATGTCCTTTGATACACTTAAGAAATGCTCTTGCTGGGCGGTCAGCGATGACTTTTTCGAATACAACACTTTCTTTAAGGCTTTTAAGTTCCTCTATAATGTCTTTCAGAAAGTCAGCAAGAGGTGGCTTCTCTGTTCCCAGGTACAAAGCAATCACAAATGGCTTTGATTGTCCAAATGAACCAAGAATAGGCCAAAATGATTGCTTGTTGCTCCGGAATACATTCATTCCATCAATGTTCAAAGACAAGGCTATCCTTTCAATAGAATGAATAGATTGAATATTCTTTGGACTATGCTTCTGAATACCAAAGTAAATATACTTGCCACACCCCATAGATAAGGGCTTTACATTCCTTGGTGTTTGAAGTAGAGTGCGGCTTGAAAGAGGCAAGTCAGGATGATGTTTGTGCAAGATCTTTAGCAAAGAATCCACACCAGATAATTCTATTTTCTTGGAAATTGCCCATTGCTGTAGCTCATCTCTCAATGTCACTCCTTCAGTGTTAGATTCATCATCACTATCAATGACTTCTTCATATATTTCATCAAATATAAAATCATTGGCATTAGCATTTGATAGGATTTCCTCTAGTTGTAGCTCCTGGTCTTGTTGTTGTTCTAAGTGTTGTTGAAGTTCTTGGTATTGTTGTTGAGGCTCTTGGCCTTGTTCTGGTTCTGGCTCTTGGTTTTGTTGTGGTACTTGGTCTAGTTTAGGTGTGTTTTGATATGGTTTTGACTGGTTTTCAATAACATCTAACTCAGTTATCATTGAATAGAAACGCTTTCTTGAAGCACGTTGAATCTTTCTTGAAGCCTGAAAAGTTAAAATTGATTTGCTTGTTTTTAGTCCCTATAGAAATGCCAACTATTAATAATTATATTTTTTATAAAAAATCCTAGTTGTAAAATAGTAAATAATTAATATAGAAATGCTTAGCCACATTGTCCTATGCCAATAATTTAAATTTCATCCACAAATATCTATGCCAATAATGTTCACTGTATCTACATAACAGTTTGATAGAGGGGTACCTACTATCATTATGCCTTGCCAATGATGTTTAATAGCTTATCTAAGTGGCAGTTGACTTGACTAGAATAGGTCTATCTTTTTAACTCTATTTTAGGGTCATATGGGCCTATATAAATAATAATAATATAGAGTACATAATATGGGGCAGATCCAGGGGGCTAGGGGCTTTATCCCCCTGAAATGTTGGCCTACCCAATTGCTACCCCCCCTTAGGAGAATAGAGCAACCCTAGAAAAAAAGAATGCCCCTAGTAGAGAAACAAAGGGTGCCTACCTCAAACAAAGGTAGAAGTAGCTAGTATAGGCCTACTATTGAAAGATTTTACTAAAATAAATGATTATATTAGGTGAGGTCCCTATAAAGTTCTTAAATTAAATCTAACCCCTAAATATAGCTAGGACTCTAAATTCAATGACAAAGGAACAAAGCCTAAGAAAACTCTTTAGAGCAAGAGCATTAGAGCAAGTTATTGCTTAGTTAGAAATTAAATTAGATCAAGACTCATGAAATTTGATAAAATTGTGCAGTCAAAATATAACAATAAAACTAGCCTACTGTACTGCCAAGGCCTTAGCTATGGCTATATGTGCATTGTGCACTGAATGGACTAAGCAGCACAGATTATTATCAGAAAAGTAGTAGTAGTAGTAGTAGGTAGGCCTAGGCGATTTGGCTCGGGTGACGACCCTTGTCCTTGATGCCAATAGTAATAATAATAAGTTTATTCTTTTAATACTTTCGATATTTTTATTATTTAGAGTTGTGTAAATGCAAAAGTAAATCAATTTTAACTTAAGTGTCATAAGTGAGACAGGGAAGACAGAAAACAGGGTGATCTAAACGACATACAAATGGCGATAGTTGGCAGAGAAAAAAAAGCCGAGAAAAATATTTTTCATCCGCGATACGTCTGTTAGTCAAGCCACTTTGTTTTTAAAAGAATTAACAAAGTAGACGAAAATATTTGATGAAACAAATATCTAATATTAGAAATTAAAGATACATGATAAAATTAGCTACCTAAAAAAATTATGTAGCTACTAAATACAAAACACTTCTACTTAGTCAGATATATTCAATTTTAAAATGAATCGCCTCTATGATATCGAGGCGAAATCGTGCATCAATCAGAAGTTAGTAATACGAAATAAACATCAATCAGTTTCTTTTGCATTTCAACTCTTTACTACACACTTTAAAATACATTTTCACAGTAAGCACAATAATAACAAATGAAAAGATAATGAAAAGCAGGCTTCTTAAAAATTCTATCATGTATCGAAGCAATATCGCCTCGATATCTTTCAACGATATATCGCCCATATCAGAGGGCGAGCAGTGGGCGATATCTCGGCGATAATTTTGGTTATGTGGGAAGCATCAAGTAAATAGCAATTCCAAGTTGCTCAATTGTGCAGTTGCTGCTCCTTGCCTGCTCAAACACTCCAAACGCTCGCATCGCTAAATACTGTGAGCACATAAAGACACAAAACGTGTGCAAGATGTTGAACTGTTAAACTAGCATCATTTCTCTCTGCTTCTCTCTTATCCAACCAATCTGCTCAATAGAGCCCATGCACGTACACTCGCTCTATTGTCGCGTTTTAAGAAACTTAGCAACGGTAAAAGATAAACTAAGGGCGAGACTAACTCTGCTTTTAAGAGAAGAGACGAATGATACAGAATACAGAGTGAGAATATTCTGGCACTGTAATTACACTTCGACTCCAAAAACAAGCTCAATTTTTTGAATGTCAAGCATCAACAATCGACCAGTGGGATTTGGTTTCCAATCGAATCCCCAGACAGCAAATGGTAGCAACGCTGGTAAACAGGAGGATCAGCAGTTGCAGTCCATCGAAGCCTGGGAGACGGGACAAACACGCGAGAGCGCCCTGTTGTCTGCTCGGGTTGATCCGGCCGAGAGGGACCAAGAAACTGCTGAATGGCGCCAAATCACTCTGGTTGTTGATGGCAAAGAGTTGTACGCAAATGCCGCTCACCTAGCAAGCGTGTCGCCAGTGTTTCGTCGAATGATCGCGGAGTTAAATCAACGTTAGTGACGTGTGTTGCTTTACTAATGCATCAGGGGTCTTTAAGGATTTGCTTGCTTTCCCGAGTGTAAAGTTTTTGGGCCCCCTTTTATACGTACCTAAAAAGCTAAATATGCAGGAGGGCTGTAGGCACTTTGACGCTTAAGGCAACATCCTCCCACAACCAGCGACTGGGCATGACTGTCCAATCTATTGCGCTGACTCCTGAAGCGCGTTCAGTCACACTAAATACGGTATGCAGGCATAGACACACACACATAGGCCGGCACCCAGTCACGCACTCACATAGGGCGCACAAGCGTTAGTTCCAGGAATGTACACTCTCTATGCCTTGGGGGGTTGCCCACATGGGCGTAAATTGCACAACTGGCCCATAGCCCAACCAATTCGTGCACAAGGCCTCAAATTAATGTGATCCTGCACACGAAACCGCGCTAGGGAAAATAGGCAACCTACAACGCGGGGTCGAACCTGGACCAGTGGCACACAAGGCAGACGCGCTAGACCGCCGAGCCACTCGCCCCCTTTTTTATACGTACCAGTTTTCACACATTTCTCTATGTGTCCTTAATTGGCTGCTCACCCTATAATCTACCAAATTGTAAGGTAATCTGTGCTCATTTGCCACTATCATAAATGAATGTAATGATCAGACAATAAAATTGTTCCGCCACAACCTCACCGCAGCCAAGCAACCGGCTAAAAGCGAAAAAGCATCGGACCCGGCTGGTAAAAGAGGCGCAGCCGGTCCTAAAGCCCGCGGCCCATTGGGGAAACCAATGGCCGACCAGGGCAAAAAGCAGCAGCAACAGCAGCAACAGCAGCAGCAGCCTGAGGATCGACTAGAGATCGAAGATGCCAGCTACGAGGATATGTACGAATTCCTTCTGGCCTTGCAACCCCAGGGACTGTTGCAGGAGGAGAAAACTGTCAACACCAACAACGTGGTGAGCCTACTGTCGTTGAGTCGCCGATTTCATGTCAGCTTTCTGTGGGATCGTTGCCTGATTGCTCTACGCGAAGACGTCAGGCCTTCGAATGTGCTTCGACACTATGCGTGCCTCCGTCTGAAAGGGGTGCCGGAGCTTGAGGAAATTTTCTTTACAATGTGCCTCGAATTGTTGAGAGAGTTGAATCCGCAACAGCTCGAGCATGATCCGTGGTACGTGCTTTCGGAACTGCAGTCTGATTATGATATTAATACCGAGTTCCAATAGCTTGTGATTTTTGCACTCCTTTCTGCCCCGTAAAAAGCTGTAAACGTCTAAGCTCACAGGCATCAATCACTAAGTCACAAGGTGAACTTTATTATATCTGAAAGTAGTAGATGTTAGTGCATATTCAAGACTGCAACCGATGTTACGAGCGTATGGAGGCAATTTCTTTCACCTGATAAGCAGATAACCCTCTCACATGACTCATTATGAGCTGATAGCGCTCTAACATGACTTCCTTTGAGCAGACAACCCTCTTACATGACTCCCTTTGAGCAGACAACCCTCTCACATGACTCCTTATGAGCAGACAACCCTCTTACATTACTCATTATGAGCAGACAACCCTCTTACATGACTCATTATGAGCAGACAACCCTCTTACATGACTCCTTATGAGCAGACAACCCTCTTACATGACTCCCTTTGAGCAGACAACCCTCTTACATGACTCCTTATGAGCAGACAACCCTCTTACATGACTCCCTTTGAGCAGACAACCCTCTTACATGACTCCTTATGAGCAGACAACCCTCTTACATGACTCCCTTTGAGCAGACAACCCTCTTACATGACTCATTATGAGCAGACAACCCTCTTGCATGACTCCTTATGAGCAGACAACCCTCTTACATGACTCCCTTTGAGCAGACAACCCTCTTACATGACTCCTTATGAGCAGACAACCCTCTTACATGACTCATTATGAGCAGACAACCCTCTCACATGACTCCTTATGAGCAGATAACCCTCTCAAATGACTCCTTATGTGCTAATAACCCTCTCAAAAGTGTTGTCATCCAGCCAACAGCAATTAGAGTAAACAAAGTGTCAAAAACCACCCGCATTGATAAGGTACCAACGGCTCAATCGTGACGCCCAAATTCATCTACGCGTTGCCCTAATTAAGACTAACCGATGTCTTATGTGCGGCAGCCAGAAATTCCCGTGGAACATTCAGGTCAGCTGCCCGAAATGCCGCGATGTGAAAACTTTGCAGCACAAAATGTGCGACACGCAGAGTAAGGAGTTTGTAAGGTTGAACCAGTGCCGCAAGTGTAAGGTCAAGATGCTGGACGTCCAGTGGGTCTGGGGTCAAGAGTCTTGACTGACCTACAATCTGCGACATTGTTTGATAAGTATATTATGAAGATTATGAGCTCGAACGGAAAATTAAGCGATGTATATTGTTTTGAGCAACTATTAACGTCAAATTTATTTATTAGTAGCAATGATGTGATTCTACCTTATACTTTTTGACTATTCCTTTTTAAACTGTTTATGAGCTCGTTACTATGTTTTTTTGAGAAAACGTTGCGACCAGTAAAAATATTAGAGACTTGAATAAAATAGCGGCTTAAAACTGCGAGATTTTTTAGTATCGTAAATTTATTGCTTATAATTTAGCCTTTTCGTTTATTTTTTATGTTATTTTAAATAATTTTAGCGAAGCGTGTAGCTGCTGTAATAAACCAGACCCAAAATAGCTCATGACGTCATAAATATCTTAGTTTCATTTTTCAAAACAGTTTGTTTAAATTCGTCATAAATAGCGAATGATGCTTATCCTTGCGCAGGTGTGTAACTGCTGCCAATTAATTGAAATTTATAATCGGCTCGGGTAACTGTGTAAATAGGAGGCAGGAGCTTTAAAAAATGTATGATACTTTCTGCTGCAAAAGGCTTAGAAATTTTCTACACGCGCTGCTGTACCTTTTAAACTGCTTTTAGATGTTGAAAGATAAACATAACATACAGTTATTAGGTCGCTCGTATTAAAGAGATTTGCAGAATTTACTTGAAGTGATTTATTTTTTAGAATCTAAACAGAGATTTTGCTACTGTAAAAATAAAATGTGGAAAACGCGTGTTTACCCATGGTGAACCTAGCAATCTAAAAGTATCTATGACGAAATCAATTTTTAAACATAAATATGGGCAATTTTTCCGTCCAACTAGCGAAGCTTTTGCATCCTTCTGTTCTTATCAAAAGTGCTGCTAGTTATTGCTTTAGAAATGAGGTTCGTTTTAGCTATAGTTTTTGCAGCGATCATTGGAACTTTGTCGGCAACAATTGTTGCAGATCAAACGGCGAGAGTCAAGGTTCAGTGTCCTTGGATTGTTGGAAAAGACAATGTCAAAGGGTTTCCAGTTCTACCTGGTAAGCACAATGGCGCATTGTGACAAATATTGGGCTCATTTTTCTGCTCACTGCATTCTGGTTCATAGTTCAAGAATTAATAAATTCAAGACCCATTTAAGACTGACCAATTTAGGATTCACCCAAGTTAAGACATACCCCTTATATTATGATCGTAACAATTAAAACAAAAAACTTCTTATTTAAGCAAGTCAAAATTCATCAACTTATACTGAACCTATACTGATCCCAAGTCCCAAATTTTGACTTTCAACCTAAAAAAAATCTCAGGCAGCGGCTGGGACAATCTAAGAAACCGCGAGATGGGCCCCGTTGCCGATGTGTCACTCGCTGGCGACTGCACCCTGTCAGTTGACGGGCTGTACGCTTTGCCGGACCAGGTGATCGCCTATCCAATCAAGGAATCACAAGTCACTGTGGTCTCCAATGTGATCGAGCACTACGACAACTACTCGAGCTCAACTAGTCGCAGTGTCAATGCTGGCGGCGGAGGCGGCTTCTTTGGCGGTCTATTCGGCATCGGCGGCAAGTACAGCAACGAGTTTCAGGAGGTGAAGAAGACGGCTATTTATAGCAAGACTCAGCTGGGTCGGACTCAGCTGCGTTACAATCTCTACGTGGCCCGTCTCGTGCCGGATTATCGATTTAGTCGGGTGTTTAAAAATCGGCTGCTCAGCATTGGGAAAGCGGTGGAGCAGAATCTGACTAGGGAGACTAGGTGAGCGATTAATTATTGTTTTATCTAATAAAAAATAATTGACTGGTGCACTAAAATACAAAGATTTCATAATTTGATAATTCAACGATTCATCCCAAATCTTAAACAGATACTTGTCCGATCTTCTCGTTCGAGACTTCGGCACCCACGTCATCACTTCCTTGGATGCTGGAGCTGTACTAGAAAAGCTGGACTACTTTAAACTGGACTCGCTGTCAAAATCAGTCTATACGACGAATAAGATCTCTCAGTGCATGAGCGTCAGCTTCTTCGCAATATTCAGCGCCGGAGAGTCGTCAACATTGGTGGTCACTAATGAAGAGTTGCATGGCTACATGACTAGCGTGCAGAAGACAACCGTAAACGCGCACGGCGGACCAACGGTTGGAGCCAAGATCAACTTGACTAACTGGAAGAACCGGCTGAGACAGAATCTGGTGGCCACTGACAGGCTTGGTGACCTGCTGTTTACAACTGTTAGTCGTCGCTCATTGCCTGAGCTGACAGCTAGCAAGGTGAAAGCTGTTCGCGATGCCGTGAAAGATGCAGTGAGCCGGTAAGGATAGGAACTCATTAACTAACAGGATGAAAGCGTGAAGATTATTGATTTCGGGATGTCTAAATGCTTTTTATTAGTACAAGTACATCGTTCCAATTGATAACTTGTTAGCACATCGTTTCCGTCAGTATACACTGCTTCGGATAAAGAGTTGGGTACACGAACCTTGAGGCTTGGGCTTTTAAGGCAGAATGTCATTCCAATGATTTTTAAGGCAATTCTGATTTTCTGACAAGTGGAAGTACATCAGTCGATACTGCCCCCGTAGATACTACAAGATGAACACGATCAAAGGCTGTCTCAATCAAGAATCGCCAAATTTCGAGCCGTTGGCCAATATTGAAGGCCCCTGCGATTCGCCATTGACAAATTTCTCATTCGGCGGCGTCTTTCAAACCTGCTCGGGTACCGAGCCCGGCCTGTGCGGCCAAGGGCACAGTCCCATGCAGGTCAACTATTTAACTGGCGGCTATTCCTGCCCAGACGGATATGAGCCGGTGCGTTTCCAATCAAATAGAAAAAACTATTTGGGCTGCTATTGTTAAGTTTCAACTAACATTTTCAGGTTCCGCTACTAAGCTTTGTTGGCTTTCACCTAACACGATGGTAAGCGAGGATGGTCCTGTAAGGTCGGTGAACACAGTTGAAAATTGATCTTTTTAAAACGCACAAAAACCCTCATTCTTGCGGCTCAACTTCAGGCATCCTGCAAACTCCTCAACCTTCAAGCCTTGCACATTTTAACAAATTTAAACCTATAGCGTTAAATTCCGATGTGTTAAACTCCCAACCAAAACAGGTTCGTATTTAAAGAGATAAAAACAGTCGTAAACGCGTACTGGTGCGCGGCAAACCGTGATCGCCAACTTCCCAGCCAGTCTGGCGCTCTCTACGGCGGCGTCTTCTCTCCCCGATTGGACAATGCGAACGTGGGTGGCAAAGCTTGTCCGAACGGTGGCTACCGGCCGTACCGAATTGGCCGGGACATCAGCGTGTGCATCAGCTCGGACATGACCGAATCGGCCAGGTTGGCGAGAATTCGGTTCGGCGGATTTTTCACCTGCAATTCCGGCAATCCGTTGGCCGAATCGGGACGTCGAATTGTGACGTCGTTGAAGTCAAAGTCTGGACCACCGCCGCCACCGCCGCCGCTGCCGCCGCCGCCGCCGCCGATAAAACGCTGCCCGGATGGATTTACTCAATCGGCGTTGGAAGTTTTCGACGGCTGCGAAATCATGCACTGCGTTAAAACTATGAGCGGACGAAACTCTGAGCGGAAGGCGATGAGCCGTCGGCCACCCTATGAGGAGGTGCCGGATACGGTAGATTGGAGGAGTCAGCTCCGCAGCGTGCACGATGACAAGCCATCGGTGTCCAATGCCACCGGGGGTAGCGCTGCCACCACAACTCTGGCCATCTGTGCAATAGTTGGAGTCGCAGTGGCCTTTGCAACAGCTACGGGCTATGCCGTCTTCAAAAAGAAACAAAAGCAACGGCAGCAACAACAGCAGCCGACGGTTATTTCCGGCAGTCAGCATCAAATTGTTGAATCAACCGAAGAGGCTGATTGTAGGCAGCCACTGTTGGGTTGATTCTATGATAATTGGACCATCTAATGCATGTGTTGATTTTTTATTGGACAAGATCTTTCTAAAAAGCGACTACAATACCTTTAATTTTTTCAAATATGGCTGCATATAATGTTTTAATCAATACAACCTGCAGATTATCGATATATTTGTCTATATATACTCTGGTCGAAAGAGCAACTACCATTCTACATATAATATTGCCTGAATTTTTTGCCTTACTGTAAAATTCGCCTTTAAATAGGATCCGATAAGTTTAATTTACTTAATGTGCTTAAAAAATTTCCCGAATATTTCTCTCGAACCACGTGCCAAGAACTTTGTGGTTTTACTAATATTTAAAAAACTCTCAAAAGCAGCTGCTCACAATTGACCCAAAAATAGCCATAATTGTTCCAAATTTTTAGAGGCCACCTTTCCGAAGGCAAAGAAGGATGTAGACATAGTATTTTTTCGCAAATTCACCGCAAATCACCTCGAAAGAGGCCCCCTGCACCACTGGGAAAGTCCTTGTTAGAGTTCGCCATCCCATCGACATGCCTTGTGCAGAGTCCCTTTTTATCGGCTATTGTACTTTATCTGACGAACTAAACTAGCTGACGTTCCAACGTCCAGAAGCTCTGTCTCGTCAATGGGTAGTTTTAGGAGCCTATTCCCGCAGGTGGCTGGTGGCAGGTCCCGGGTTCACACCCCGGGATAACCGTAGAAAACTCCTTGGGCCAGATAGTGTACTTTAGGACCTTAGCCGCTCAGTCACATCCAAGCTACCAGATCATAATTTCGGGGTGGTCAAGCGAGAAGGCAAGGCTGTTGTACTCGTACTTATAGTAGTTAGCTCAGGCAGCAGCGACTCAACCGGTGGGTCGAGTCGCATCAAATATCGATCAGTTTCAGCGTTTAACTATCGGCAAAATGAGCCAGAAGCAACAGTGAGCACATTGACGAGATTAGGTGAGAACGACACTTACTAACGGTCGAGTTCGAGATCTACCTCGGCTACTGTTGACTTTGAGATTGTTGAAAGCGAATTGATGTGATTGAATTATAGTTAGGGCGCACTTTCGGAAGTCTAAATTAGGTCATTTCAGTGCTTTGGGACCGTTGGTAGAAGCATCGAGACTAAAAGCTAGATACGCTCGTAGTTCCCAATTCATTCCACTTAGCCGAATGATAGTACATTTCCGAGTCCATACACATTTAATCCGATCCCTGCAAGAACCCCCTACAAAAGAGATCTCTGAGCCTGCCTTGGACATGCGATCAACACTGTAGTCCCTGCAATGTGTCCCTTTGTCGGCTATGACTTCGAGATTGACAGCTAAAAGACATTAGTTAGAAGAGTAAATCAAGCCTCAATTAGTCGGGAACACAGTGATGCAGTCCACACAAGTTGGTGGTGGCGGGCTTGTCAGCTTCCTCATGTGGCTGTCAGCTCGCTACCTTTCTTAATCTGTCGTGCCTGTCTCTCGCTTTCGTCTCCTATCATAGGACCCAGCCACTCGACACATCTATCATGCCACGTTGGGGCTGACCTCAAGATCGGGGTTTAACCAGGCCAGAGTTGTCGATTTTCTAGGCAATAAGATCGGCGATCTGAAGCTATACGTCGGTAAAACGACAAAGCCGAAAACCAAAATTATTGTAATGCTTAATCCGGTAAAATAACAACATAGGTCGAATGGTTCACTGGCAAGGAAAACTTAAGTAGACATTTGGCAAATGAAATAAAAGTAGCCTTTAGCGTAAGCATCAAGTGCATGGTTGATCTTGTTCACGGAAAGGCATGCAGAAAAGGCTTAAAAGGACTCAAAATAAGCCGAAGTTAAGCTGACAATCAGGCGTTAGAATTTTGAAGCAGTGCGCCCTTGCCTTAGGAGTGGCCAATTATGGGACCTGCCCATAGATCTTATATTCTCTGGATGGGCCACTCAGCGACCACAAGGCAAAGCCATAGGTTCAATGCATTTTACTCAAAAAATCTGCGTAATCGTTAGTTTTCAGTAGTTAGGACGCGTTTTTTCAGTAGCTGACGCAGATGTGAGCTTTGTTATAATGATGTGTGTAAATGCTGAACTTTTACTCAGAGTGAAAGATGCGAGAGAATCAGAAGGTAACAATAAACTGAGCTCGAAGTTACTGTGTATTTTGTGTCTTAGGAATATAATAAACAATATAAAATAGACACAATTGGAGACAAACATGGCAAGGAAACAATCATGAAGCAAGCATTGTCGGGACAGTACGCACTGGCCCAATCCATTGTGGACTAAAGGCATTTGAGTCGCAGTTCCGCGCACAGCAGCTCTGCGAACCCAGAGTGAAATTTCGTGGTCGCTATTTTGCTATCTATTGCATAGCGAGTGGCCCATCTAGAAAATACAAGATCTATGGACCTGCCCAAGTATGAATACCCGCTTAACCCTTTACCTTTGCCCTCTTCACCTCAGCTCTTTATGTGGCTTTTCCCGACTCGATCAATCACTTATTTACGAGAGAATTGTTTTCACAGGCACTTTCTGATTTCATATGTCTCTATGGGAATGCTTGTAGTTTACTTGTCAGTTTTTTGTTAATCTCAACCATTGTACAATCTGAATTTGCAGTTTCTTCTTTGTTAGTACAAGGTCTTACTGGCCAAATTTACTTTACTTATCAGTCCCTGTCTGCGCTAGATGCTGGAAGGCCCAAAGATAACTTCCTTATCTTGCTTATTGGTACAAGTACACTATAGTATTGTATCTGCTTCTGGTGATAAGAGTAGTTCTGTTACAGTATAAACAAGCCCAATTTGTATTCCTATAAAGTGCAACAGTAAATAGTGGAAAACTTGCAGTCATTCTAATTGGAAAAGACACCATTTTAACTGCTCTCGAGTTACAAAACCTTAAAGCAAAGACCTGTAGCTATTGATCCTAATTAATTTAAATGTAGTTTTATAAAACAATCGCAACAAAGCTATGGAAACACCTGACTAAATAGATTTACTTCGTCATCTTACGAACAATTAATTATGATTGCTTAACTAAAAATTTCTAAAACTAAATTATCAATGCGTGCTTATTAATTTTGCCTTAAAACTTTAAATGTTAAACACAGCAAAATAGCTAGCATGCTAGATTTACCAATGGTTTTATAAAAGTCTGCGGCGGATTTACTTTTAATCATTCCATCTTTCTGAAACTGGCCACAAATGAAGAAAATTGGCTGTGAGAACACTTTTGGATAGCTACTTGAGGCAAAGTCAGTTGTTTTGCTTAACCCGCGACAGAAAAACTACGAATTCTTGAAAAATTTTAAAACGAAGGTGAAAGATCATCGATTTTTGAAGCGATTCTAACCATTGTTTCTACCAAGGCACCTCCTAAAATGCTTCAGTCGAGTAGCTAGCAGAAAATACAGGTAGCTACTAAAATACTTAAAAGCAGAACAAACAACCCCAAATGCTCAGTGCGTGCTTTAAATTACTTTGCTGAAAACCTTCTTACGAAAGCAGTAATATGAAAATTCAAATATCGTTGCTAGCTTTGGTCGTTTTCTTTATTGGTAAGCTCTGCTCCTGCACAACAACTTTTAAATTTTAATAAATATTACATAATACCAATTGAAGAGCTTATCTAGCTTCAAAAGGCTCTATACCAAAAGACACATATTAGCTAGTGATTTCACTGACTGTTGCTGCTAAAGATTTAGACATCAAAATTAGAGTACATGTACTTCGTTTTCAAGGAAAAAATGAATTTTTACTAATTTAGCAAGCGGCGGCTGCAAGAGCGGCTCATCGAATGGAGGGACCGCCGGCGGAGGTGGCGGCTTCAGCTGTGGAGGTGCTGGTATCCACCACGGTCACGCTGCATGCGGAGACGGCTCCTTCTGTCTGGGTGGCAACTTCATTTTTGGAGCTAAAGTATAATTAATTGGTTGGGGTAAAAATAGGAAATTATTTTAAATTGAAACCAAAGTTTCGGCTAATCTAAATTTCTAATAAGTTCTTGCAATCCCAATCTCCTCTCATACGCTATACGTTTGTTGACCCGCCAAATATAAATTTTGATGTGCACTGCACTCACTCGGGAAGTTGCGGTGGAGGTGCTGGTATCCACCACGGTCACGCTGGATGCGGAAGCGGCTCCTTCTGTCTGGGTGGCTGCGTCTCCAACGGCAGCTCGGCAAGCGACCAGAGCTTCGTTTCGATCCGGCTGGTATCTGACCAAGAACATCTTAAGTAGTGCCTTCAAGTAAACGAGAGCCTTCTACTGGTCCTTGTATCTGAGGTACGAGTAGTTCACTATACAATTTTCGGTGATGATTTTTGGAGAATTCCTGAAAGTAGTAACTCATCTCGTTAAAGGCAACTTTATTTTTTAGCTAAAGTATCATTAATTGGTTGGGGTAAAAATATGAAATTATTTTAGCTTGAAACCAAAGTTTCTGCTAATCTAAATTTCTACGAGTAATAAGTTCTTGCAATCCCAATCTCCTCTCATACGCTATACGTTTGTTGACCCGCCAAATATAAATTTTGATGTGCACTGCACTCACTCGGAAAGTTGCGGTAAAACTGTCCTCAGTTACCTTTACGATTAAACTGTCTACTGACGATCTGTTTATATGGGTTTATTTTGATAAATTTGACTCAATCAAACTTTTATGGATGTCTTGGGTATCCTTAGAACACTGGCCAGATTATTGCCATCGAGCTTCTGTACTTTTTTTTCTTTAAAATATCGGTCAAGATACGAGCTATGAGGTAAAGAAGAAACAATAAGAAACAAATATACACTATGTCGATGAATCAAATGTTACCCATTTCACTGACTCCAATGCTCGTAGTTATCGTGGGCACAATAAACTCAAAAGATTTACATTCCCCCGCTCACGAGTTTCTCGGTGCTAATCAAGGTAGGGTACGCACTTAATGCGCTTGGCTGTCATAAGCATAAATAGTTTAAACAAGTGGCAGGCAAACTCTTAACTCGACGTAAGCGAATCTACCGGCAGGGATGTCGTCCTGTGGATGCTCCGTCTGTGCCCCCTGCCAAGGGTTAGCGGCTGTTGGTACGTCCTCCACGCCTTGCGCTATGTCGGGGTGAGCGGAAGGCTCCACATGTGCAACCTTATCCGGCTTGGTACAAAGATTCTGAGGTTGCTGATTGATTAATTTTCGTAATTAACCCAATATATGTTTTAGATCTTGATTTTTTAGAATGCCGTACGTTAGAATTAGAATGTGCTTGTTGAATATTCTGACTTTGGTCGCCGCAGAATATCTTGACCAGACCAATGTCGACAAATATTAGATATGTTATTTCTTGTTTCTTTCGCTCAATTTTATCCCGTACTATGAATGTTTACACAAATTTGCGAACCAGTTTAGAAACTGTAGCGTTGCGACAGTATTCTGCGTTTGGAAAAACATATAATGTTTTATTTAGATAGTGAACTCTAGCTCGTGTTAGAATGTTTTTTTAAGTTATCCCAAATGATGACAAAGAAGATAATATGTAAAGCATTACTTAAAGTAGCAAAAATTTATTTTATTTATTTTTGGCACTTCTACGCGCACTACAGATTTTATTCGCAGCAAAGAGTGACTTACGAGCGTATGTTAAAGATAACACCCTTGAACCGATGCAAGCAAAATGGGCTTTAAAAGTGTCACAAGTGTATAGTCAGAAGAGTATTAAAGTTTTCTCGTGACATTTTCTTTGAATATTTCAAAAACTTCCGATTTTTAGTAGCAGATAGTTAAGTCAGACTCAATACGGATCGACACGAAGCCGTGGTCGCCCGTCCAGTTGCCCGTAGAGACGCAGCCGACCAGACAGAAGGAGCCGCCGCCGCCACCAACTTGTCCGCAGCCGCCCCCACCGCCGCCGCCGAAGCCGCCGACGCCGGTGTGGCCGCAGCCGGCGCTGCCGCCGACCCAGACCTCGTCTCGACTGCCGCCTCGGTCGCCGTCTGAGGAGCTGCGCCTCGGGTTGGCGGCCCTGCCCAGCCAGCCGGCTCCGCAGCCGCCGTGGTTTGAACCGGCAGGAGTAGCGCTCGGGTTGTTGGAGCCCGGTTGTCCGTTGATGCCTCCGAATCCAGTGTATGCATGCGTCCCGCCCAGACTATCGGAGCCGTTTAGTCCGGCTTCTCCTGGCCTGCCTAGAATAATATTGCAATATTGCATATTGCATCTACATGCAGTTATAGAGCTTAACTGTCTGTCTCATTCTAGTAAGGCAGGCGCAAACGCACCATGGTTAGAAAAAGCCGCTCCGCCGCCTCCGCCGGCAGCCACCAGCAACAGATGGTCGATCGTCCGGTACACGAAGCTGCCGCCGCCTCCACCGCCTCCTTCCTTGTCTGAGGAGGTCGAGCCGCCTATCTGGCCCACAACGATGCTCAGCTGGGTGCCGGCAGTCAGATTGACTCTGGCGCTCACCCGGGCTCCCTGGCCTCCGACTTTTTTTCTGTGGGTGTTGTTGCCGCCTCTGGCTCCGGCAGCCTCGATCAGGTAGCAGCCGCTTGTTTCGATCAGGACGGTTTGGATTGAGCCGTTCCTGCCCGAGCTGCTGTCTGCAAGTTAGAGTTCATGTTTTCTTAGACCCCAATGCATGGAAACAGTGAAATTGAACATTCGCAGCGAAATTTTTCTTTGCTATGGAATTAAAACTCACTTAAAAGTCGTGGCAACATTCGCTCGGTTTCGTTTGTCTTCGAGACCCTCTCGCCGAACTGAGATCCGTAAACTCGAACAATTAGACTCAGTGTCTTATGCAGCATTTGAGAATTGAAGTTGACAATGTAGCACCTGGCGAGAGTCTTCATCCACACCGAAGCGATGCATTTCGCATTCTGGCAATGCCAAACGCAGTTAGGAAGCGACTTTGAGTTTGTCACCGTGGTCAAGCTGGTGTTGGCGCTCTGAGAAGCGTCGATAAGCAGTGTCAGCGGCCCTGAGCTCACTGAGTACATCCGCCCAGTGACGCTGCTTTCAGCGCAGGTTGCTGAGCTGCAAACTGAGGTAATATTATTCAGCTTCAATCGGACAAATCGGATTCCCCAAAATTATACATATATACTACAAATAGTAAAGGAAAAATAATTACGGAGCAAAAAGACCGAGAGAAACAGAACCCAACGTAGCGTCGCCATCAGAAATGAAGAGAATAATGCTTAGCTGTAACGAAGCCTGATGCCTCTGTTGATACGTAAAGACGTTTTCTGGCGTGGAGGAATTGCTAATTATAAATAGGGAATCGCTATGCAATGCTTAGCCAATTATTTTAGGCTTTTGGGTTGTTTTCTTTCTCTTTAAAGGCTTAGATTGTCGCTTAGTTATGCCGTGCCGTGCGAAGCCACTTTTTCTTTAGTTTTTTACTGCTATTTCCACCCGTATACCCGCTGCTTGCTATGACTATTATTTTCAGAAACAATTTTGCTAGCAACGCATTGGCTCGTTAGATATGTGGCGTCTTCGAGAAGCTGCTTTGAAGAGCTGCTCATTGCTGGCAAACAGCAGCTCATTAAAAATCTCAGCTAATTACGATGCGTCTCTAAAAGTTAGTCTCTAGTCTCTTGATGCAGAATTTTTTCATTTTTTACTGATGTGACTGCGAGCGTGTCGCGGTCTAGAAGACAATAGCAAGCTGCATAGCTAATTAAGGCATTGCTTTTCGTGTAAAAAGTTTCGGAGAGGGGGTGAACCGTGGGAGGAAGACAACACGCCATTTTTTGGGCATGAACTTGCTTCAGGTCCTGCTGCGTGAACGGTTCGGGAGATTTCTAGTTGCGGAATTGTTCATACACAACTTCCAACTATACTAAAATCTTAAAGTTTGTCTGTCTGTCTGTCTGTATGTCGCGCTCTAGAAATTGAACCGCTTCACCAATTTTGATCGCGTTTTTTGTATAAGATCCCAAATTTCGTGCAATCGGTGTGACTAAAATTTCTTTTATCTGCTTCAATTCTAAAGGGATTTAATATTCGAAAAACAAGTTTTTCCTATCCATTTAATGCTTTGAAAACAAAGGTCAAAAGTCTAGCTGCGTGAAAATGAATTTCAAAAAGCCTTGCATCATAGCTGCTGTTTGATTTTCTCTGTCTAGAGTACACTGTTCCAACACCGAATGAACTTGGCGAAGAGGGCATAGATAAAAAAAGCTCAAGTGTTCTAGCTCGTGTACATTCATCACACTTTTCTCTCGGGCACCTGACTGCCGCCTCGAGCTGAAAATTTATTAATCAAAGCCAATTTGTCGGACACTGTACATATCGCTTATTCTGTGTCTATTGACGGCTCAAATTGAATTATTTTAGATTTATATAGCTGATTTTTTGTGCCTTCCAGACAGTAGGCGGAATAGCCGCGATGCTAGGCACTAGGGCTAGGTTTAGGCTAGGCAGTAGGTCCCCAGTTCGAGTCAGCGTCAAGGCAGCATAAAAAATGTTATTAATGATAATTGCATCATAACTTTTATCTCTTTCGGCTAATTCAAAATTTAAAGCAAAATTACCCTCAAATGGAGCAAGTATAACTTCATTTTCGTATTTTTTTTTCGTTCACGCTTCGATTTATTGCTTGCCAATATGTATCGGAAAGTATATAACGATTAATTGTCGGGATTTCAATTAGCAAACAGCTGCTGTAAAATTTACAATTACATTTAGATAGCATGTAGATATCTCTTTATTAAAAGAGTGGGATTATGCGTCAAAGGCTAAGTAAGGATTTTTATCCTAAAGCCAGCTCTATTATATTATCCTAAAGCCAGTTTTTATCCTAAAGCCAGCTCTATTATATTGCTTATTGCTTATTTGCTGAAATTTTTTAACATTGCTTACAATTGATTGCTGTTTTCCTAAGGTGGGATTGGTTACACACTGAAAGCTGATTGCTTATCTGCGAAGAGGGATTTTTTAATGCTAAAGGCTAAATCCTGACTTGCAACTGACTTGGAACTATTAGAATGCTGAAGGCAGAGTGCAATCTTGCAGAGAGGGATTTTTAAAACACTTAAGGCTGATTGCTCATTTGCTAAAGGGGGATTTCTACCATGCTGAGGGCTGATTGCTCACTTGCAGAGTTTAAGAAATGGTATTAGAATTTTTCTTGCCAACAAAAATAGGAAAAATTTTCCTATACACTTTACAAATTGCTTTATTACAAATCTCAAGTCTCACAAGCTAAGCGTTGTTGTCAAGTATTAGTGTTCTTTAACTAAAGGTGTTTGCTGTATGCTGTGTGCTTATATTGAGAAGGTCGCAAATCGATGTGAGAGTTGTTAACTTGCTGACGGATGACTGTAAGCATGCTGAATGCTGATTTCTTGCTTTCAGTGTGAACTGTTGAAGTACTGGAGGCTCCATCCTCAATGCAGAGGGGATTTTTAACACGCTAAAGGCTGCTCGCTCAATGGCAGGGGGAATTTTTAGCATATTGAAGGCTGACTGCTCATTTGCGGGGGGGTTATAAAAAATCCGAATGATGATCGCTCATTTGTTGAAATACGCCTTTCACGCACTGAAAGTTGACAGCTCGCCCTCACTAGCAGAGGGGATTATTAAAATGCTGATCGCTAAGTCGTACTTGCAGAGGGGAACATTAAATTGCTGACTGATTGCTCACTTGCATGGGGTTACTAAAATGCTGAAGGCTGATTGCTCACTTGCTAAAGGAGTGGGATCAGAAAGAGCAATCAGAAAGCTGATTGCTCACTTGCGGAGTAGGATTGTTTAAATTTTGAAGGCTGATTGCTCACTAGCTGAACTGGGACTTTTGAAACGCTGAAAGTTGACAGCTCAACTTCCCTAGCAGATGGGGTTGTTAAAATGCTAATTTCTAAATCCTACTTGCAGGGCGGTTACGAGCGTATTAAAATGCTGAAGGCTGATTGCTCATTTGCTGAAGGGTTTATTACCTTGCAGAGGGCTGCTTGCTGATTTGCAGAAAAGGAATGTTTAAATTTTCAATTCATATTGCTTCTTTGCTGGAGGGATTGTTAACAAGCTGAAGGCTGTGCTGAGGTGCTGTGCTGAGATTTCTAAGCTAGCAAACAAGCTAGCATAGAAATGTATGCCAGACTTATGTGACTGTTTCCCTATTTAAATTCGAAAAATTATTTACAAAGCTAGCTAAGAAGCATTTCCGTAGCCGATAGTTACGATACATCGCCAAATTGTAAAGAATGTGCAAATGTTTGACGCTGATTCTTAATTGTATGTACTTTATTTGATAGAATAAATGGGCAATTTTGTACACCACTTAAATTCGCTCATAGGCTCAGAATTTCGAAAAAATTCAAAAACTTATGTCCCTGACTTTTTAGCGACATAAGGACTTGCTAAGAGCTCCTCAGCGGGTGGCTCAATAGCTGATTGTTAACTTGCAGAGGGGGGTTTTTAACATACTGAGCGCTCATTGCTATTTTGCTAATGGGTGTTGCTTAAACGCTGAAGGTCCACTGCTCACATTCTGTAGGGGATTTTTAACATACTAAAAGCTGATTTCTCACTTGCTGAAGGCGAATGTTAGAAATTGCTCAGTTCCAGACGGAATTGTTTAATTACGAGTATTAAAGGCTGATTACTCACTTGCAGAGGGGGCTCTTAAAATATAAATTAAGAAATGGGGAAATGTGACAGGTTGGGTAATTATGAACGCTCAGGGTAAATGCTACATGGTGGGTAATTCTAAATGCTTGGGGAATCCTACAAGGGCCACCAGAAGGCACTTCTACACTAGAAGTCCTCGAATACTACTTGCTTAGGGGTAATTCTGAATGCTCGGGGGCCATTCTGAATGCTGGCGGTAAATGCTACGTGCTCGGGGGAATGTTACATGCTCAGGGAAAATGCTACACGGTGGGTAAAATAATTTTTACTAAAGCTAAAGAGGGATCGCTTTCATGCTGAAGGATGACTTCTTCCGTGCGGAAGCAGGTTGTTCATATAATTAAAAGCTGTTGTTAAATTGCCTTGTGGGGTTGCTTAGAGCTCCCCAGCGGGGGGCTAAATGGCTAGTCCACTATACTAAAAATGAAATGCTTGGTTGGTTGGTTGGTTGGTTGTAATTGATTTTCTCCCGAATGGCTCAACCGATTTTCACCGTTTCTTCACCAAAAGATGCCAAATATGGGGACAATTGTACACGTATTTTTATTAAGCTTAACTTCATTGCTAAAGGGATTAAATATTCGAAAAACGTGTTTTTCCTATGCTGTCAATGCGAGGCTAAAATCCTACTATACTAAAATCCACTATACTAAAAATGAAATGCTTGGTTGGTTGGTTGGTTGGTTGGTTATAATTGATTTTCTCCCGAACAGCACAACCGATTTTCACCATTTCTTCACCAAAAGATGCCAAATATGGGGACAATTGTACACGTATTTTATAAGCTTCACTACATTGCTAAGGGGATTAAATATTCGAAAAACGAGTTTTTCCTATGCTTTCGATGCGAGGCCAACAAAGGTCAAACTCGGCCCTGGCAGAATGATGATTTTATTTTAGATTGCGTCATAAAGTTCTGTGATCAGTTAAAATGCTAAAACTCTGCACTGTCTAAATTGTGATTTGAAAAGATTGCGTCATAAAGCTAGAGTACACTGCTCCAATTCGCGGGCCAATAATTCTCAAACTCTGCACTGTCTAATTTTTTATTTCAAAAGGTTGCGTCATTTTTTGAATAGCTAGAATAAACTGCTCCAAGTTTACCTAAATTGTCGCGCCGATAAGAAGAGAATATAAATTTTCTCACCTAGCTAGAGTACACTGCCCCAACCCTAGCTTAATGGTTGTGCACAAGAGCAATAGAAAAACTGCTCAAGCGATCTGTGTACATTATTAGCGATTGATTATTTCTCGCCCAGCTGGAGAGCCAACATTGAATAAATTGGCTTAAAAGTGTGGATGCTTGAGCGAAAGTAGCCGTGGGCCGTTCTGCAGTGAATTTGCCAATCATGTCTCGAGTCAGTAAGTAAAGAATGTTAGTTTTTGTAGCCCTGTTAGATTGAGAAAACTTTTCAAAGAAGCAAAAGCTGTTTAAGGCGACTTCGTCGAGCACAATACTGATCGGTAAGTCTGATAGCCTGCCAAATCTTAGCTTAATTTTCTTAAAGAGCATGTGTCTTTGATAAGGCGTTATAATAGCGACTTCCTACCTGCTCGCAGGATTTTTTATCTGATGTAGTATTTTCCCTACAAGCTCGGGAACAATTTTCTACACTTTTAGGGATTTCCTAGATGCTCAGGGGGATTTGCAAACTGCTTGGGAGATTTTCTAACGACTCTTATAAATTTTCTGACTGTTAGGGTGCTGGGAGACTTTCTAACTGCTTGTGGATTTCTGACTGCTCCAATGGAATTTTCTAAATGTTTTGGGAGACTTTATTTACTGCTCAAAGAGGTTTTCTTACTGCATCGGGAAGTTTTTCAACCGCTAGAAGGGGATTTTCTGAATGCTCGGGGAGATTGTCTGTCTGATTGGGGGAATTCAAACTTCTCGGGAAAATTTTCTATCTGATTTGGAGATTTCTAAGTGCTTCCAAGGGAAATTTTTTACTGCTAGGGGATTTCTTGACTGCTCGATTGGTATTTTCTGCCTTCTTATGGGGATTTTCTACGTGCTCGGGGAGCTTTTCTGTCTGCTTGGGAGATTTATAACTGTTTGGGGACATTTTCTATCTGATTGTGGATTTCTAACGGCCCGAAGGGGAATTTCCAACTGCTGGGGGGATTTTTAACTGCTCGGGGGAAGTTTCTATTTGATTAGGGAATTTCCGACTTCTCAAAAGGGATTATCTAACTTTTTGGGGGATTTCAGATTGCTCGGGGGAAGTTTCTATTTGATTGCGGGACTCAAAAGGGATTTTCTAACTTTTTGGGGGATTTCAGATTGCTCGGGGTAAGTTTCTATTTGATTGCGGGATTTGTGACTTTTCAAAAGGGATTTTATAACTGCTTGGGGGATTTTAGTCTGCTCGTGCAAATTTTCTGTCTGCTTGCGGGATTTTAGAGTGCTCGGGGATATTATCTATCAGCTTGGGGATTTCTGACTGCCCGAAGGGCAGTTTCTAAATTCTCGGGAGATTTTCTTTCTGCTGTGAGGATTTTTTATCTGTGTAGGGAGATTTCTATCTGATTCCGGGGATTTCTGACTGCTGGGAGGTTTCCAACTTCTTGAATGAGATTTTCTAACTGCTCAGGGAGATTTTTTGTCTGCTTGGAGATTTTTTTAACTGCTCAGGGGGACTTATTAACTGCTTGAAAGAGATTTTCTAACTGCTCGATGAACTTTTCTGTCTGATTAGGGGATTTCTAACTGATTGGGTGCTTTCAGACTGCTCGAGGGGGATTTTCTAAATGGCCCGGGGGATTTTCTGTCTGCTTTGATGATTTTTTATCTGTTTAGGGAGATTTCTATCTGATTGCGGGGATTTCTGACTGCTGGGAGGTTTCCAACCGTTGGGGGAGATTTTATTACTGCTCGAAAGATTTTTTAACTGCTTGTGGAACTTTTCTGTCAGATTTGTGGATTTGTAACTGCTCGGGGAGATTTCTAACTGCTCTGAGAATTTTTTTTATCTGATTGGGAGATTTCTTACTGCTCGACGGGGACTTCGAGCTGCTCGAAGGGAACAGCTTGGAGAATTTCTGACTGATCAAAGAGGATTTTCTCGTGGAGGTTTTTCTGTCAGCTTAGTGGATTTTCGACCTTTCTCGGGGGGGGGATTTTTCAGCTTGGAAGATTTTGTACCTCCTATTGAGATTTTTCTGTTTGCTTAGGGATTTCTTGCTGTTTGAGGAAATTATCTTTGTGACTGGGGATTTTTAACAGCTCGAACGGCACTTTCTAACTGCTTGGGAGATTTTTGAATTGCTTGGGGAGATTTTCTGTCTGCTTGGGGGACTTTCTATCCGCTTAGGGAGACTTTGTAACTGCTCGTGTGTGATTTTCTTTCTGATTGGTGGATTTCTGAGACTGCTTTTGATTTCTGATCGGGATTTTCTAACTGCCTGGGGGATTTTTAACTTCTCGGGGAGGAGTTTTGACTTCTCTGTCTACTTGGGAATTTCTGACTGCTCGAAGAAAATTTTCTAAATGCTCGGGGGGGGACATTTTCCGTCTGCCTGGGAGATTTTCTACCTCTTCGATTTCTTAATGCTCGGGGAAATTTTCTATGTGAGCAGGGGATTTCTAACAGTTTGAAAGGAACTTTCTAACTGCTTAGGAGATTCCTGACTGCTTTAAAGGTATTGTCAAACTTTTTGGGAAGATTCTCTAATTGCTCAGTGAGATTTTCTGTCTGCTTCGGGGATTTTCTGTCTGCTCAAGGATGTTTTATAACTGCTCGGTGTGATTTTCTATCGGATTGGTGAATTTCTGAGAATGCCGCAAGGGGAATTTCCTAACTGCTTGGGCGATTTTGTTCTGCTCGGGGAATTTTTTGGTTGACTTGGGAATTTTTAATGCTGTAGGGGGATTTCTTAACTGCTTGGAAATTTTTTCTAACTGCTCTGGGAGATTTTTTACTGCCCGGGAACTTTTTTTGTCTGCTTTGGGGATTTCTAACAGCTCCGGAATATTTTCTACCTGATTCGGGGATTTCTGACTGCCCGAACTGGACTTTTTTACTTCTTGGGGGATTTTTGACTGCTCGAAGGGTCTTTCTAAATGCTCGGCGAGATTTTCTGCTTGCTTTGGAAGATTTTCTAACTGCTCGAAGAGGACTTTAACAACTTAGGCGATGTCTGACTGCTCGAAGGGTATTTTCTGTCTGCTGGGGAAGATTTTCTAATTGCTAAGGGACGTTTTCTGTCTGCTTCGAGGATATCTTCTTACTGCTCAAAGGGGATTTTATAAATGTTCGGGTAGTCTGGGGAAAATTTTTGGGGAAAATTTCTGTTCACTTGGGGGATTTCTGACTGCTCAGGGAATTTTCTCTTTGATTGGGGGATTTCTGACTCCTAGAAGGGGATTTTCTAACTGCTGGGGGGATTTTCCGTCTGCTTGAGGGGCTTTCTACCTGACTGCTGGGGAAAGATTTTCGGACTGCTCGCAAAAGTTTTTTATATGTTTAGGGGATTTCTGACTGCTCGGGGAGAGTTTCTATTTCATTGGAAATTCCGACTTCTCAAAAGGGATTTTCTAACTTCTGGGGGGATTGTTTCTGCTCGAGGGTTTTCTACCTTATCCTGGGGGAAGATTTTTCGGCTGCTCAAAAAATATTTTAGCTGAATGGGTGATTTTAGACTGCTTGAAGGAGATTCTCTAACTGCTCAGGGAGATTTTCAGTCTGCTTGGGGATTTTCTAACTGCTCGAGGAACTTTTCTGTCTGAATAGGGGATTTCTAACTGCTTAGGTGTTTTTGGACTGCTTGAGGGGGATTTTCTGAATCGTCAGGGAAATTTTTAACTGCATGAGGAGTTTTTCTAACAGCCTCGGGTAGATTTTCTAACTGCTTGATGGGGATATTCTAACTGCTCATGGAAATTTTCTGTCTGCTTAGGGGATTTCTTACTGTTAGGACAAACTTTCTATCTTATCGGGGGGATTTCTAACTGCTTGGGTGATTTCGGACTGCTCGAGGGGGGTTTTCTAAATGCTCCATGAGTTTTTTAACTGCATGATAAGTTTTTCTAACTGCCTCAGGTAGATTTTCCAACTGCTTAAAGGGGATTTTTTAATGCTCCTGAAGATTTTTCAACTGCCTCGGGTAGAATTTCCAACTGCTCATGAGACTTTTTTTCTGCTTGGAATTCTTTGTCGGGTGGGGGAATTCTCTGTCTGTGGGGGGGGGGGTATTTTTTACCCGAAGATTTTTCTTCTCTAGGGGGTTTTCGGTCTGCTTAGGGTATTTTGCCCGGGAAAGTTTCTATTTGATTGGGGGGTTTTTCTAACTGCTGGCGGGGTTTTTTACTTTAATTCTGGGGGGGGGGGATTTTTTAACTGCTCTCAAAAATTTTCCAGCTGCTCGGAAAGATTATTTAGCTGGTTGGGAGATTTTCAAGTGCTCGGGGCAATTGGCTAATTGCTCGGGGAGACTTTCAGTAGATTTTCTGAATATACGGAAGGATATTATGCTTCTAGGAGACTTTAATTTTGCTGCAGAGATTTTCTAGCAGCTAAGGGAGATTTCTGTTGAGTACATGAGTGATTTAAAATTCCTGTCTGCGCCCCCCTGGGGGGGCACCGAAGAGCTAGTTATAAAACTAAAATTTACTAAAAAAATCAATACACTACTCACTTAAAACGAGGTAGTAGTCTTTCCCAGCTGTCGGCGATATTCATTCTGACATTCTAAACTCGAAAATTTAAAACTTAAATCGGTAAGGAGTCAAAAAGAGGGAAACAACCGATAAAGTAAACGAAGAAGCTGCGATTTTTCCAACTATCTGATACCTCAGTGTCCTCAGCTGCCGCAGATGTCAGTCTCAATCTGAGCTGTGTACAGCTGTTTAGTCTTGACGGGCCGCAACACTGGTACCCGATCTCGGCTGGGTGGACTGAAGCAATGAGTGACTAAGTGCCTTGCTCAAAGGGCACAAATTGTCTCCTGGAGCTCGCACTCGAGCCAATCACCTTTCGGTCATAAAGCAGATGCCCTAGTTGCAACTACCCTCCTCCAATTTCTTTCTTCCTTATTTAATTCGTAAGCATAGCTTATACTGCAGTTCCGCTGGGTGGCCTAGAAAGTCACATGATGCATTATGAACGACTGCGTGCTCCTCTGTCCGCCACGTCATCCGTACATGTAAGATGTAAGATAGCGCAAAAGCCTACCCTATAAAAGAGGCTGAGGACGACACAAAAACGGTCACTACTGGATCTCGCTCATGCGCTCGTACTATGAAGCTGTTTACTTATCGAATCGACAATTTCCCGATGACTCAAACTGCTTTGCAATCCTGAAGGCCGCATCGCTACTGAACTGGCTGTTCTTGCATGTCTTTGAAAAGCGCCCCATCGACCTGGGCCTTCTGAACTATTGTGCTTCTAATGCTCAGTATGACAGCGTGCAGTTAGAGGCTAAAGTCTGTAATGTAATGCATACTGCGTGCTGGGTATTTACCAATTATTGATGCAAAAACGTAGTTTATTCGGAACAATATGCAAAATCCTTTTTTCACAGTTTTTTATTTCATTTAATCAATAGAATTGATTTGCCGGCAAAAGATTGCTCTTTTAGTTGTTTTTAACATCCTCGAAAGTATAAGATTAAGTAGGAATTGCAGAATTTCGTATCAATCACCACCGAAAAAGATGCATATAAGTCACGAAAGAACGCATTAATAATAGTGTAGTTTAAGTGAAGAGATTATAAAAATATGTAGCAACTAATTCTGTTCAGGATACAGAAAATATCTCGCTTCAATTGAGTCAGAAAATTAAGAATTAAAAAGGGTGAGTAAGGTTTGAGTATGGGCTGAAAAAAACATATACTTGTAGAGGTTCAGTCGCACAAGCGTGACGGCTGTCCCGTAACTCAATACATACATAATAAAGATGCAAGTTATATCTTAATTCATCTTAACCGTCACGTATTATCAACGCTCTTCTTCTCTCTATCTATTGTGGTTCAAATCTCTCTATTGAGGTGCTGGCAAGAGCCACCCAACTATGCCACGCGAATAATGTGAGGACTGTAGATACGATTCCAGCAGCAAATCTGTGCGAGCACGCATATTAATTTGTAGGATGTTTACCATTGTAGGACCGAAACTACTTTAGTGCCAAAATAGCTAACCTAACTATAGCCGAGTACACTAGCCTTTTTCTTAGAAGCTGTGACATTATTTTTTATACGTGCTTGTAATAAGGTTGTTATAGATGCAAAAGAATGAGTAATAGTAATACTAGAAGGGCACAGCAGAAAAATTTTAAACAGCAGTAATAACAAAATGGTCCATCAGCCTTTTTATGCAGACAAGAAAGAAATACAATTGGTCTATTACTCATGCTACTGCAAGAGGCTTTTATCCACTATGGAAGACCCTACAATTTTTTATTCGGAATAATACGGATATGCTCCAACATCAGAGATGCTGCACCGCGTGCTTTTGGTATTTCCATTCGATGAAAAAAATATCAAATTATTGCGTTTTCAAGGTATATTTTAAAATAACAATTATGAAAATCCTATTTTGCGCATACTATCACGCACCTGCTGCTGCGGTTGTCTTCCTAGTGCTCCTGCTTCTAAACCCTCAATTATTCGTTTTGACTGACGCAGCCTGTGGTTCTAGGGCCAGTCAGCAGGTAATTTCGCCGGTATTTGGGCGCCAGCGCTTTAATATTTTCCATGATATAACACCTGTTATAAAAACATGATAAAAAACATATCGCCATTCAACAGGCCTCCAGCCTCGCTTCCCTAATCGAGAATGCAGCTAAAGGAGCCAGCAGAAGCAACTCTGACCCACAAAGTATCGAAGCTCAAAGATTGCCGATGTCGTCTCTTGATCAGCCAGCAACCAGTTCCGGAGCAAATTTTTCAGGATCCTTTGTGCGCATCGACGACATGCTGATACCGATCGAGGACCTGCTTGTGCAGAAAGCACTCGATGCATCCGGCAGATCAGGCCAAGCTAGCCGCAGCAGCGTCTCGGTGTCACCAGGCTCTTACGTCAGCTGTCGCCGCTTGTGGCCGGGTGGTCGGGTGTACTACAAATTCAACAGCAACTTCCCAAGCTCCCACCGCAACTTCGTTCGTCAGTCTCTTGCCAACCTGGTGGCCAGAGTGAGTGAAGCAAATGGCAACCGGCAGCTCATCAGCTTCATCGAGGCCGACAACCTCGTCGATGTTCACTACGTCAATGTGATCAACGATACCGGCTGCTATTCCTACGTTGGCAAGACGCAGTTCTGGGGTAGCAGCAAGCAGGATTTGTCGTTGAGAGTGCCTGGCTGCATGCTGGAGAGCATCATACAGCACGAGTTCATACACGCACTGGGATTCTATCACGAGCATCAGCGTCCAGACAGGGACAGCTTCGTTAGCGTACTGTGGAACAATATCGAAAGCGACGTGAGTAATGTAGCTGCTGTTAGGCTGTACACTTCTGTAGCTAGCTAAACAAATTTTATAATAAATCTGACTCGTTCATTTCTTAGAAATGCCACAACTTTGAAAAGTATGCGTACTTACTGAGAAGCAACTACCCGACCTACGATTACAATTCGGTAATGCACTACCAGTCGAGTGCTTTCCGATGCAGCAACAGCCTATTGACCATCGTCAAATCCGATGGAGGCAGCTTCGTGAGGAACAATTTAAGCACCGCAGACGTCTCCAAGCTGTCCTACACGTATTTGGAAAATAATTTGGAGTTCTGTAATGTAAATCCCGCTACCTCTATTGCTCGCACTGCTATTAGTACTACCCCAACTACTACGACAACTAAAACCACTACCACCACTACTACAACTAAAAATCCTACCACCACAACTACAACTCAGCCTACCACCACTACTACAACTAAAAAGCCTACCACCACAACTACAACTCAGCCTACCACCACTGCTACAACTCAGCCTACCACCACAACTACAACTCAGCCTACCACCACAAATACAACTCAGCCTACCACCACAAATACAACTCAGCCTACCACCACAACTACAACTCAGCCTACCACCACTACTACAACTCAGCCTACCACCACAACTACAACTAAAAAGCCTACCACCACTACTACAACTCAGCCTACCACCACTACTACAACTCAGCCTACCACCACAACTACAACTCAGCCTACCACCACTACTACAACTCAGCCTACCACCACAACTACAACTCAGCCTACCACCACTACTACAACTCAGCCTACCACCACTACTACAACTCAGCCTACCACCACAACTACAACTCAGCCTACCACCACTACTACAACTCAGCCTACCACCACAACTACAACTCAGCCTACCACCACAACTACAACTCAGCCTACCACCACAACTACAACTCAGCCTACCACCACAACTACAACTAAAAAGCCTACCACCACAACTACAACTCAGCCTACCACCACAACTACAACTCAGCCTACCACCACTACTACAACTCAGCCTACCACCACAACTACAACTCAGCCTACCACCACAACTACAACTCAGCCTACCACCACAACTACAACTCAGCCTACCACCACTACTACAACTCAGCCTATCACCACAACTACAACTCAGCCTACCACCACTGCTACAACTAAAAAGCCTACCACCACAACTATAACTCAGCCTACCACCACTACTACAACTAAAAAGCCTACCACCACAACTACAACTCAGCCTACCACCACTACTACAACTCAGCCTACCACCACAACTACAACTCAGCCTACCACCACAACTACAACTAAAAAGCCTACCACCACTACTACAACTCAGCCTACCACCACTACTACAACTCAGCCTACCACCACAACTACAACTCAGCCTACCACCACTGCTACAACTAAAAAGCCTACCACCACAACTATAACTCAGCCTACCACCACTACTACAACTAAAAAGCCTACCACCACAACTACAACTCAGCCTACCACCACTACTACAACTCAGCCTACCACCACAACTACAACTCAGCCTACCACCACAACTATAACTCAGCCTACCACCACAACTACAACTCAGCCTACCACCACAACTACAACTCAGCCTACCACCACTACTACAACTCAGCCTACCACCACAACTACAACTCAGCCTACCACCACAACTACAACTCAGCCTACCACCACAACTACAACTCAGCCTACCACCACAACTACAACTCAGCCTACCACCACAACTACAACTCAGCCTACCACCACAACTACAACTCAGCCTACCACCACTACTACAACTAAAAAGCCTACCACCACAACTACAACTCAGCCTACCACCACTACTACAACTAAAAAGCCTACCACCACAACTATAATTCAGCCTACCACCACTACTACAACTAAAAAGCCTACCACCACAACTACAACTCAGCCTACCACCACTACTACAACTAAGCCTACCACCACTACTACAACTAAAAAGCCTACCACCACAACTACAACTCAGCCTACCACCACAACTACAACTCAGCCTTCCACCACAACTACAACTCAGCCTACCACCACAACTACAACTCAGCCTACCACCACAACTACAACTCAGCCTACCACCACAACTACAACTCAGCCTACCACCACAACTACAACTCAGCCTACCACCACAACTACAACTCAGCCTACCACCACAACTACAACTAAGCCTACGACCAATACTAGAAAAATTGCTTCCAAAACGCGTCTTCGCCTGTCATGGCTCGCAACAATATTATTGATTTCCACAAGCCTACTTAACATGCAGATGTAACTGCATTGCCAATTTTTTCAAACGTTCAACGTTTGCGGACTGTTTCCTGTATACCCTGTAAATCGTTAGAGACTTAGTAAATCATGCGCACTAGTATTTTATTGATTTTCGTCGTAGTTAAAACAATAAACTTTCGAATTCTTAACCCACAGTTGCAAGTTTCATTTTTAGCATGGATAACATCTTGACACATGCACCATCAGTAGCTATAAGTGGCCTTAATTTTCTGCTATGGCCCAGTTGTGCGTTGATCGAAAAATGTGTTACTTTTTTATCGTTAATTTTATTCAAGACTTTACTGCTATTCAAGACAGCTATTACTTATTGTTTATTGCTAGCGTGAGGTAGGGACAACACAGTGAAATGTATTATCATCTATAATCTCGCTTAAGAAAAGAAAAAACTTTGTACTTTAACCCTGAAACGGATTTTCGTGAGTTCGTGAGTATTTTTCTCTCTCTTTTTCATGTTTAATGTAAGGAATAGAGTAAATGACTGAATTGTCACAAGTCAGGCCCTCTGGATAATGACATTGACCTCTCGATAATGTTTGTCGATGGTCCATAGACGGGAACGCGACGCGACTTGTCAATATATATATATATTTTAACGGCACGTTGGCATACATGTACATTCAAAATTGGCTACGCAGGTAATAATCGACAACGTGCTCATACAACTAAGGGGACGAAATAATGATGATTTACCATAGACAAAACAAAATTTGCGTGCGGTAATGCGATTGTCACCCTAGTTGAAATTATAGTGCGTGACAATCGCATTACTGCACGCAAATTTTGTTTTGTCTCTGGTGAAATTGTGTGCGCTACGCTCACTCATGGATGAAGGAAAAGAAAGGATTGCTCATCTGCGAAATGTCTATGGCCCAAGCTCCCCTCAATCCTGGGAATTACCCCTTTACGGATTCTATTGGCGGGCGAAATTTATTTTTACTCCCCCTTTAGGCTTTTCATTGGCCGCTCATTTGGGCACAAATGGAAGGAGATGGGTAGGAAGGAGTGAAAGAGATCAAATGGGGTATCAGAATTTCATAGCCCGAAGGTCAAAAGAAGCTGCCGGTCAATTGGAATCAAGAGGAGAATCCCAAGGGGACGAAAGGTTTAAGAATTCACGCATTCTTTAAGAAATTTAAAGTTATTCCTTATCGGAAAATTTTTCATCCGATAGGCTCTTGACTTACTTGACTTAGCTGCAGGGAGGTCCCAGAGGGGACGCAGCGGGAAGGCGCAACCGCCCATTCCGCTAACCCCTGGACGACCGACGCGCCGTTATGGACGAATGGTTGGCGTCGCCCAGGGAGGTCCCTCGGTGTCGCAGGCAGCTATGTTGCTCCCTGGAATTGGGAGTTCAGCCCTGCGGGTTGCCCGGAGGAAACGCATGAGCTGGTTAAAATTTTCGGGTTTGCACGCATCATAGATAGAAGTGTGTGGCCCGAGGAATTTAAGTCTGGCCCGCGTGAAGGCGGGGCAGATGCTGACGAAGTGTTCAGCTGACTCGTCACCTGAGTTGCAGAAGCTTCAGGTGGCGCTAGGAATGCTGCCCTGCAGGTGCTGGTGCCTGGAGAAGCAACCATGGCCTGAGAGGGTCATAGTGGCAGCCCGGATGTCCCTCCGCGAAAGCCGAAGGAGAAGGTTCCGGAGCTGGCGAGAGGGCTGTGGAACAGCACCTCTAGATTGCCTGCAATTGATGCAGTTCACCCAGAGCGAGTGGTGCTGGGTTCTGACCCACGTTTTGATCCGTGAGTTGATGACACAAGAGGGGGTCGGGACGAGGGGCTCAGGCCCGATGCAGGATCCAGATGAGCCGGCTTTTGCAAGCGCATCAGCGAGCTCATTTCCCCGGAAACCTTCGTGTCCCGACACCCACTTAAGAGTGATTTTGTTGGATGAGCCCAACATGTTGAGATGCTTGACACAGTCCAGGACTGTTGCTGAGCTGACACTGCAGCTGCAGATGGCGTGCAGTGCAGCTTGGCTGTCAGAGTGGAAGATGATGTCCCTACCAGCAACGCCAGAGGCGAAAAGCTCTGCTGAGTACGAGCTGATAGCTAGGAATTCATTTTGGGTGATGACCCGCCCATTGAGAATAATGCAGACACCAAAGCCAGTGTTTGCTGACTGCTTGGAACCGTAGCAGTGGATTTCTCCAGGGTTCCAATTGTCACTAATGGAATCACGCGAGTCGATGGCTACCGAGTAGCGCTGTCTCACGTTGAGCGTTGAAGCGATGCTGTCCGTGAGGGCTTGGTAAGCTTCGCATTCACTGAGGATGTTGAGGCACATATCGCCGTGTGGGACCAGGTTCCACTTAGCTGGTACTCTCATATAGCGGAAGTTTATACCGGCGTCAAGGAGCCGCTGGGTTGCTCTAGCCGCCTCCCATTTAATAAAAAGGTCGAGGGGAGGCAGGTCGAGAAATGCTCCCATACCAGCAAAAGGCGTGGATCTGGTAGCATTGCAGATCAGCCGACACGCTCGTCCTTGGATTGTGTTGAGCCTATCTGCATGGCTTTTAATCTGGGTAGCACTTACCCAGACCAGGGAGGCGTAGGTAATGGCGGGTCTGACCACAGAGGTATAGATCCAACACAAACGCTTTGGGGACAGTCCCCAGGGGGTGCCAAGCGCCCGGCGAAGCTGGGCTAGAATTGCAGAGGCGCGTTTGGCTTTAGCCTTCACATGGCTAGACCAGTTTAGCCTATGGTCGAGAGTTACCCCGAGGCACCGGGTCTTGCGAAGGCAATGTCTCTGCCGTAGAGCTGCAGAGGCTTAATGTCCCAGCGGGTTTTGCTGGTGAACATAATAGCGACGGTCTTTGGCTCAGAGAGCTTAAGACCATTGCTGCGGGCCCAGGTTTCTGCTCTGCGAAGAAAGGCTTGCATGAGATCCCTGAGAGTGCTGGGCGAGGGTCCTGCTACGATAGCAGTAACATCGTCCGCATAGCCGACTTTGAAGACGGGATCTGGTCCAGGGCTCCTGAGTAGAGCGTCAATGACCATGTTCCAAAGAGTTGGAGTGAGGACGCCGCCTTGTGGGCCTCCTTTACAAACTCTGGTAGTGGCAGTGTGCCCAAGAAGGTGGGCAGTGACCGTACGGTTGGAGATCATATACATGATCCAACGTATGCTGGTAGAGTGGGTATTGCGATCGCGAAGGGCACTCTGAATGCATCAAAAATAACATTATCAAAGGCCCCCTCTATGTCGAGGAATAAGCCGAGAGCATAGCCGTTGCCCAGCACGGCTCTCTCTAGCTTTTCAACAATCGCATGGAGTGCGCTGTCAGTGGACCTTCCGGGGCGGAAGGCGTGCTGATTGTTACTGAGAGGCATGGCTGTCAGCTCACAAGCCAGCAGCCGCCAGTGCACGAGCCTCTCAGTCAGCTTTAACAGAAACGAGGTTAAGCTGATGGGCCTGAAGCCCTTAACGCTCTGATAGTCGCCTTTTCCCGGCTTGGGAATAAAGACAACACGAGCATTGGTCCAGCTTTTGGGAATGTACCCTAGCTGGATTGTGGCCCGCAAGATGTTGCAGGTGATTCTCAGAAACCTGGGGATCTTGGCTGCCTCGCGCAAAAGGACAGGGTAGATACCGTCAGGTCCTGGAGATTTGAAAGGCTTGAAGGTTCTGACTGCTTTAGCAATCAGTCCCTCACTAATAAAGCTCGCAGCCAGGTTGGTTCCTTCCAGCGAATGGTTGGGTTCCGCGCCAGCTGTGGGAACCTCGGGAAAAAAAGCTGCCCAGCATTTGCTGCAGCACTTCCTGGGGTTCGTTGGTGAGAGAGCCATCATCTTTTTTGATCATGGCTAGTTTGGACATTTTGTCCATAGTAAGGGCCTTGACCAGCCTAGAGGTGGGCCGGTCTTTGTCCAGCTCGTCGCAGAATTGGCGCCACTTACTATCCTTGGCCCTACGGATTTCACACTTGAAGTGTCGTGAGGCCTGTCGGAAAAGATCCGTCGTCGGGGTTACCCGACTTCATGGCACGGCGATGAAGACTTTTGGCCTTTTGCCGGAGTTTTCCCAGTTCCGGGTTCCACCACGAAGCTGAGGTTTTGCCTTTGTAGGCCCGAATGGGGCAGGACGCTTCGTAGGCCGCAGTGATGCAGCCCGAAAGCGTCTCAGCCGCGTGATCGACACCCTCACAACTCTTAATCGGATCGTTATCCATGAGTTCCTGAAGGTGAGAATCAAGGGTAGCCGTGAAGGCTGCCCAGTCAGTATTACGGATGTTGCGTCTCCAAGTTATTGGAGATGGTCGCTTAGCGTCCGTAATGTTGAAGGCTATGAAGAGATGGTCAGAGAAGGATGGCTCATCGGTCCAGACCCTCCACTCCATAATCCTGTCAAAAAGTCTAGGAGGGGTAAGGGTGGCATCGAGAACCTCCGTCCATCTGCCATTGTTAAAAGTAGGTGTGCTTCCGCGGTTCCAGAGCATAAGGTTGGTACCGGAGATAAGAGCAAGAAGCTCTTCCCCTCTGGTGTTGGTATCCTTACTGCCCCAGTGCTGATGGTGGGCGTTAAGGTCTCCGCCCACCAGGAGATCAGCATTCTGGTTCTCACAGTATTGCGCAAGGCGCAGTAGGCTCTCTGGAGTTGGGTCTCCGTCGCCAGGAATATAAATAGAGGCGATGAAGCACTGGCGAGGAGATAGGTAATTGGATTGGATGACACAGAGGTCCCCATCCGAAAGGTCAGTCCTCAGCCAAGCCTGTAGATGGCTGGCAGCAAGGATGGCCGCACGCGGGTGGCTGTTTCCCGGGCCACACACATAAAAATCACAGTAGCCAGAAGGGATATTGGTTAACTTACCATTGTAAATCCAGGGCTCCTGGATCAGGATGAAACCTGGCTGATACAGCTCTGCAATCTTCATCAGATTAACTGACGCTGATAAGCAATGCTGAAAATTTATTTGAATACAATAGGTCGCTCCTTTGGCGTTGCGGAGCTTATCCATACTGTACTAAATGCAAAAATGGCTTGTACCCGTGACCTTTAAGGGGAGTCGCGTAAAAGCTCGTCCTCATCCCAGGTCGACGGGAGATGACTGGGAGAGGGGAGTCGATCCACGTCCATGGCCTCCTCCTCCTCCCCGGCTCCACCGGCAGACTCCGCAGACTCCGAGGTCAGGGTGGAGAGGGTATCTCCATCTGAATCGTCGTCTGCAGACCCCACCAGAGTCGCCGAAGAGGGCTCGGAGTTCGAAGTCGTGGTCTCCTCCGCAGCTCCTTCTCCAGATGGAGAGTTTTCCTGCTCCTGGGGTTTGGCCGAAGCCTCTTCCTCAGTCACAGAGCTCTCGCCTGTAGTTGGGTCGGGCTCAGTGTCAACCTTGGGATCGGCTTGCGCCTGGGGTTTGGCCGAAGCCTCTTCCTCAGTCACAGAGCTCTCGCCTGCAGTTGGGTCGGGCACAGTGTCAGCCTTGGGATCGGCTTGCGCCTTTCCTTTGGCTTTGGGCTGTGCCTTCCCGCTGCTGGAGACACCAGGGTTGGCCTTCGCCTTCCCTTTGGCAGTTTTGTCTCGGCGAAGCCTGAGCTTCAAAGCACCCAGCTGAAAAAGAGAGTCGCTGGGGTACTTTTTCGTCCAGGCCTCAGACAGACCGAGGACAACCGTATTTCCCGCGTCGCCCCTACGAACTTTCCGATGATAGATCAGTCCGCTCGCAGAGAGTTCGGGGTTCAGGCACAGTAGGACCTTCCGGATTACATCCGGTCCCGCTGCCGTGCTCTTCGCAGGGACGAACACCACGTAGGGTGTTGTCTTTGGACGCTGGCCCTCCTGCGAAAAAAGGGGGCGGCCGAGATCAGCGCCCAAGGAGACCGCCGGCAACCGTTGGAGCAGCTGCCGGGCGTCTTCCTCACTGCTCGGAGCAATGAAAATAGTTGGTCCTCGAAGGACCATGCGCTCGATGCCGATGGAGATACCATCCTCGACAGTCAGCTCAATAAGGAGAGAGTCAATGGCGCACCAGACCTCTTGTAGCTGATCTGTGGACCAGTCCCGGTCGCGACACTGAACGATCACTCCCGGGATCTTGCCCTTAGCTTTTGCTGCGAATGTCGCCCCTGTTGGAGCTTCCCCGCTAGCTTGGGCCATTGTTTGCGCCGCGGCTTGGGCCCCAGCCGCCACGGCAGCCTCCCCAGTGGGCGCCGCCGCAGCACTGCTGGAGCCTCCACCAGCCTGCCCGTCAGGTTGCTTTGAGGAGCTGCTTGCTTCAGCACCCTTGGCGGGCGCCGCCGCTTGAGCCCTCTCGGCTTCCTTTTTGGCCTGCTTTTTGGCGCGTTGCTTGGCGCGTTTGCGCTCAAGCCGGGCTTTCTGAGCCTCGTCGGATCTGCCAGTTTTGGCCGGTCCTTTTGGCTCATTGCCCATGGGTCCTTTGGATCCACCAGCGGAGCTGGCAGGTCGCTTCGGACCCTCAGGGTGATTTCGGCGTTGGTTGGATCTGCCAGCAGAGCCGGCCGGTCCCTCAGACTGAGGTTGGAGTTTGGAAGGGTCTCCGTCCCTAGAATTTTGGCTTTTATCCATAATCGGCTCGAAGGCCATGAGTAAATGTAGGTGGTCTTCCCCTAAGGGCAAGGTACCCGCCCGGCCGATTCACCAAAAACCGGGCAGTAGACCGAAAAGAACCCCTCAAGGCTGGCCCGACACCAAGAGGGGGGAACCGCTAGCGACCAGAATACTCCCTGGCCAAAAACCCATCAACGCGGTAAACACTGGGGCATGTTAGAGGGCGCGTTTAAGCCTCGCCAAAGCCCGTGTGTGATGTCTGCGCGCACATACTTGTATGTCTATGGTCTAAACCATAGACGGGCTTTGCTTTGACTTTTGACTGATGCGTCTCTCCCACTCAGTCTGGTTCCCCAGACTGAGCAGACTGAGCAGATTGAGAGCTAGCCTACCCGCTAGTAGTCCGCCGCTGGCTGCATTTGTTTGAGTTACTTTTGCTACGCTTAGGCTTCGAGCCTGCTGCACAATGATGCCTCAATAAAAGTATTACGTCATACCACAAACACAACAATGGCGACGAGGCCGGTTATCGAACCATTTAACTGCAGCAACCCTCGGAACTGGGAGGAGTACGAGGAGCGGCTGGAATACTTCTTAGTTGCTAAGAAAATAAAGGAAGAAGAGGAGAAGAAAGCAAACTTGCTGACTCTGATTGGAGAAGAGGCCTACTCGATTCTGAGGAACGCGATTGCGCCTGCGAAGTGCAAGGACAAGTCCTACGAGGAGCTACTGACAGCACTCCGGCACCAGTTTACCCCGGAACTGAGCTCTATTGCCCAACGCTTCGTGTTCGCTCAGCGGAAGCAGAAGGACGGCGAGAGCATCGCGGACTTTGTAGTAAGTCTTCGAAGCCTCAGTGCCAGCTGTAAGTTCGACGCCTTCCTGGATCAGGCTCTTCGAGATGCTTTTATCTTTGGCCTCAGAGACGAGCACATGCTGAACAAACTGCTGACATCTCTGAAGGACGATTCCACATTCAAGGTCGCAGTTGAGGAGGCCCAGGTCATCGAGAATGCGTACAAGAACGCTCGCAGCATCCAAGGATCGGCTCCGGCTGTGAACAGAGTGGAAGCTCGACGTGACCAGCTCCAGAAGCAGAAGCCAGCGTTTCGACGCGCTACTGATGCCCTCCAACTCAGGGAGAACAACAAGGAGAAACTCACGTTTACGCGCAAGTGCTACCGTTGCTCTGCACCCGATCACTTAGCCAATGCATGTCCACATCGAAACAAGAAGTGCAAGAAGTGCGGAAAAGAAGGACATCTGGGAGTTGCATATAAGTCTACCGTGGCTCGGAAGGGATTTCGGAACAAGCAGGTTACGGAGTACTTCGAGGATGCACCGTGTGACCAAGAAGCCAGGGAATCACCGCCACGCATTAATCGGGTATCTGACAGAGGCAACCCTGGGTACTTCGTGGAGATTTCTATCAACAACAAGCCTGTTCGCTTTGAAATCGATACAGGGGCTGAAAGGACCATTCTGAATGAGGAAACAGCAGACTGGCTTGGACTGGAACTTAAGCCGAGTGGCACCAAGCTACGTCACTACCTTGGTGGTGAGATCGCTGTCAAGGGCGAATGCTGTGTTCTCTCACATTATCTAGGTCAGAGTGCAATGCTTCCAATACTCGCTGTGTCAGGCAACGGGTCCAACTTACTTGGAAGAGACTGGATGCGACAGGGTGGCTTGAAGCTGAATTGGAACCAGATTCTGGGAAAGTCAAGCTCCGTGAAGAATGTTGCATCGGAGCCAGAGAACAATAACCTGAACGGGATTCTGCGCACTTACTGTGATGTATTCAATGAAGATATTGGACAAATAACAGGAGTGAAAGCTACAATCAAGATCAAGGAAGGAAGCAAGCCAACCTTTTGCAGAGCTCGCACTATGCCATTCGCCATGAAGCCACTGGTGGAGGCTGAGTTGGAACGCCTGGAGAAACAAGGAGTCATCATTCCAATTACTCATTCTGACTGGGCTACTCCAATAGTGCCGGTGCTTAAGTCAGATAGCAAATCGGTGAGAATATGTGCTGATTTTAAGACAACACTGAACAAGGTCCTTATTGTCGACCAGTATCCCCTGCCTAGACAGGAGGACCTATTCAGCGCTCTAAATGGAGGCAAATACTTTACCAAGCTGGATGCTACTCAGGCATTTCTGCAGCTAGAATTGGACGAAGACTCCAAGCAGTACATGGTGCTCAATACGCACAAGGGACTGTTTCAACGCCAACGGCTGCAATACGGATTAGCCAGTGGACCAGCAGTTTTCCAAATGGCCATGGACAAGATGCTTCAAGGACTGAGCGGAGTCATTTGCTTTATTGATGATGTCCTAGTTGTTGGGAAGAATTCTGAGGAACATCTGCAGAACCTGAACAAGGTTTTGCAACGCTTTCGAGAGCGAGGTGTCAGATTAAAGCAGTCAAAGTGCAAGTTCATGCAGACGTCTGTAACCTTCCTTGGATACAGGATGGATGAAGATGGAATCCACCCAACTGAGGACAAGATCCGAGCTATTCAAGAGGCTCCACGCCCACGAAATGTGTCTGAATTGAGAGCTTGGATCGGACTGGTGAATTATTACGGAAAATTCATTCAGAATCTAGCTACTCTGATGCACCCTTTCTACGTTCGACTTCGGAAGGAAAAAGAATTTGACTGGCCAGCTGAGTGCGAATCGGCGTTCAAGCATGTTAAAGGCCAACTTACCTCGAGCCAGGTACTGACTCACTATGATCCATCCAAATAGTTGAAGCTCGAATGCGACGCTTCACCTTACGGCCTTGGCGCTGTCATTTCCCATGAAACAAAGACAGGAGACAGACCAATTGCGTACGCTTCTAGAACATTGTCAGCTGCTGAAAAGAACTATGCCCAAATTGAAAAGGAGGCATTGGCCATAATATTCGGACTTAAAAAGTTCCATGAGTACCTGTTCGGTCGAACTTTCATACTGGTCACGGACCACAAGCCGCTTCAGGCTATTTTTGACCCTAAGAGACAAGTGCCGCCTGTTGCAGCTAGTAGGTTGCAACGTTGGGCGATGTTTCTAGGTGCTCATTCGTACGAAATCAAGTTCAGGCCAACAGACAAGCATTGCAATGCAGATGGCTTGTCAAGATTGCCAGAGCAAGCAGATGCAACAACCGAAACAGAAACGGATCGAGTTCAGCAGGTGATAGTCAGCAGATTGCCAGTGCAGGCTAGTATAATCGCGACTGAAACACTGAAAGATCCAGTGCTGAAGCAAGTGCTGCTACTTTGCAAGCAGGGATGGCAAGAATCTTCAGCCGACGTTAGTACAGAACTGAAGCCATACTACGACAAGAGACATGAACTCGGAATTGCCTCTGGTGTACTGCTGCTGGGGGATGCGCGTTGTCTTTCCAACCGAGCTTCGCAGACTAGTTCTGGAAGAACTGCATGAAGGGCACCCAGGCATTGTGCTCACAAATTCAAGGGCGAGGATGCACTGCTGGTGGCCCAGAATTGACCAGGACATTGAGGACAGTGTAAGCAATTGTCGTGGATGTCAGCTGCAGAGGTCAAGCGCTCCTGAAGCACCACTGAGCCCACTGACCTGGCCAACTACTCCGTGGACCCGAGTTCACGTAGACTTTTTCGGGCCGTACAGGTCATGGATGTTTCTGGTGGTTGTTGATGCAACAAGTAAGTTTCCCGAAGTGATTCCAATGAAGAATGCGACGTCGGACAACACAGTTCGGTGTCTGAGGGAGATTTTTGCACGGTTTGGATTGCCCCGAGTGCTACACTCAGACAATGGCTCTCCGTTCACATCCTACCAATTCAAAGATTTCCTTCAGCAAAACGGAATCCGGCATTCGCTGAGCAGCCCGGGTCATCCGAGATCAAATGGCTTAGCAGAAAACATGGTCAAGCAGGTCAAGAAGGCTTTAAAAGCTTCGAATGATCCAGACATGCTGAAGCAGCTTTCGAACTTTCTGCTGCGTGCCAGGACGACACCGCACAGCACAACTGGCAAGACGCCGTCGGAAATACTGTTTGGCAGAACAGTCAGAAAGCGACTGTCACTTCTGTTCCCCGATGCTGAGTCAAAAGTTTTGTGCAGTCAAGATCGTCAAAAGGAACTGCACGATGGGAAGCAGTCGGCTTTGGTGGAATTCTCTGTCGGAGAGAGAGTCCTGACTCATGACCTACGGAGAGGGAAGGACAAGTGGGCTGTTGGAAAAATCATTAAGCGGACAGCTCCACTGACCTACTCAGTTCGAGTCGGAGACTTATTTTGGAAAAGGCATGTGGATCAACTGCGAAAGACTGGACAGCGGATGCAGGAGACGGTTGAACCCAAGCTACTGTGGGATACTGGTACCCGCAAACCCGACCAGCGTGCCGATCTTCAGATTCAACCAAGGCCGGTGGAAGTACAGACGGAACCGGTGGTCAAAGCACATGTGACTCCACGGCAGGAGCCACCTGGATACAAATTGAGAGATAGGACTCTGCTGAAGCCTCCCACTCGGTTCATTCCGGGAAAGGGAGGAGTGTGATGTCTGCGCGCACATACTTGTATGTCTATGGTCTAAACCATAGACGGGCTTTGCTTTGACTTTTGACTGATGCGTCTCTCCCACTCAGTCTGGTTCCCCAGACTGAGCAGACTGAGCAGATTGAGAGCTAGCCTACCCGCTAGTAGTCCGCCGCTGGCTGCATTTGTTTGAGTTACTTTTGCTACGCTTAGGCTTCGAGCCTGCTGCACAATGATGCCTCAATAAAAGTATTACGTCATACCACAAACACAACACCGTGGACTGGCCACGTACCCTGCTAGCCATGGGGGCTAGCCATGGTTTTAGGGTAAAACCCGGCCCCAGCTTCCTCAGAGAGGTACCTGGGTACCCAAGGCCTGGGTAAGCGAGCCAGGGATGAAACCCTGTACCCAAATTTGTTTACCGGCTGGGTGGTGCCGGCGCCAGAGCCCAAGCAGTTTGGTTGGCCTAAGGCCAGCCTTAACGCTCGCAGGACGAGAACCCTTGGGTTGACTTGCAAAGCGGGGGTGGCATTTTGCGGCTGCCAGTGGCAGAAATAGTGCGCGCAAATCACCACCTTGCCATGCCTGCCAAAAAGAGGGAGGCAGGTGCTGAGCATCGCAGATCGTAGCCCGTGGGCCTAATCTGGCTCATACACAGCTGGCGTTCCGCAATGCCCGTGCGAGCTAAAACTAAATAATACTTGGGAACAGTGCACTTAAAGTATGCCTACAGACTTAGTGCATTAAATTGAACATTTACTTTTTATAATTTCAAGCGTTTTCTTGCTACAGAATGAAAACTCACTTAAAAGTCGTGGCAACGTTCGTTCGGTTTCGTTTGTCTTCCAGACCCTCTCGCCGAACTGAGATCCGTAAACTCGCACAACTAGACTCAGTGTCTTATGCAGCATTTGAGAATTGAAGTTGACAATGTAGCACCTGGCGAGAGTCTTCATCCACACCGAAGCGATGCATCGAGCATTCTGGCAATGCCAAACGCAGTTAATAAGGGACTTGGAATCCGTCACTGTAGAAAAGCTGGTGTTGGTGCTCAGTGAGGCGTCGATAAGCAATGTCAGCGGCTCTGAGCTAACCGAGTACATCTGCCCAGTGACGCTGATTTGAGTGCAGGTTGCCAAACTGCAAACTAAGGGAATATCGTCCAGCAACGGTCAGATAAATCCTATCACTCCAAATAAGTAATTTAAATACAGAAGCAAAAACACTTACGGCACACGACGATCGGGAGACAGACAATCCAATGTAGAATCGCTATTATAGATAAAGAGATTAATGCTTAGCTTTTAATGGAGCCCAACTCCTGTTAATAGCTGGATAACAAGACAATTTCTGGAAGGCTACAATAGCAACGTAATATATGGGCTGTCGTTTTGCTAGGCGCAGCCAATCACGCGTGTTTTTGTGTGACACTTCACGGTAACAAATACAGAACAACAGAGCAGAGCAAGCCGTCAGATGGAAAGAATACAACGTCCTATTCTTCCTTTGCTTCATCAGCTTCAACAGCTTATATCTTCACTTACAACTTTCACTTCACTTCTTCATGATTAATCCTCCTTCTCTTTTTTCCATTTACTATTTTTCATCTGTTAGTCTCGCTTCGTTCTTGAGCCTCTTCATTTCGTCGCTTCTGGTTCTAGAACCAGAAACATTTTGCAAAGTATAACTTTTCAGTGGCGAATAGGCTGTGATTTTGGATTCGTTTTATTTGTTTTCAAAAACTAAAATTTACTTATAGTTGACGTAAATTCTTACAATAAATGTAAGATTTAGGAGAATAAAAAAGTGTAATTTGTTGTTAAGCTGGTATATTTCTTGTAAAATTCTGGTTCTGGAATCGCTTCGTGAAGACGCTCCTTGTCGACCGTTTCCATTTGTTTCCTTTCTTATTCGGATTTTATAGGAATTTTTGGTTCTCCGCTGCTGTGGTTCTAAAATTAGTTTCATCTTTGATCTGTTAGCTTTTACCCTCGCAATATTTCTTTAGGCTCTCTTTTGCTTTCTTGCTTCTTTTGTATTATGCCTTAACCGGCCTATAACTATAACGAACACAAAACAAAACAACAGAGCAACTTTAAAGCTTGGCATTCCCTCCTCCTTCAGCTGCTGCAGCTGTTGCATTTCCGCAAATTTTAACAAGCACAATGTCCTACACTTTGTCAGTTATCTTTTTAGATGTGGGGTCTGCATGAAGGTCTAAAAGTAGTTGGCGTACGACAGTTCATTTAAAATTCATTTTATTTTATTCCTATCAAATAAAGAATTTTTTCAAATAGTTAGGCTCCGCTTGGACTGCGTGAGTTGGCATGCAGTTACAAAAAGCACTTGGATAATTTTTGACAGCTTTGATGTGAGGGCTACTGTAGGATAACGACTGCACACTCAGCAGAGTCCGGAAGACAATGGCCAGATGGGCTGCTTTGCATGGTGTTTTTGCCTACGCAAAATTGATCTAGCGATCGGCTCAGTCGCGTACATGTAGAGGGAGGTATTTCACCTTTAATCAGCTGCGCTGTTCTAAGGAATGCTATTTGCCTCAGTGGTGCCGAATAGAGAACAGAGAACATCATAGATCATTGTTTATCTCCGCTCCTCATTTGAGAGATCTATGGCGTGCTAAACCCTCCCAAGAGCGGTAAAGCATGTACATAGAAGTTAGAAAAGGCTGTAGGAACACCCTCTCGGGTCGGCGTGTGTGTTGAGAGCGGGGTGTATGCCTACATAGCCTGACTGGGGGGGGGGGGGGGGGGGGTGTTTCATAGACGGGTGGGCGCAGGCTTATTGCCCTCGTGCCAGCATTACCATAGATCAATCAATGGCGGAGACACTGTAGCCAGAGGCATGTGGGCATCAGCTTTAGATTTAACAGGCGGCCCGCAGCTACACCCCCGCGCGCTTTCGAATGGGGTATTTGAGGAGGTATTTCATGTAGAACTTTGGCACATCAGCCAGGTTTGATAGTGATTAGAATTTTACCTCCATGATTTGATTTATCACATCGAAAATACAAGCGTAAAATCGTTTCTGAAAAGTACTGACAATTAAAAAGACTTTAATTACACAGATGATAACTACGTATCTAAGTACTTTAACACACCAACGTTAACTATGTTGTACATGTATAGCTCGTAACTATATGAAGCATTTTAGCTAAATCAATAACGATAAACACTCTCGTGTGTCACTTGTTTGCTCAAAAAACTGTCAAAATAAACCAATTAGATTACTGTTTAAGTACACTGCCGCAAAAAATATGACAAAAATTTACGAAAAAATTTACGAAAAAAGAAGCAGTATACATAGATTACGTACATTTGAATACATAATAAGTAAACTACTGCACAAAAATAAAATAAAAATAAATAAGCTCATCTAAAAGCCACTTTGACATGATTTACACAGCACAACACTTCCCAGACGACAAGCAAACACAAAGGAAACATAATTCACACTTTGTAAATCCAGCTAAATTCTTAGTTCCCATGTGCAACTATAACGTAATGCTAATGGAATGCGAGGTTAAGTTAATTAACAGAATGAGTTAATAATTTTTAACGCAAAAGTAAGGCATGCATTAGCATGGCATATGTGTTAATTTTTACAGACATATATCAATACCAAGCAAATCTTTAAGCCTTCTCCTTGCTCCGCCAATTGCAGCTTCAATACCCGATCGAAGAGGCATTATTGATACGTCATCAACCATCTCACCAGCTGCCCAATGTCGGAAATGGTGTATTAAACCCTCTTTATTTGGTTCTAGCTGTTTAGTCCGACAATTATGCCAGCAGCTCCATACGAAATGTATACCAATCTCCTTGATTTGATTGCCAACAACTAATAGTTTGCTGCGCTCGCCAAATGGCAACACATGTTTGATCCTTCGATTGCGCAATAAGTTGACAACCTGTACATGAGATTCGGTAATAGTAAAACGAATAATGGTATTACACGCCTATTGACGCCATTATGACTCACCTGACATCCAGACAGCGATGCAGGTAACTGCTCCTTAACGCTAGCATTTGATTGAGAGGCTGGCATTGAATGAGGCGGAGGAAATACACCGTTACGAAATCCCAAAGCGCAATTTCCTCCCCGATCGTTAAGAGCGTGCAGTCGAGCCGCTTCTACTAAGCTGATAGCCACGCCCTGACTATTAGTTGGCACTAAATATTCATCAATATCGATGAATGCAATCAGGCGATGTTTGCTTCTAGCGGTGTACAGGCAATCGTTAAGTACAACCATCTGACCGTAGTAGTGAATGTCCTTTTCTGGATGAACACCGGATGCTAACGACCATGACGTTAGACTGACCAAACCAGTACCAACGTAGTGCATTAAAAGTTGGCTTACAGTACTAGGCAAGCTATCATTGTAAAAATAAAAATGCTCGACGCCCAACAGCCGATTAACTTCGATAAATTCAACTAGTCGCATTGCGAATTGACTTTCACTCTCCTCGCTTGGCATATAGCGCAAAACTGTGATGCAAGCGGCCGCACTAGCGTTTGGTTTAGTTGATTTATTGACTTGTAAAGTGAAATGGACTGTTCCAGTGGTTCCAGTAGCAGCATCTGTTCCGTTCACTTCTACTAAATAGTTCGACTCTGCAGCTGATGGTACAAAAGGACAAAAGTACAAAACCCCATCATACGGCAATTTGTGACCTTCGTGCATTGCGTAACTACTAGCTATCTGCCACTGCTTGACATCGTTTGTCGAAAATGCATTTTGATTAGTCGAAAGTCTGCAAGCAACGCGTGGCGGAACTTTCGACAGTCTGTTATTGAAATAACCCACTAGAACGATGGATTCAAGGTGCGAATCGTAACGAGCAGAATATATCACTAATACTGGCTTGCCACTGATGGAGAATACCACTTGAGGATGTGGATTTTTGGTGTGCGCAACTCGCTTTAGTGCAGTTGAGTAATTATTTCTGTTGGTTAGCAACTGGGAAGACGACGAATCGTACGGATATTCGTAGTGCGCATAGTTTGCAATGGCAAGTAGGCCTGCTGGACGCGTTTTAGCTAAAGAAAAGATAATAACATTTTTGGAGTTACGAATTGCTTTTCATTTTCAGTAAGCTCGTATTAATGCTGGTATATTATAGATACTCACGATAATCCGTTCCGCAAATTAGCAGAAATACCACGATGAATAAGCAGACGGCTATTGCGTAGACTCGTCGAGATCTTTGCAATAAAAAACTCATTTAACTGAAATACAACAAAACAAAATTGAATAATTTTCAAATAAAATTTGTGTTTAGTTTTTTATAAAGCTAAGCAAAGCTAAATAAGATCGAAAAAGCATTTGCGCGTAAATATCAAATGGCAAGACAAACTCCGATACGTTGACTAAGAAAATGTCAATGACGGGGTGTTAAAGATTACATTCCCTGGCCAGCAAGTATCCAATCCATTGCTTTCGATTTTTTATACTGCGAATTAAATACGAGCGTAATTTTAAATGTTTATTTCTGTCTGACTATTAACTATTGAGTCGATAACTGTGCCCAGAATTGGATTCGAAGAATAAAGACAAAGGTAATAACTAGACAGGAAAACTGTAACACAGCTGAAAACTTACGATATTGATGAACGGTTTTCTAAGTAAGTGGGTGCTATATTTAACTTCAAATATTACTCGTCTTAAATCAGTTAAGGACATGAGACAGGTTCGCGCAACAATTCAACTTATTGTTTGATTTTTAGTTGCAGTTTTCTAAATTAGAATACAAGCATAAGCTTATAAACAAACAACAATACTTATACTTACTTTTAAATAAGACCGACTAATAGAACTCTCATAGAGATTAGGAGTGGCATAAATAAACAATCTTCCTAAGTTTAGCAAACCACTTCAGATAAGGCTATACATACCTTGAAAGCTCAGTTAGCTAAAAATCTAAATTTTCTAATTTAGCTTACCATAATACACTGAGTCATTAAGCATGTCCGCAACCTATATAGATCGAGTTCGAAGTACGAAGATAAATCTAAAGCAAGAATTTTTTACCTATAGAAAATTATTGATCTATATGATTGATATCAAGACTGAATAAACAGAAGGAACTGAACCAGATAACTGAGATCAATAAATCTTAATCGTTACGTCTAACAAAAAATAGTTTTAAAAAAGCTTCACAACAAGTCAATCAAAAAATAAAAATTTGCAAGGACTGTCAAACTTTCACTGATGGTTGTATTTTAATCTGAACTTTTTCAGATTTCATCTCAGATTCTTGTAATAAGTAAATTAGTGCATGGAAAATAACATATAGTTATGTTTCGAGCATGAGCTGATCATATAGACACAACAGATTCGGCTGTATCGCCTTGAGATACAGCTTTAATATCGTATTAAAGCAAAAGCAATTACACAACCGTAAGCTATTAAATTAAAAATTTTAATTGTTCCTTTAAAAATTGGCTCCTAAAAAATAAAAAATTAACTTCACGAAACCAACCAAGCTCTTCAAATTAAAGAGTACTTAAAGCAAAGGTAATAAACATGGAAAATATTGACCGTCGTACAATGAGCAATAAATTAAGAAATAACAGCCCAATCTGGCCTTAGTGGGAGCAATCAGAATAAAATATTCCTAATAAATTGGGCTACTCTAAGCTAATCCATCACCCATTTTAACTAAGTGCGAATTTTTTCACCTGCTAAAGGGTGGTGCAGTGCAAAGTCGAAATAAAAAAAGATTCTTTAACCACCTAGAAGTCTAAATTAAATACTAGTGTTTTGATTGAACAATATTGGGGCAACTCAAAATTTCAAGTGTTACTATTAGTAATATAATAGTGACAAGCAGAAACAGGACCTTTGGCACACTTTCGTATATCAAAGTTGCCTCTATAGAAAAAAAAGATTTTTAGCATCATTTTTAAGTATGTTTCTTCCAAAAATAATCAAGCAAGGCGATAAACAATATTTGAACAGGATAAAAAGCAATTTATCAACCTTCTATTCTGCTTACGGAGCCATTGTTTTACACACCAAAGCAATACCTCAAAGTGACAAAAACTTAAAGGTGCATTTTCGAGCCAGTATGCAATAGGCTTAGAGGTTTCTGTGACAACACTAACATAATCTGTTTAGTTCTAAAATGACACGAATAGAAGAAACAATAATAGAAGCTTTTCACACAGACACAGCCAATATATATATATATATATATACGTTTTTCTTGCAGCTACGACAAATTTTGCAAGACTTCAATAATTCCACGCAGTTATTCAATCTACCAATTATTTGTCGTTAAAGACCATTTAGGAATTTGACTCGGGCCCAATGACCAGAGCGGACATGGCAAACAATAGAAAGATGACACCGCCGCACAGGGTGACAGTGCGCACGGAGATGCGTTGAGCAATAAACCGTCCACCAAGAACGGCTAAACCAGTGCACAGAGCGTGACCGAGTGTGCCGCCAACAATAACACCCACAACGTCGTCCCGAGCAGCCAGAATAATAGTAGCAATCTGCGACCGATCGCCCCATTCGGCTAGAAAGGTGAGCGTGAACGATTCAACCAGCACTTTACTAACAAAACTGTAGATGATGGATCGTCTGGGACTGCGAATAACGCCAGTCTCAGCGTCCGGCTCATTAGCGGCCGCCTGCGATTTACAATATTCTTCGTCGCGTTTTTTCAAATCAGCTTGCACCTCTTCGTATTCGTCCATGCCTTCGTCTGGCTTCATGTAGTAACCTTCGCGCAGCATTTTCAAGCCGAATATGGCGAATAGAGCGCTACTAACATAGTAGGTAAACCAGCGTGGAATGATAGTGGTAGCGTAGCCCAATACGGCTGATAGAATAGTCATAGTAGCCAGGGCCAAGATGGCGCCAGAGAACACTATCAGGCGAGAATGTCGCATAGCCATAATGGCCGCAATAAAGAAAGTTTTGTCGCCCAATTCTGACACTATGATGACGGAGATGCTGGCTACAAAAGCGTGGATGAAGCCGAAACGCGAAACTGTAGACTCGACAGTAGCGCTGGAGTCGCCTTTGAGGTAGCGCTACAATGTTTATGGCGATTGACAAGTAGAGTGAACATAAAATAGCTTCATATCGCTCCTTAGATAGGAGATAAGGCAAAATTTAGTAAATTATAATGAGCATGGACAATCATGACAAAAATAATAACAACTGTTTTAATAGCAAATTGGTAAGATTTGAGTAAACTAGAATCTTAGTTCGCTATCCAATAGAATTTATAGGGGGAATATCCCAAATCTTACGACAGCTTTGGCCACAGAAGCAGTTTTAGACGAGCAATCCTTTCTTTTCCTTTATCCATGATTTAAGCCAATATAAGTTATTTAAAAGGGTTTTGAGTGTTTTAATGCTCTAAATGAAACACTTGGAATGATCATCGTAACTAAGATAAAAATATACATGATCAACATAAACATGTAAAAACTTTTATGAGAAATATGCTCACATCAAAAAGTTTAATTAGTTAATAACTGTTGCCAGCGTTCTATAAATATATAAAAAGGACGTTATTTATATGATGAATCGAATTTAAAAAGGTCAAATCAATGGTGCCACAGCGAATAGTATAAATATAACACCACCGCAGAGGGTGACAAAACGAACTGACAATCGCTTAGCAACAATTCTGCCGCAGATTACAGCCAAACCAGTGCACATGGCGTGACCAAGAGTTCCACCAATTATAACACCAAAAGTGCTGTCTCTAGCGGACAACAGTACAGCGGTTAGTTGCGAACGATCGCCCCATTCGGCTAAGAAAGTTAAAGCAAATGATTCAACCAAAGCGGATCGATTATGATGCCTCGATTTGCGAAGATCATCTTGCGCTTCGTGCCACTCTCGCATCGCTTTATCCGCTGACATCTTAGCCGCTTGAATCAACAATTTAACACCGAATAAGGCAAATATGGCACTGCCTATGGCTACAATTAACCATCGAGGCAATGAAGCGATTCCGCTACTGCCAATTAGCCAACCAAGACAGGCTGATACCAGATGGATGCTGGCTTCAGCTGCTAGGGATCCAGCAAACACAGGCAGTCGTGTTGAATGCTTAGCAGCCAACAGGCAAGCTAAGAAGAATGTATTGTCGCCTATTTCAGAAACAGCAATGGCGGAAGCTGATGAAAAAGCTGTCGCGATGATAGATTGTTGCTGAATAGGCTGCTGCTGTCAGCGTTGTTTACAACAGAAAAAATAGGGTAGCACAGACTAAGTTTTATATTGGACTTTAAAGTATCAATCAAATTAACAAACAGCTGATGTTTTAATTTGAATATTTCAGTAGTACACAATCAAAAATAAGTCTTACATCGTAAACTTAGAATGGCAACAAAATTTAATATCTGGCTATCATTTGCATAGATACTTCATTATAAAGAGGACTTATCTGTCATTTATAAGTCCCTCAGAATGTACTTAGATTATAATATAAGAAAAATCAAAGCATCAATAGAAAACTAAAGCACCGTTGGAGATAAAAAATTGCTGGTTCCTTCTGCCATGAGGTGAACTTGTTTCTGCATCTGAAAGTGTGTTGCGCCACTTTACTTTCAGCACCATAACGACCAATCAAGCGCCTTCATCAAGTAGCAGAGAGTTTACAGCCCCTTTCTTCCTAAAAAATAGCTGCAACATCCGTTACCTTCAGAGCGAGTCACAGTAGAAATGGTCAGAACTCTAGCTCTAATGAATAGTCAGATCTTGACAATCTAATAGCTCGTAGCATCAGCGCTGTACGAGGTGCGATAAAGTTCTGTTTGCTTAGAAAGCTCTGCTTGGGAGAATCACTATTGTTGCAACTGTTCTCAGAGATCTTTGATATAATGACCGTACTGAAAGTTTTTAGTAATTGACCAAAGCATAGCGAGAGCTTGGAGCTTGAAACATTGCATGTTCATAGTACGCTCGTAATATATCTATCATTAGTGAACAGCAGTTGGCAAGTTTTGTTGCAGCAGTCCTTAATTCATGATACCTCTCTGTTTTCATTGATCCGGCCATTTCAAAAAAAGGTCTATTATACAAGCAATTCTAGAAATCACTCCGACAGTGCTTTAGCAGTGAGTGTCCATGAGAAGCGCAGGTCAGTTTTTTGATGTCGTGAGTTTAGGAGGGCGGGCGGGACAGACTTTGAAAATGAACCCCACTTAGGCTGTTCAGCGGAGGTGGCCACACCTCGTTTGGCCAGCTAGTCAAGGAAGACCATAGAGTCACCATGAGGGCCATTAGATCTGCAGCGGCGCAGAAGCTTGTCCACGAACATATTTGGCTAACCAAGCGATTAGCTAGGTGGGTGCCCCACAACCTAATAGACGACCAGAAATAGGCTTGGGTCGACTGGTGCCCATTCAAGCTCCAAAAATTCGATGACGGCGCATCAAAGAAGGTTGACACGATTTTCACATGAGACAAAACATTGATATTTTACTAAAACCACAAAACCAAGCAGCAGTTGGCGGTGTGGCAGTTCCCTGGTGAAGAACCTCCAACCAAAGTGAAGAGGTCCATGAGAATTGACAAAAAGATGGTGGCCGTTGTCTTTCAAAAATCCGTACTTTTCGCGGTCTTGTCTTGCCTATGAAGGAGAGGCGGGCTGTCAACTCCAATTGGTACATTTGCATACCTAAAGTCTTCCAGGAGCTCTGCAATAAGCGCCTAAGAACCGGAACCCATGAGATTCTGCTGCACCACCATAACAACGCCTCTGCACACAACTCTGGACTTTCAGGCCGCTGAAAAGGTCCAGCTTGTCACGCATCTACCCTATTTTCTGGACCTTGCTCCCTGTGATTCTTCCCTAAAGTCAAGGAGCAGCTCAGAGATGGCAGTTTGAATCCGATTCAGATGCTTTTGCAGCTCTTGAGACGGTTCTTGATGTTCTCGAGAAGCAGAGCTTCCAGGATTGCTTTGTGAAGTGGTTTGGGCAAATGCATCCACTGCATTCATCTTGCAGAAGAATATTTTGAAAAATTCTAACATTTCACTAGTCTAGATATTATTATTTTAGTGACTAGATTTTTATAATAGCCCTTGTATTTGTCAATACTGATAGTGACTGAATAAAATTGTGCTAATCAAGCTATACTTTGGCTAATCTATTGGTGTTGGTCTATAAGTAGGTCAGTAATTGCATTGCATTTACAATAAAAATAGGAGCTAATAGTTCTTTGTTACTAGTATAAACAATGGTTATAGAAAAGGAACAACACGCTTATTAATAAAGGGGGTACAAAAGTCAATGAAGATCATAACAACTTAGGGTAGCAGCTAATATAGTGTTGGAATAGTAGAAACCTGTTGGAATAGTAGAAACCAAAAATTGCAGCTATTTACCTAGCATGACAGCTATACTAGCTCTGCCACTAGATAAGTGAATGACTAGCATCATTCTATTGCAAAGAATTTTCCAGAAAGTAGATCTCATATCACTTATATGTTAAATTAACCAAAGATCCTTTATATTAAAAATGTACAATGTTGATTTCATTGATAATTTAAAAAACCATACTTCCAAATTTATTACTATATTCAAGAAGTTTTAGCCTATTGGATAATGCTCTTTTACAATGACTAGAAAGTCAGATTTGAAGTCCTTACTCTTGGCAAACAGTTTTTTATAAATATTTAAGGTTTTACATTTGAAATACAAAGAAATACATACATTTTAACTTTTAACCAGATATGGCTATAGCCATAATTGTAGCTAGACTAGAGCTAGTAGTACCAAGCATCTTAGGTACATATTTACTTATTTATATTATATGGTTATAATAATAAAAATATATACACATTAAATATCTTAATCATATATAGTTAAAACTATTAAAAACTAAATACATTATTTCAACATATTAGCAAAATGGAATATTGAATATTGAAACCTCGTACATTATATTTCACTGCTTTAAACTTAATATAAAGAACTATTGAAAGATATTAGGAAAAATGGGTATATATAGGCATAAATGCCTAACCTAAAAAATCTTACCTATCTGGTGCCACTTGCTTATAGCAAAATTTGAACTTATCTCCTTGATTTTGCAATTTATATTGCCAATTTTAGGATTTATAATAAGTCCACAGCTTTTATAACTTGTATCACTAATTTTGTCTATATAATATTTTTTGTTTGATAATATACCCCCTTTAAAAATGCTAGCAAAAATGAATATCATTTATTAATCAATATGTAAAAACTTTATACCAATTTTTAGTTTTAGCAATAGTTCAATAAATTATACAAACAATATTAATTTAAAAATAATAAAATAATAGGACAAGTACTATTTTATCTTTCCTTAGGTTTATAAACACATTATTTTATAAACACATTGACAAAGATTTTTTCTAAATGAAATTTTTAAATCTTGAACTCAAAGTCAAAGACTTTAGTTACATCTTAACTTAATTAAACAATGTATATATAATGAAAAAATTCATATGTATTAGGTTCTTACCTCAGCCTTTTCATTTGCTCTGAGTGCATTTTGGATCTTGTTTTTAAAGTTGTTAAAAAATGAGTTATCTTTCTCTTTGGACTGATCATCATGCTTATCCATATTAAGAGATTTAGGCTTTTTGTCTAAATCATTTTCTTTTGCTAATACAGCCATTGGTAGAATTATATTGGACAATAAAATCATGCTAAATGTTAATTTTAAAGAAACCACGAGCATTCTCATGATTTAGCTTACTACTTGTATTTGTGTTTAATTATACAAAAGCTGACCAGATGTTTTTAACGCTTTGAAGAAGCTTAAAAAGCAGCTAAGCGAGGCCTTGCAAACTAAGCAGGTCCGAACTGTCTATGGGATTATATACTATGCCTAAAAAATCTCAGCACGATAAGCGTAGACAGTAGAGTATAACAGTAGTCGGTTAAAGGTATTGCGGAAAATTGTTTGGTTATGAGGGCGGGGGTTGAAAATATGATTGGTTGGAAATAAAATTGGTTGTGGCTTGGTTGGTCTCGATTTGGAGATTTGCGCTCCGCGTTCCCGATTGAATTCGCGGGGAAAATTTTCGCAACTGACCGTCGATTTAAACAAAGCTGGTGTTACTATTCGGGGAACTCCACTGCCGGGTCCTCAAAGTCCGGGGGGAGGGTAGCTGAGCGGTAGCTGAGCGGTCTTGACGGCACAAACTCTTCGATGTGGTTCAGAATCCGGTTGACACTCTAATATTTGATTTGCCTTCTTTGGTCTGATTAATGCGCGAGTCTTGGCGATTCAAATAAATTTAGGCAATAGAATGCTATAGGGCTTACTATTAGTAGCTTGTCGCTGCCACCACCGCTAATTAGCGGAGAAGGAAAAATTAGTTTGATCTAGCGCGAGTCTTACTAATGATCCTCCTGTTAGTCACGGATCTTTATCCGGTTTACGTTCGAAAGTCGGTATCGAGTCAAAGAAAAACTAGTAGCTGTAAGGCAGGATTTAATCCAAAAGGCGCAGCGGCGCTTTAAAATGGCACGAGTAGACGCGAGATGTTTATTGGCAGACGTAGGCGTTTATTAGAATAACAAAATGATTCGGTCCTTAAACAAAATAAAAGTTTCGGCTTGGCGCTTCAGGGGGAGATGCAAATAATATAGCTAGGGGCCTCGAGTATGGAGCCTACTTGGACAGGGAGGGCGCTCGACTCAGAGTCTGAGGAGGGATCCGCTGGAGTTCTGAGTATTTATGGGCGGGATCTCCAGCGGCAGGACTCCGGGGACGGGAGCGATCCGGCAGCGGGACCCAGCCGGGGGAGCGGGCCAGCGGGAGGAATCCCTACGGGGGAAAGAAAAGGCAGCGAGGGGAGTGACGCATTAGAAAATGTCCCGTCGCAGGATCAGCATCACATCGGCTGGGAGACGTCCGGTGACTGGAATCCTTCCGATGGCTGGAGACCTTCCAGTGGCTGGAATCCTTCCTGCCACAGTTATATATGACTCATTTACAAAAAAATACAAGAAACAAAAATTTCAATTTTGTGCCAACGCGATAGTCAGGGCAGTAAAGCAAAAATTGTAATATTTATTATTTTTTACTAAAATAAAGCCATTCAATTAGGAATTGACGCCTTTGAAATATCTAACATGCTTAAAAATTTATCAATCAGCTTAAGTGAGTTTTTTTGACCCAAAGTATAGCTTGATTAGCACAAGTTTATTCAGTCACTATCAGTATTGACAAATACAAGGGCTATTATAAAAATCTAGTCACTAAAATAATAATATCTAGACTAGTGAAATGTTAGAATTTTTCAAAATATTCTTCTGCAAGATGAATGCAGTGGATGCATTTGCCCAAACCACTTCACAAAGCAATCCTGGAAGCTCTGCTTCTCGAGAACATCAAGAACCGTCTCAAGAGCTGCAAAAGCATCTGAATCGGATTCAAACTGCCATCTCTGAGCTGCTCCTTGACTTTAGGGAAGAATCACAGGGAGCAAGGTCCAGAAAATAGGGTAGATGCGTGACAAGCTGGACCTTTTCAGCGGCCTGAAAGTCCAGAGTTGTGTGCAGAGGCGTTGTTATGGTGGTGCAGCAGAATCTCATGGGTTCCGGTTCTTAGGCGCTTATTGCAGAGCTCCTGGAAGACTTTAGGTATGCAAATGTACCAATTGGAGTTGACAGCCCGCCTCTCCTTCATAGGCAAGACAAGACCGCGAAAAGTACGGATTTTTGAAAGACAACGGCCACCATCTTTTTGTCAATTCTCATGGACCTCTTCACTTTGGTTGGAGGTTCTTCACCAGGGAACTGCCACACCGCCAACTGCTGCTTGGTTTTGTGGTTTTAGTAAAATATCAATGTTTTGTCTCATGTGAAAATCGTGTCAACCTTCTTTGATGCGCCGTCATCGAATTTTTGGAGCTTGAATGGGCACCAGTCGACCCAAGCCTATTTCTGGTCGTCTATTAGGTTGTGGGGCACCCACCTAGCTAATCGCTTGGTTAGCCAAATATGTTCGTGGACAAGCTTCTGCGCCGCTGCAGATCTAATGGCCCTCATGGTGACTCTATGGTCTTCCTTGACTAGCTGGCCAAACGAGGTGTGGCCACCTCCGCTGAACAGCCTAAGTGGGGTTCATTTTCAAAGTCTGTCCCGCCCGCCCTCCTAAACTCACGACATCAAAAAACTGACCTGCGCTTCTCATGGACACTCACTGCTAAAGCACTGTCGGAGTGATTTCTAGAATTGCTTGTATAATAGACCTTTTTTTGAAATGGCCGGATCAATGAAAACAGAGAGGTATCATGAATTAAGGACTGCTGCAACAAAACTTGCCAACTGCTGTTCACTAATGATAGATATATTACGAGCGTACTATGAACATGCAATGTTTCAAGCTCCAAGCTCTCGCTATGCTTTGGTCAATTACTAAAAACTTTCAGTACGGTCATTATATCAAAGATCTCTGAGAACATGTAGGCATACACCCCGCTCTCAACACACACGCTGAGCCGAAAGGGGTTGTTCCTACAGCCTTTTCTAACTTCTATCTACATGCTTTACCGCTCTTGGGAGGGTTTAGCACGCCATAGATCTAGAGATCATCAACCAGAGATAAACAATGATTGATGATGACAGGCTGGCAAAGCTAGCAAATGTGATACTACGAAAATATGATAATAAAAAAATGCAAGCTGCACATTTTGAGCTGAGACAAACAAACAAGGAACCAAAAGAAATGTATTAATGTACACGAAGACAAGCGATAAAAAACAAATAGCCTGGGACTGACAGAGAAGCTAAATATCACGTATTTAGCTTATATCTCCCGGCTGCTGAGGGTTGCCACGCTGCTAGAGATCACCATAGCCCGATGGACCTTCAGGATAATTGGTCGGTTGCCGTCTGGTAGTAGTGATAAATTCTAATATTTTATTTATTTTAGGATTGAGGGTATGTCCAGAGTACAGGTTTAATGCTCACCGGACTTCAGCGTCCAATGCTTAGCGTTTTAAAGCAGGGTGTTTTTTATTTCACATTTCGGTGGTCGGGTGGCGCTTTGCACTGGAGGACTGGCGATTGTCAAAGTGAGTCCTATATGGGTGACAGACTGTCGAGGTAGGTATCCATAGGTGGAAGCTTTCAACAGAAAAGGACGGATAGCTGTTGCTGAGGCGTTTTTTCAAGGTCGATAAGTGACAACCAATCAACTGGCGGATGCGAGCATCCTGGATGTTAGGTGGGATATCAGGCAGCAGTCGATTGATAAAAGCTTCGTTGCACAGCACAAGCGTGAGACATGAGCATTTTACGATGACTTGAGGTCTCATTGCTACGATTACCCCTTACTTGAAACTCTAGACTCGAAAAGCAATAAAATCAATTTAGAACAGCCGATTCGGCACCACTGAGACAAGTAGCATTCCTTAGAACAGCGCAGCTGTTTAAAGAAGGTGAAATACCTCCCTCTACATGTACGCAACTGAGCCGATCGCTAGATCAATTTAGCTTAGTCAAAAACACCATGCAAACCAACCCATCTGGCCATTGTCTTCCGGACTCTGTTGAGTTTGCAGTCGTTATCCTATAGTAGCCCTCACATCAAAGCTGTCAAAAATTATCCAAGTGATTTTTACGACTGCAGTCCAAGCGGAGCCTAACTATTAGAAAAAAATTAATTATTGGATAGGAATAAAATGAAATAGAATGAATTTTTAATGAGCTGTCGTACGCCAACTACTTTTAGACCTTTATTTAGACCCCACATCTGACAAGATAACTCACAAAGTGTGGACATTGTGCTTACAACAGCTGCAGCAGCTGAAGGAGGGGGGAGGGAATGCCAAGCTTTAAAGTTGCTCTGTTGTTCGTCATCGCTATGCACAAGGCCTGTTAAAGCATAGTGCATAAATAGAAAGGCGAAAATCAACATTGAATTGAACGACGCGTTTCGAACAACAGTGTGCAAGTTCAGGTTTATTTTAAGCGAAGAAAACGAGTAAAGAAGTGAATAAATATGAAATTTTAGTGTGAAAATTGAATCAATATTTTTCTCAATAATTTAAGTACCTATTTGTTAGGGTACCCTGTGATCTTCGTGCTGGTATCGTTTGTCAATTCAGCTTCTCTGATGACCAGAGGGTCTCCTACGTGGGAAAGACTAAAAGGCACCTACACACTAGAATCAGGGAGCACTGGCTGAAACCGTCGGCTATTAAAAACCATCTATTAGAATGCAATAGCTGCTCCAGCTGCAACCCCGAAGAGCGCTTCAAAGTCATCGACCAATGCTCATTTGACTCCAAACTTCAGATTCTTGAAGCGCTGTACATTAAAACGCATTCCCCCAACCTGAAACCCGAAGATGCACACTGTTGTGCGAAACGCGCCGTTCAATTAAATGTTGATTTTCGCCTTTCTATTTATTTTTTTTGCCAAGCGAGCAAATTTACCTGAATTCATAGTGCATAAGAATCAAGAAAGCAGAAGAGAGCCCAAAGAAAGATTTCGATGGCAAAAGCTAATGGATCAAAGATGACACTAATTTTAGAACCACAGCAGCGGAGAACCAAAAATTCCTATAGGATTCGAATAAAAATGGAAACGGTCGACAAGAACGAAGAACGAAGACCAACAGATAAAAATAGAGAAAGGAAAGGAGAGGATGAGGATTAACCATGAAGAATTAAAGTGAAAGTTGCAAGTGAAAAAGCAAACAGAACAAAAATGACTAATTTTAAAACCAACGGCCGCGAGGAACGTCAGACTTTAACGATCCGGATCGGAATGGGATGGACAAGAACGATGCGAGTGCAAAGCGAACTGAAAGAGAACAAAAGAGCTGCATTTTATGGCGAAGATATAAGCTGTTGAAGCTGATCAAACAAAATAAGAATAGGACGTTGTATTGTTTCCATCTGACAGCTTGCTCTGCTCTGTTGTTCTGTATTAGTTACCGTGAAGGATCATACAAAAGCACGAGTATGATTGCCTGGGCCTAGCAGAACGATAGCCCATATATTAGGTAGCTATTGTAGCATTCCAGAAATTGTCTTGTTATCCAGCTATTAACAGGAGTTGGGCTCCATTAAAAGCTAAGCATTAATCTCTTTATCTCTAATGGCGACTCTACATTGGATTGTCTTTCTCCCGGTCGTCGTGTGCCGTAAGTGTTTTTGCTTCTGTATTCAAATTACTTATTTGGAGTGATAGGATTTATCTGACCGTTGCTGGACGATATTCCCTTAGTTTGCAGTTTGGCAACCTGCACTCAAATCAGCGTCACTGGGCAGATGTACTCGGTTAGCTCAGAGCCGCTTACCCTGCTTATCGACGCCTCTCTGAGCGCCAACACCAGCTTGACCACGGTGACAAACTCAAAGTCGCTTCCTAACTGTGTTTGGCATTGCCAGAATGCTCGATGCATCGCTTCAGTGTGGATGGAGACTCTCGCCAGGTGTTACATTGTCAACTTCAATTCTCAAATGCTGCATAAGACACTGAGTCTAATTGTTCGAGTTTACGGATCTCAGTTCGGCGAGAGGGTCTGGAAGGCAAACGAAACCGAGCGAATGTTGCCACGACTTTTAAGTGAGTTTTCATTCTGAAGCAAGAAAACGTTTGAAATTATAAAAAGTAAATGTTCAATTTATTTCATTAAGTCTGTAGGCATACTTTGAATGCACTGTTCCCAAGTATTACCTAGTTTTTGTGGTCTAACAACAACAACAACAACAAAATACGCGCCCCAGAGTCGCAAAAGCGCAATAGTGAGAGGCACGTCAGATGGCGCGTCTCAGGGCCAGCGCGCGGACAAAGTCCGGGCCATTGGCGGTGTCGGGCGCTCCGGCGTCGCTCAGAATGCAGTCCACGTACCTCCGGGTCCGGGCTTGGCCTCGCCTGAGCGGACCCTGCGTGGTGAGCAGCAGGACGTCCTGGACAGGCTCGGGGCAGTAGCTCTCGGCCCGGATCACGTGGCCCGCCAGCTTCAGTCTCCGCAGGCGCAGAATGGTGGACGGGCGTTGCAGCTGGGCCCTCTGATACAGGGCATCGGTCCCGACGCTCTCGTCAGCTTGGAAGGCTGCACGGAGCAACCCCGAGTGCGCCGAGTCCAGCTGCCGCTCCAGCGTTGCCGTCAGCGTCCACGTCTCGGCGTTGTACAGCAGGACGGTCTCGACCACCGCCTGCCATAGCCGAGCTCTCTGGCGGTCGGGCAGCGCCTTGGACTGGAGAACGGCTCGTATCGACCGGTAGGCCGCCGACGCAAGTCCTCTGCGCCGCCGGATGTCCTCTTCAACGGAGGGCACCAGGCCGCCGAGGTAGGTGAAACGCTGGCAGCGTGCGAGCGTGGTCGGCTGCCCGTCTGCGCCGCGGCATGTCAGCTCCGCTGGGAGATCGGCCGGCACGGTCAGCACCTCAGTCTTCAGCGTGTTGACGACTAGACCGACGCTTGACGCTACCTCGACCAGCCTGTCAATCTGGCGCTGTGCAGCTTCAACAGACGAGGACAGGAGGGCGAGGTCGTCGGCGTAGCCCAGCACGCTCAGGCGCTTCTCGTTGTGGCGACGGCCGATGCGTCTGCGCAGCAAGAAGCCGTCGTCGGCTGAGGGGAGGGCGGTCCGGAGCACCCAGTCCAGGAGGAGCACGAAAAGGAACGGCGCTAACGTGTCCCCTTGTAGGACTCCTGATGAGGTGTCGAACAAGTCCGACAGGCCGTCCGCCGTCACAACAGCTGCGCGCGTGTCGCGATACAGCGACATGATGGCGTCAACCAGCTGCTGCGGGACCCGATAAGCTCTCAGGACGAATGGGAGCGCGGCTCTCAAAACCGAGTCGAACGCCTTTCGAAAATCAATGAAGACGATGATCAGCGTCAACTGGCGAGTGCGCGCCTCCTCGATGACACGGCGGAGTGCGAGGATCTGGGTCACTGTACCGCGGTGGGGGCGGAAGCCATTCTGCTCGTACCGCAGGAACGGATCCAGCACGGACTGCAGGCGGTCGAGGAGCAGTCGGTTAAACAGCTTCGCGGTGCAGGACATCAGCGAGATCCCGCGGTGGTCTTCTTTCCGCGTAGTCCCGGCCTTTTTCGGGATCGGCACGATGTGCGAGACCGTCCACTCGGGGGGCGCTGGGGCGCCGGCAAGCACGCGGTTCATGACGCCTGTGACTTGGGAAGCCACACAGCGGAGCCGCAGCGCCTCGACCGGAACCTCATCGGGGCCGAGCGCCTTGCCACCTGGAGTTCTCCGAGCGAATTGCACAACGTCCTCCGTGGTCACTGGGCTGGTGCGAAAATCCTCCTCAGCAGGCAGCGGGGTTTCAGCCGGCAGGGCGAAACTTGCAGGCAGCGGGCGGGCGGGCGCGTTCACAATGCCGGCGAAGAAGTCGCGCAATTCATTCCTGCGCTCCTCCGGTGTGTCGCCGGCCAGATTCAGCGCCACTCGCCTCTTGCGTCCCGTCAAAGTCCGGACGGCCGTCCACACAGCGCGGCTCTTTACGTCGGGGCCAGCTGCTGCGATGGATTGGATGGCGTCGTCAACTGCAGCCTGTTGACGCTCGTCCAGGAGACGCGCGAAGTCTTCTTCCGCTTCGCGCGTGGGCCGCCGGTTTCTCCGCAGGCGCTCGATATTCTGCCGCGCCTGCCTGATGGTCGGATCGCTCTGCCAGACTGGAAGCGATCGCTGCGCCGGTCGCATCAGCGGAACCGTCTTCTCAGCAGCGGCTCTCACGGCTGTGCAAATGTCGGCGTACTCCGTCTCGTGCTGGTAGCCAATCGCACTAGCAAAGGCGCTTGAGAACTGGCGCTTCGCACGGGGGTCCAGCAGTGCACGATAGTAACGCCGTGGGCGCTGCTTTGGGGGTCGGTAGAGCGGATCGTTTAGCCGCAGCTCACAGAGCAGGAGTCGGTGGTCAGACCGCAGTGCGAGCGGCGCCATGGTGTCGCAGTTGATGACGCGGCGGCGCTCGCGAGCACGAACCAGCGCGTGATCGAGTTGCGCTAGCCGCCTCGTGGCATTCCGGCCGCGTGCATTCCGCCGCCTCCTCTTGCAGCCCGGGAAGGTGGCCAAGCGGGCCGGGGGCTTGCGGAACAGCGTGTTCGCCGACACCAGGTCCAGCCGCTCCAGCATGTCCTCCAGCGCATCCGAGTTGCCGTTGTCGCGTCCCGTGACAAACGGTGATCGCTCGGACCTGCGCGGAACTGCGTTCAGGTCTCCGAGCACCACCAGCGTGTCGCGGTTCGGCACCTCCTCCAGCTGCCCGGCCAGAGAGTCGAAGAAAACGCGAGCCTCCTCCGGGTGGGCGGCTGTGGGCGCGTAGGCGCAGAACAGGCGGATGCAGCGAGCGCGCAGGTGCAGGTCGACCCGCAACAGGCGCGGGGACAGCGAGGCGCAGTGCACGCTCTGCCGAAGGCGCGGTCCAATCAGCACGCCGACGCCGCCGCGGCCGCGGCCGTCTGCCGACGTATACAGGAAGGTCCACCCGGCGCCGAGGTCCTCCGTCTGAAGGCCTGGTTCTGCCACGATGGACACCTCCTGCAACATGATAAGGTCCAGCCGTAGGTCGTGTGCCAGCTGGACGAGCAGAGTGCGACGCCAGGGGGCCTTCAGGGTCCGGCAGTTCAGCGTGCCGAGTCTGAGGCGGCCACCTGGTACGGCTAGGGCCCGATGGAGTTGGGCCTCACGGTCCCCGGCGCCACCCGGCAGATCCAGGCCAGGAGCTGCAGAGGCCGGGGGCGACTGGCGCCTGAGAGCACCGAGGAGTCGCCCGCGCCGGTTGCGCTCGCGCCGTCGCTCAATGCGACGTTGTCTGCTGCGCTGTCCTCTGCGGGTCCTTGGCATGCCACCTTCAGCAGCCGCAGCACCATGGCGCGGCTCTCCGTGAAAACCTGGGCAAGCGCTGGACAGTTCAGCGTCACCCGGAGGCGGCGGCATATTTGCACAGGTGTGCAAATATAAATTCACATTTATATTTGCTTGGTTCCTTTTGCAATATCGGGGCTTCGTGTCGATCCGGTTTGTGTCTGGCTCGATCACCTGCAATTAAGATTTGGAACTTTATAAATATTCAAAAAATAGATCTCTAATGAACTTCAAAGCTCTTGGTTCCATAAATGATCAGATCTGCATACAGGCTCGATAACATCTTAGAATGTGGTCTAAGATAACATTATCTCTTACTTGCAGACAGCAGCTCGGGCAGGAACGGCTCAATCCAAACCGTCCTGATCGAAACAAGCGGCTGCTACCTGATCGAGGCTGCCGGAGCCAGAGGCGGCAACAACACCCACAACAAAAAAGTCGGAGGCCAGGGAGCCCGGGTGAGCGCCAGAGTCAATCTGACTGCCGGCACCCAGCTGAGCATCGTTGTGGGCCAGATGGGCGGCTCGACCGCCCTGCAGTACGAAGGAGGCGGTGGAGGCGGTGGCAGCTTCGTGTACCGAACGAGCGACCATCTGTTGCTGTTGGCTGCCGGCGGAGGGGGTGGAACTGCTAGTAATGTCCATGGTGCGTTTTTTCCTACCCCATTAAAATGAATAATTTTTAAGTTAAAAAAGACAGTCTTACTTTTCGATACGCATCTAAAATTTTGATTCTAGGCAGACCGGGACAAGTTGGACGAAACGGCTCCGATAGTTCCGGCTCCAACATTATCTACCAAGGATTCGGAGGCATCAACGGACAACCGGGCTCCAACAACCCGAGCGCTACTCCTGCCGGTTCAAACCACGGCGGCTGCGGAGCCGGCTGGCTGGGCAGGGCCGCCAACCCGAGGCGCGGCTCCTCGGACGGCGACCGAGGCGGCAGTCGGGCCGAGGGCTGGGTCGGCGGCAGCGCCGGCTGCGGCCACGCCTGCGTCGGCGGCTTCGGCGGCGGCGGCGGTGGCGGCTGCGAGAACGGCACTAGGCGCGGCACCCCCGGCGCAGGAGGCGGCTTCAGCGGCGGAGGCGCCGGTCTCGGCTTTGGACATGTCGGCGGCGGCGGCGGCTCCTTCTGTCTGGGCGGCTGCGTTTCCACCGGCAGCTGGACGGGCGACCAGGGCTTCGTGTCGATCCGGTTTGTGTCTGGCTCGATCACCTGCAATTAAGATTTGGAACTTTATAAATATTCAAAAAATAGATCTCTAATGAACTTCAAAGCTCTTCTGGAAAATTGTGTAAGATGGTTTCCGTTAATTTAGATTCAAGAAGTTAGAGTATCTCGGAATCAAAAGTTTGCAACTGTTTGCTAAAGAATGAATAAGGAACCTATTGTTTATTTATGCCACTCCAAATCTCTATGAGTGTTCTATTCGTCGGTCTTATTTAAAAGTAAGTATAAGTATTGTTTGTTTATAAGCTTATGCTTTTATTCTAATTTAGAAAACTGCTTTAAAATCAAACAATAAATTGAATTGTAGCACGAACCTGTCCCGTGTCCTTTAACTGATTTACGCTCGTAATACGAGTAATATTTAACGTTAAATGTAGCACCCACTCAGTTAGAAAACCGTTAATTAATATCGTAAGTTTTCAGCTGTGTTACAGTTTTCCTATCTAGTTATATCCTTTGTCTTTATTCTTCGAATCCAATTCTGGGTGCAGTTATCGACCCAATATTTTATAGTTACACAGAAATTAACATTCCAAATTATTTGATTCGCAAGAAATATAAAAAATTGAAAGCAATGGATTGGATACTTGCTGAAAAAGGAATGTAATCTTTAGCACCCCTTGTAAATGGTTTTGTAATAAAAAAGTTATTATCATTGACTTTTTCTCAGCCAACTTATCGGAACTTATCCTGTCATTTGCTATTTACGCGCACATGCTTTTCGATCTTATTTAGCTTTGCTTAGCTTTATAAAAAGCTGCTAAACACTAATTTTATTTTAAAATTATTCAATTTTGTTTTGTTGCATTTCAGTTAAATGAGTTTTTTATTGCAAAGATCTCGACGAGTCTACGCAATAGCCGTCTGCTTATTCATCGTGGTATTTCTGCTAATTTGCGGAACGGATTATCGTGAGTATCTATAATATACCAGCATTAATACGAGCTTACTGAAAATGAAAAACAATTCGTAATTCCAAAAATGTTACTATCTTTTCTTTAGCTAAAACGCGTCCAGCCGGCCTACTTGCCATTGCAAACTATGCGCACTACGAATATCCGTACGATTCGTCGTCTTCCCAGTTGCTAACCAACAGAAATAATTACTCAACTGCACTAAAGCGAGTTGCGCACACCAAAAATCCACATCCTCAAGTGGTATTCTCCATCAGTGGCAAGCCAGTATTAGTGATATATTCTGCTCGTTACGATTCGCACCTTGAATCCATCGTTCTAGTGGGTTATTTCAATAACAGACTGTCGAAAGTTCCGCCACGCGTTGCTTGCAGACTTTCGACTAATCAAAATGCATTTTCGACAAACGATGTCAAGCAGTGGCAGATAGCTAGTAGTTACGCAATGCACGAAGGTCACAAATTGCCGTATGATGGGGTTTTGTACTTTTGTCCTTTTGTACCATCAGCTGCAGAGTCGAACTATTTAGTAGAAGTGAACGGAACAGATGCTGCTACTGGAACCACTGGAACAGTCCAATTAACTTTACAAGTCAATAAATCAACTAAACCAAACGCTAGTGTGGCCGCTTGCATCACAGTTTTGCGCTATATGCCAAGCGAGGAGAGTGAAAATCGATTCGCAATGCGACTAGTTGAATTTATCGAAGTTAACCGGCTGTTAGGCGTTGAGCATTTTTATTTTTACAATGATAGCTTGCCTAGTACTGTAAGCCAACTTTTAATGCACTATGTTGGTACTGGTTTGGTCAGTCTAACTTCATGGTCATTAGCGTCCGGTGTTCATCCAGAAAAGGACATCCACTACTACGGTCAGATGGTTGTACTTAACGATTGCCTGTACACCGCTAGAAGCAAACATCGCCTGATTGCATTCATCGATATTGATGAATATTTAGTGCCAACTAATAGTCAGGGCGTGGCTATCAGCTTAGTAGAAGCGGCTCGACTGCACGCTCTTAACGATCGGGGAGGAAATTGCGCTTTGGGATTTCGTAACGGTGTATTTCCTCCGCCTAATTCAATGCCAGCCTCTCAATCGAATGCTAGCGTTAAGGAGCAGTTACCTGCATCGCTGTCTGGATGTCAGGTGAGTCATAATGGCGTCAATAGGCGTGTAATACTATTATTCGTTTTACTATTACCGAATCTCATGTACAGGTTGTCAACTTATTGCGCAATCGAAGGATCAAACATGTGTTGCCATTTGGCGAGCGCAGCAAACTATTAGTTGTTGGCAATCAAATCAAGGAGATTGGTATACATTTCGTATGGAGCTGCTGGCATAATTGTCGGACTAAACAGCTAGAACCAAATAAAGAGGGTTTAATACACCATTTCCGACATTGGGCAGCTGGTGAGATGGTTGATGACGTATCAATAATGCCTCTTCGATCGGGTATTGAAGCTGCAATTGGTGGAGCAAGGAGAAGACTTAAAGATTTGCTTGGTATTGATATATGTCTGTAAAAATTAACACATATGCCATGCTAATGCATGCCTTACTTTTGCATTAAAAATTATTAACTCATTCTGTTAATTAACTTAACCTCGCATTCCATTAGCATTACGTTATAGTTGCACATGGGAACTAAGAATTTAGCTGGATTTACAAAGTGTGAATTATGTTTCCTTTGTGTTTGCTTGTCGTCTGTGAATTGTGAGTTGTGTAAATCATGTCAAAGTGGCTTTTAGATGAGCTTATTTATTATTCTTTTATTTTTGTGCAGCAGTTTACTTATTATGTATTCAAATGTACTTAATCTACGTATACTGCTTCTTTTTTCGTAAATTTTTGAAATACATTTTTGTCATAAGTTATGCGGCAGTGTACTTAAGCAGTAATCTAATTGGCTTATTTTGACAGTTTTTTGAGCTACCAAGTGACACACGAGAGTGTTTATTTTTATTGATTTAGCTAAAATGCTTGAGGTAGTTACGAGCTATACATGTACAACATAGTTAACGTTGGTGTGTTTAAGTACTTACATACGTAGTTATCATCTGTGTAATTAAAGTCTTTTTAATTGTAACTACTTTTCAGAATCGATTTTACGCTTGTATTTTCGATAAGATTAATCAAATTATGGAGGTAAAATTCTAATCACAATTGCGGTGACTCGGATAGTACGGGCTATATAAAGTAACAGTACATTACTACGATTATGTATATGATACTATGCTGCTGTGCTACAGTGGTCACCATTTGCAGACGTAATGACGCTCTAGCAGGGAGAGCACTACTGCGGCTAGGCTTCGATTCCTTCGAAGGATTAAGCAAACACGGGGCTCCTACCAGTACCAGAGTCTGAGTTCTCGAAAGTTTCCTTTGTCGGTAGATGTTAGTTATATTTGAGCAGACACGCTCGTGCAATAAGTTGAGTCTTCGCAGTAAGAGACCGTCTTTACGGCGCAGTTTAGGAGGTAAGTAACAAACCCGGGGCGGTGCAGCGCGACAATAAATACTATCAAAATGGGGGGGGGCAGACGCAGAGAGAGAAATGGTGGCACAGCAGGGCTCGGTCAATCAACACCCTTCGCAGGGCAGAGTTGCCTAGCCGTGGGACAGGGGCAGAGTCAGACAGGAGTGAGCACAAAGTCGGCTCACCCAATCAAAAGCCGACACGGAGCACACAAAAAAACAGTGGGGGAAGCGCGCGGCTTAACCAAACCGCCAGCCAAAACCGGCCTGGGGAGGTCGAACCACAGAAACACGCTGGACAAAAAAAAGTGCACCCAGCACTGCAGTGCGAAAGCACTACACACTATCAAACCTGGCTGATGTGCCAAAGTTCTACATGAAATACCTCCTCGAATACCTCATTCGAAAGCGCGCGGGGGTATAGCTGCGGGCCGCCTGTTAAATCTAAAGCTGATGCCCACATGCCTCTGGCTACAGTGTCTCCGCCCTTGATTGATCTATGGTAAGCTGGCACGAGGGCTATAAGCCTGTTTCCACCTTCGATGAAATACCGACCCGAGAGGGGTTGTTCCTACAGCCTTTTCTAACTTCTATCTACATGCTTTACCGCTCTTAGGAGAGTTTAGCACGCCATAGATCTCTCGAATAGCTCGTAAGGACCAGAGATAAACAAAGATTTATGATGACAGGCTGGCAAAGCTAGAGCCAATCTGACATTATGAAAATATGATAATAAAAAATGCCAGCTGCACATTATGAGCTGAAATAAACAAACAGGGAACCAAAAGAAATGTATTAATGTACACGAAAACAAGCGATAAAAAGCAAATAGCCTGAGACTGAGAGAGAAATCAAGAGAAAGAGAGGAGTTTAGCGGCGTAGCGGTAACACCCGCGTCTCTTGTTCCTAGGGTCAGGGTTCGAGTCTCCCGGCTGCTGAGGGTTGCTGCGCTGCTAGAGGTCATCATCAGCCCGATGGACCTTCAGGATAATTGGTCGGTTGCCGTCAGGTAGTAGTGATAAATTCCAATATATTGTTTAGTTTTGGATTGAGGGGGTGCCCAGAGTACAGGTTTAATGCTCACCGGACTTCAGCGTCCAATGCTTAGCGTTTAAAAGCAGGATTTTTTATTTCACATTGTGGTGGTCGGGTGGCGCTTTGCACTGGAGGACTGGCGATTGTAAAAGTGAGTCCTATATGGGTGACAGACTGTCGAGGTAGGTGTCCATAGGTGGAAGCTTTCAACAGAAAACGACGGATAGCTGTTGCTGAGGTGTTTTTTCAAGTTCGATAAGTGACAACCAATCAACTGGCGGATGCGAGCATCCTGGATGTTAGGTGGGATATCAGGCAGCAGTCGATTGATAAAAGCTTCGTTGCACAGCACAAGCGTGAGACATCAGCATTTACGGTGACTTGAGGTCTCATTGCAACGATTACCCCTTACTTGAAACTCTAGACTCGAAAAGCAATAAAATCAATTTAGAACAGCCGATTCAGCACCACTGAGACAAGTAGCATTCCTTAGAACAGCGCAGCTGTTTAAAGAAGGTGAAATACCTCCCTCTGCATGTACGCAACTGAGCCGATCGCTAGATCAATTTTGCGTAGGCAAAAACACCATGCAAACCAACCCATCTGGCCATTGTCTTCCGGACTCTGTTGAGTTTGCAGTCGTTATCCTATAGTAGCCCTCACATCAAAGCTGTCAAAAATTATCCAAGTGATTTTTACGACTGCAGTCCAAGCGGAGCCTAACTATTAGAAAAAAATTAATTATTGGATAGGAATAAAATGAAATAGAATGAATTTTTAATGAGCTGTCGTACGCCAACTACTTTTAGACCTTTATTTAGACCCCACATCTGACAAGATAACTCACAAAGTGTGGACATTGTGCTTACAACAGCTGCAGCAGCTGAAGGAGGGGGGAGGGAATGCCAAGCTTTAAAGTTGCTCTGTTGTTCGTCATCGCTATGCACAAGGCCTGTTAAAGCATAGTGCATAAATAGAAAGGCGAAAATCAACATTGAATTGAACGACGCGTTTCGAACAACAGTGTGCAAGTTCAGGTTTATTTTAAGCGAAGAAAACGAGTAAAGAAGTGAATAAATATGAAATTTTAGTGTGTTTTGTTCGTCATCGCTATGCAGTAGGCCTGTTAAAGCATAGTGCATAAAAATCAAGAAAGCAAAAGAGAGCCTAAAGAAAGATTTAGAGGATAAAAGCTAACAGATGACACTAATTTTAGAACCAAAAATTCCTATAGGATTCGAATAAAAATGGAAACGGTCGACAAGAACGAAGCGAGACCAACAGATAAAAATAGAGAAAGGAAAGGAGAGGATGAGGATTAATCATGAAGAGTTAAAGTGAAAGTTGCAAGTGAAAAAGCAAACAGAACAAAAATGACTAATTTTAAAACCAACGGCCGCGAGGAACGTCAGACTTTAACGATCCGGATCGGAATGGGATGGACAAGAACGATGCGAGTGCAAAGCGAACTGAAAGAGAACAAAAGAGCTGCATTTTATGGCGAAGATATAAGCTGTTGAAGCTGATCAAACAAAATAAGAATAGGACGTTGTATTGTTTCCATCTGACAGCTTGCTCTGCTCTGTTGTTCTGTATTTGTTACCGTGAAGGATCATACAAAAGCACGAGTATGATTGCCTGGGCCTAGCAGAACGATAGCCCATATATTAGGTAGCTATTGTAGCATTCCAGAAATTGTCTTGTTATCCAGCTATTAACAGGAGTTGGGCTCCATTAAAAGCTAAGCATTAATCTCTTTATCTCTAATGGCGACTCTACATTGGATTGTCTTTCTCCCGGTCGTCGTGTGCCGTAAGTGATTTTGCTTCTGTATTCAAATTACTTATTTGGAGTGATAGGATTTATCTGACCGTTGCTGGACGATATTCCCTTAGTTTGCAGTTTGGCAACCTGCACTCAAATCAGCGTCACTGGGCAGATGTACTCGGTTAGCTCAGAGCCGCTGACATTGCTTATCGACGCCTCTCTGAGCACCAACACCAGCTTTTCTACAGTGACGGATTCCAAGTCCCTTATCAGTGACGGATTCCAAGTCCCTTATCGACTGCGTTTGGCATTGCCAGAATGCTCGATGCATCGCTTCAGTGTGGATGGAGACTCTCGCCAGGTGTTACATTGTCAACTTCAATTCTCAAATGCTGCATAAGACACTGAGTCTAATTGTTCGAGTTTACGGATCTCAGTTCGGCGAGAGGGTCTGGAAGGCAAACGAAACCGAGCGAATGTTGCCACGACTTTTAAGTGAGTTTTCATTCTGAAGCAAGAAAACGTTTGAAATTATAAAAAGTAAATGTTCAATTTAATTCATTAAGTCTGTAGGCATATCGAGCCAGTGGCAACTTTAAATGCACTGTTCCCAAGTATTACCTAGTTTTTGTGGTCTAAGAAAACATGATCTCTAACTTGCGGACAGCAGCTCGGGCAGGAACGGCTCAATCCAAACCGTCCTGATCGAAACAAGCGGCTGCTACCTGATCGAGGCTGCCGGAGCCAGAGGCGGCAACAACACCCTCACGAACACAACCGGAGGCCAGGGAGCCCGGGTGAGCGCCAGAGTCAACCTGACGGCCGGCACCCAGCTGAGCATCGTTGTGGGACAGATGGGCGGCTCGACCTCCTTGGAAAACGAAGGAGGCGGCGGAGGCGGCGGCAGCTTCGTGTACCGAACAAGCGACAATCTGTTGCTGGTGGCTGCCGGCGGAGGCGGTGGAACTGCTAATAATGGCAATGGTGCGTTTCTTCCCGCCTGAAAAAAGAAGAATTTTTAAGTTAAAGGAGACAGTCTTAGTTTTAGACACGCATTTAAACCATTAATTCTAGGCAGGCTAGGAGAAGCCGGACTAAACGGCTCCAATAGTTTGGGCGAGACACATGCATACACTGGGTTCGGAGGCATCAACGGACAACCGGGCTCCAACAACCCGAGCGCCACTCATGCCGATGGAACCCACGGCGGCTGCGGAGCCGGCTGGCTGGGCAGGGCCGCCAACCCGAGGCGCGGCTCCTCGGACGGCGACCGAGGCGGCAGTCGGGCCGAGGGCTGGGTCGGCGGCAGCGCCGGCTGCGGCCACGCCTGCGTCGGCGGCTTCGGCGGCGGCGGCGGTGGCGGCTGCGAGAACGGCACTAGGCGCGGCACCCCCGGCGCAGGAGGCGGCTTCAGCGGCGGAGGCGCCGGTCTCGGCTTTGGACATGTCGGCGGCGGCGGCGGCTCCTTCTGTCTGGGCGGCTGCGTTTCCACCGGCAGCTGGACGGGCGACCAGGGCTTCGTGTCGATCCGGTTTGTGTCTGGCTCGATCACCTGCAATTAAGATTTGGAACTTTATAAATATTCAAAAAAGAGATATCTAATGAACTTCAAAGCTCTTCTGGAAAATTGTGTAAGATGGTTTCCGTTAATTTAGATTCAAGAAGTTAGAGTACCTCGGAATCAAAAGTTTGCAACTGTTTGCTAAAGAATGAATAAGGAACCTACACGGCTCAGGTAATGTCATGCTCTGTGCTTAAACGCCTGTTTTTATGCTGGGTTCTTTTGCGCGCCTTTTTTCCATGGCATCTTAACTTTCTTCACAACGGAGGACAACTTAAGAAGAATAAATAAAGAAAACAATAACAAGCCTTTAAAAATCTTTCAACATTTCCGAAAGCTGAGTCCTTCTTAAGTTGTCCTGTCTGCAAGCGTGTCTGTGTGCCTTGACGAACTAACGCGTCTCAGGTAAATTTTTTATGCTTTTTACCTAAACTCAGGTTTTTTGTCTGTTTTTTCATGTCGTTTTTATTCTAGCCACTTTTTCGAGTGCAAAGTCCTCTTTTAAAAGTTGTTCTTACCTTCAAGTGCGGGACTGTCGCTTACTTATCAAATACACTGGTATTTTATTCTCTAGAAACGTAACTGTTACTAGCCATAAAATACGTATCAATTAACTCCCTACCAGATGTCTTGTAAGGCTCATAAACGTTATTGCCAAGCTCAGAGACTGATGCGAGTCGTACTTTGAGACTGGCGCACCAACTTCACAAACAGGAGTGGCAATTGAATAGCTGCGAAGCACTTCAAATCCAAGTTTACAATGGAGAGATACACGGCTTGCAAGCATGGATGAAGGAAAATGAAAGGATTGCTCATCTGCGATATGTCTATGGCCCAAGCTCCCAAAAATCCTGGGAATTACCCCTTTATGGATTCTATTGGCTGACGAAATTAATTTTTACTTCCCCTTTAGGCCTTTCATTCGCGTGATCCCTGCAATACTTGCGAGCATGCGTCTGCAGCGAAATGTCTGTCACAAAGAAACGTGTTTCGCGTAGGCTTGAATTTTTGTGAAGTTTTCACACCTGATAGCCAGGAAGTCAGTTGAGTAGTACACTTAACAGGGAACGAGAAAAAACTTATGAGACTGCCGTCCTCATTTCTTTTCCCACCCTTCGACTTGCAATCCACGGCAGCGCAATACCGCTTTGTCATTTATTTGTCAACACACAGACGCGAAACTTTAGCCGGTTGGAGAAGACGTTTACGTGTGAGCCTATCGGAGCTCGCACGGGCATTGCGGAACGCCAGCTGTGTATGAGCCAGATTAGGCCCACGGGCTACGATCTGCGATGCTCAGCACCTGCCTCCCTCTTTTTGGCAGGCATGGCAAGGTGGTGATTTGCGCGCACTATTTCTGCCACTGGCAGCCGCAAAATGCCACCCCCGCTTTGCAAGTCAACCCAAGGGTTCTCGTCCTGCGAGCGTTAAGGCTCCTGTTTAGACCTTAGGCCAACCAAACTGCTTGGGCTCTGGCGCCGGCACCACCCAGCCGGTAAACAAATTTGGGTACAGGGTTTCATCCCTGGCTCGCTTACCCAGGCCTTGGGTACCCAGGTACCTCTCTGAGGAAGCTGGGGCCGGGTTTTACCCTAAAACCATGGCTAGCCCCCATGGCTAGCAGGGTACGTGGCCAGTCCACGGTGTTGTGTTTGTGGTATGACGTAATACTTTTATTTAGGCATCATTGTGCAGCAGGCTCGAAGCCTAAGCGTAGCAAAAGTAACTCAAACAAATGCAGCCAGCGGCGGACTACTAGCGGGTAGGCTAGCTCTCAATCTGCTCAGTCTGCTCAGTCTGGGGAACCAGACTGAGTGGGAGAGACGCATCAGTCAAAAGTCAAAGCAAAGCCCGTCTATGGTTTAGACCATAGACATACAAGTATGTGCGCGCAGACATCACACTCCTCCCTTTCCCGGAATGAACCGAGTGGGAGGCTTCAGCAGAGTCCTATCTCTCAATTTGTATCCAGGTGGCTCCTGCCGTGGAGTCACATGTGCTTTGACCACCGGTTCCGTCTGTACTTCCACCGGCCTTGGTTGAATCTGAAGATCGGCACGCTGGTCGGGTTTGCGGGTACCAGTATCCCACAGTAGCTTGGGTTCAACCGTCTCCTGCATCCGCTGTCCAGTCTTTCGCAGTTGATCCACATGCCTTTTCCAAAATAAGTCTCCGACTCGAACTGAGTAGGTCAGTGGAGCTGTCCGCTTAATGATTGTTCCAACAGCCCACTTGTCCTTCCCTCTCCGTAGGTCATGAGTCAGGACTCTCTCTCCGACAGAGAATTCCACCAAAGCCGACTGCTTCCCATCGTGCAGTTCCTTTTGACGATCTTGACTGCACAAAACTTTTGACTCAGCATCGGGGAACAGAAGTGACAGTCGCTTTCTGACTGTTCTGCCAAACAGTATTTCCGACGGCGTCTTGCCAGTTGTGCTGTGCGGTGTCGTCCTGGCACGCAGCAGAAAGTTCGAAAGCTGCTTCAGCATGTCTGGATCATTCGAAGCTTTTAAAGCCTTCTTGACCTGCTTGACCATGTTTTCTGCTAAGCCATTTGATCTCGGATGACCCGGGCTGCTCAGCGAATGCCGGATTCCGTTTTGCTGCAGGAAATCTTTGAATTGGTAGGATGTGAACGGAGAGCCATTGTCTGAGTGTAGCACTCGGGGCAATCCAAACCGTGCAAAAATCTCCCTCAGACACCGAACTGTGTTGTCCGACGTCGCATTCTTCATTGGAATCACTTCGGGAAACTTACTTGTTGCATCAACAACCACCAGAAACATCCATGACCTGTACGGCCCGAAAAATTCTACGTGAACTCGGGTCCACGGAGTAGTTGGCCAGGTCAGTGGGCTCAGTGGTGCTTCAGGAGCGCTTGACCTCTGCAGCTGACATCCACGACAATTGCTTACACTGTCCTCAATGTCCTGGTCAATTCTGGGCCACCAGCAGTGCGTCCTCGCCCTTGTCTTCGTGAGCACAATGCCTGGGTGCCCTTCATGCAGTTCTTCCAGAACTAGTCTGCGAAGCTCGGTTGGAATGACAACGCGCATCCCCAGCAGCAGTACACCAGAGGCAATTCCGAGTTCATGTCTCTTGTCGTAGTATGGCTTCAGTTCTGTACTAACGTCGGCTGAAGATTCTTGCCATCCCTGCTTGCAAAGTAGCAGCACTTGCTTCAGCACTGGATCTTTCAGTGTTTCAGTCGCGATTATACTAGCCTGCACTGGCAATCTGCTGACTATCACCTGCTGAACTCGATCCGTTTCTGTTTCGGTTGTTGCATCTGCTTGCTCTGGCAATCTTGACAAGCCATCTGCATTGCAATGCTTGTCTGTTGGCCTGAACTTGATTTCGTACGAATGAGCACCTAGAAACATCGCCCAACGTTGCAACCTACTAGCTGCAACAGGCGGCACTTGTCTCTTAGGGTCAAAAATAGCCAGAAGCGGCTTGTGGTCCGTGACCAGTATGAAAGTTCGACCGAACAGGTACTCATGGAACTTTTTAAGTCCGAATATTATGGCCAATGCCTCCTTTTCAATTTGGGCATAGTTCTTTTCAGCAGCTGACAATGTTCTAGAAGCGTAGGCAATTGGTCTGTCTCCTGTCTTTGTTTCATGGGAAATGACAGCGCCAAGGCCGTAAGGTGAAGCGTCGCATTCGAGCTTCAACTTTTTGGATGGATCATAGTGAGTCAGTACCTGGCTCGAGGTAAGTTGGCCTTTAACATGCTTGAACGCCGATTCGCACTCAGCTGGCCAGTCAAATTCTTTTTCCTTTCGAAGTCGAACGTAGAAAGGGTGCATCAGAGTAGCTAGATTCTGAATGAATTTTCCGTAATACGAGGGTCACTCCGAAAGTTTTTAGAATGGAACAGTTATAAACGAGATAACAAAACGAAACTCTAAACTTGTTCAAAGTAACTCCCTCCAGCAACGATGCACTTCTCCATTCGGCGAAACCACTGCTCAAAAGCATGTGAGAAGGCCGAACTTGGCAGGGTGTCCATCGCATGCATGTAGGCTTGCAAGGCTGCGCCTGGAGTCTCAAATCGCTGGCCCCGAATCTGCTGCTTGACTGCCGGAAACAGGAAAAAGTCGCAGGGGGCTAGGTCAGGCGAGTATGGTGGGTGAGAGACCAGTTTTATTCCATTTTGCTCCAGGAACGCGGAAGTCAGCCTTGCAGTGTGAGCGCTGGCGTTGTCCTGGTGCAGCTGGAGGCCTCGGGTTCCTGTGTTTGGTCGCCTCTGGCACCATGCGCTGATGACTTGAGGAAGGCAGTGGCTGGTGTACCATGCTGCAGTCACCGTGTGATGGTCCTCAAGGGGCACCGACACCAGATGGCCGGAGACGGTGATGAAGGAGGCCACCATCTTCTTTCCGACACTCCGGGGCCTCTGCAACTTGGTCGGATGGTCATCACCGGAAAAGCACCAGACTGTGGACTGACGCTTTGTCTCCGGGTCATACTGGTATACCCAAGTCTCATCGCCACTAACGATGTCAAAAATCTTTCTTGATGCTCCTCTGTCGAATTCCTTCAGCATTTTCTCACACCAGTCCACCCTTGCCCGTTTCTGCTCCAGTGACAGCGAATGAGGCACCCATCGGGCGCACAGCTTCCGCAGGCCGAGGTGTTCGTGCAGGATTGAATACACCTGCCCCGATCCAATGCCCAGTTGCGACTGTAACTCGTCGTAGGTTATGTGCGGGTTATTGTTTACCAGTCGCTCAACTTCATTGATGTTGTGCTGGGTCACAGCTGTCGAGGGTCGGCCGCTGCGATCTTCATCACTCAGGCTGGTGCGCTGCGAACGAAACTCGCGATACCAGTTGTAAACAGTCGCTTGAGATGGAGCCTCGTTGGGGAAGGCGGTTGCAAGCCGAGAAAAACATTCTGCCGGTGTTAGGTTGCACTTGAAGTCATAATAAATCATAGCGCGAAAATCGCGATTTTCAAGCTCCATGACTTTTGGCGTGGGGTGCTCGCTTTAAACGAATATAACTCAGAGTTAGCTGAGTGAATAGCAACGAAACTTAACATGCATTCATGGCAAATAAATTGGTCTATGGCTGACAGCTGATGAGAAAAAATATTCATTCCTTCCCTTTCATTCTAAAGACTTTCGGAGTGACCCTCGTAATTCACCAGTCCGATCCAAGCTCTCAATTCAGACACATTTCGTGGGCGTGGAGCCTCTTGAATAGCTCGGATCTTGTCCTCAGTTGGGTGGATTCCATCTTCATCCATCCTGTATCCAAGGAAGGTTACAGACGTCTGCATGAACTTGCACTTTGACTGCTTTAATCTGACACCTCGCTCTCGAAAGCGTTGCAAAACCTTGTTCAGGTTCTGCAGATGTTCCTCAGAATTCTTCCCAACAACTAGGACATCATCAATAAAGCAAATGACTCCGCTCAGTCCTTGAAGCATCTTGTCCATGGCCATTTGGAAAACTGCTGGTCCACTGGCTAATCCGTATTGCAGCCGTTGGCATTGAAACAGTCCCTTGGCGTATTGAGCACCATGTACTGCTTGGAGTCTTCGTCCAATTCTAGCTGCAGAAATGCCTGAGTAGCATCCAGCTTGGTAAAGTATTTGCCTCCATTTAGAGCGCTGAATAGGTCCGATTGCTGCGATTTCGATTTCAGGAGACCCAACTCCAGAGAGCCTACTGCGCCTTGCGCAATACTGTGAGAACCAGAATGCTGATCTCCTGGTGGGCGGAGACCTTAACGCCCACCATCAGCACTGGGGCAGTAAGGATACCAACACCAGAGGGGAAGAGCTTCTTGCTCTTATCTCCGGTACCAACCTTATGCTCTGCAACCGCGGAAGCACACCTACTTTTAACAATGGCAGATGGACGGAGGTTCTCGATGCCACCCTTATCCCTCCTAGACTTTTTGACAGGATTATGGAGTGGAGGGTCTGGACCGATGAGCCATCCTTCTCTGACCATCTCTTCATAGCCTTCAACATTACGGACGCTAAGCGACCATCTCCAATAACTTGGAGACGCAACATCCGTAATACTGACTGGGCAGCCTTCACGGCTACCCTTGATTCTCACCTTCAGGAACTCATGGATAACGATCCGATTAAGAGTTGTGAGGGTGTCGATCACGCGGCTGAGACGCTTTCGGGCTGCATCACTGCGGCCTACGAAGCGTCCTGCCCCATTCGGGCCTACAAAGGCAAAACCTCAGCTTCGTGGTGGAACCCGGAACTGGGAAAACTCCGGCAAAAGGCCAAAAGTCTTCATCGCCGTGCCATGAAGTCGGGTAACCCCGACGACATGGATCTTTTCCGACAGGCCTCACGACACTTCAAGTGTGAAATCCGTAGGGCCAAGGATAGTAAGTGGCGCCAATTCTGCGAGGAGCTGGACAAAGACCGGCCCACCTCTAGGCTGGTCAAGGCCCTTACTATGGACAAAATGTCCAAACTAGCCATGATCAAAAAAGATGATGGCTCTCTCACCAACGAACCCCAGGAAGTGCTGCAGCAAATGCTGGGCAGCTTTTTTCCCGAGGTTCCCACAGCTGGCGCGGAACCCAACCATTCGCTGGAAGGAACCAACCTGGCTGCGAGCTTTATTAGTGAGGGACTGATTGCTAAAGCAGTCAGAACCTTCAAGCCTTTCAAATCTCCAGGACCTGACGGTATCTACCCTGTCCTTTTGCGCGAGGCAGCCAAGATCCCCAGGTTTCTGAGAATCACCTGCAACATCTTGCGGGCCACAATCCAGCTAGGGTACATTCCCAAAAGCTGGACCAATGCTCGTGTTGTCTTTATTCCCAAGCCGGGAAAAGGCGACTATCAGAGCGTTAAGGGCTTCAGGCCCATCAGCTTAACCTCGTTTCTGTTAAAGCTGACTGAGAGGCTCGTGCACTGGCGGCTGCTGGCTTGTGAGCTGACAGCCATGCCTCTCAGTAACAATCAGCACGCCTTCCGCCCCGGAAGGTCCACTGACAGCGCACTCCATGCGATTGTTGAAAAGCTAGAGAGAGCCGTGCTGGGCAACGGCTATGCTCTTGGCTTATTCCTCGACATAGAGGGGGCCTTTGATAATGTTATTTTTGATGCATTCAGAGTGCCCTTCGCGATCGCAATACCCACTCTACCAGCATACGTTGGATCATGTATATGATCTCCAACCGTACGGTCACTGCCCACCTTCTTGGGCACACTGCCACTACCAGAGTTTGTAAAGGAGGCCCACAAGGCGGCGTCCTCACTCCAACTCTTTGGAACATGGTCATTGACGCTCTACTCAGGAGCCCTGGACCAGATCCCGTCTTCAAAGTCGGCTATGCGGACGATGTTACTGCTATCGTAGCAGGACCCTCGCCCAGCACTCTCAGGGATCTCATGCAAGCCTTTCTTCGCAGAGCAGAAACCTGGGCCCGCAGCAATGGTCTTAAGCTCTCTGAGCCAAAGACCGTCGCTATTATGTTCACCAGCAAAACCCGCTGGGACATTAAGCCTCTGCAGCTCTACGGCAGAGACATTGCCTTCGCAAGACCCGGTGCCTCGGGGTAACTCTCGACCATAGGCTAAACTGGTCTAGCCATGTGAAGGCTAAAGCCAAACGCGCCTCTGCAATTCTAGCCCAGCTTCGCCGGGCGCTTGGCACCCCCTGGGGACTGTCCCCAAAGCGTTTGTGTTGGATCTATACCTCTGTGGTCAGACCCGCCATTACCTACGCCTCCCTGGTCTGGGTAAGTGCTACCCAGATTAAAAGCCATGCAGATAGGCTCAACACAATCCAAGGACGAGCGTGTCGGCTGATCTGCAATGCTACCAGATCCACGCCTTTTGCTGGTATGGGAGCATTTCTCGACCTGCCTCCCCTCGACCTTTTTATTAAATGGGAGGCGGCTAGAGCAACCCAGCGGCTCCTTGACGCCGGTATAAACTTCCGCTATATGAGAGTACCAGCTAAGTGGAACCTGGTCCCACACGGCGATATGTGCCTCAACATCCTCAGTGAATGCGAAGCTTACCAAGCCCTCACGGACAGCATCGCTTCAACGCTCAACGTGAGACAGCGCTACTCGGTAGCCATCGACTCGCGTGATTCCATTAGTGACAATTGGAACCCTGGAGAAATCCACTGCTACGGTTCCAAGCAGTCAGCAAACACTGGCTTTGGTGTCTGCATTATTCTCAATGGGCGGGTCATCACCCAAAATGAATTCCTAGCTATCAGCTCGTACTCAGCAGAGCTTTTCGCCTCTGGCGTTGCTGGTAGGGACATCATCTTCCACTCTGACAGCCAAGCTGCACTGCACGCCATCTGCAGCTGCAGTGTCAGCTCAGCAACAGTCCTGGACTGTGTCAAGCATCTCAACATGTTGGGCTCATCCAACAAAATCACTCTTAAGTGGGTGTCGGGACACGAAGGTTTCCGGGGAAATGAGCTCGCTGATGCGCTTGCAAAAGCCGGCTCATCTGGATCCTGCATCGGGCCTGAGCCCCTCGTCCCGACCCCCTCTTGTGTCATCAACTCACGGATCAAAACGTGGGTCAGAACCCAGCACCACTCGCTCTGGGTGAACTGCATCAATTGCAGGCAATCTAGAGGTGCTGTTCCACAGCCCTCTCGCCAGCTCCGGAACCTTCTCCTTCGGCTTTCGCGGAGGGACATCCGGGCTGCCACTATGACCCTCTCAGGCCATGGTTGCTTCTCCAGGCACCAGCACCTGCAGGGCAGCATTCCTAGCGCCACCTGAAGCTTCTGCAACTCAGGTGACGAGTCAGCTGAACACTTCGTCAGCATCTGCCCCGCCTTCACGCGGGCCAGACTTAAATTCCTCGGGCCACACACTTCTATCTATGATGCGTGCAAACCCGAAAATTTTAACCAGCTCATGCGTTTCCTCCGGGCAACCCGCAGGGCTGAACTCCCAATTCCAGGGAGCAACATAGCTGCCTGCGACACCGAGGGACCTCCCTGGGCGACGCCAACCATTCGTCCATAACGGCGCGTCGGTCGTCCAGGGGTTAGCGGAATGGGCGGTTGCGCCTTCCCGCTGCGTCCCCTCTGGGACCTCCCTGCAGCTAAGTCAAGTAAGTCAAGAGCCTATCGGATGAAAAATTTTCCGATAAGGAATAACTTTAAATTTCTTAAAGAATGCGTGAATTCTTAAACCTTTCGTCCCCTTGGGATTCTCCTCTTGATTCCAATTGACCGGCAGCTTCTTTTGACCTTCGGGCTATGAAATTCTGATACCCCATTTGATCTCTTTCACTCCTTCCTACCCATCTCCTTCCATTTGTGCCCAAATGAGCGGCCAATGAAAAGCCTAAAGGGGGAGTAAAAATAAATTTCGCCCGCCAATAGAATCCGTAAAGGGGTAATTCCCAGGATTGAGGGGAGCTTGGGCCATAGACATTTCGCAGATGAGCAATCCTTTCTTTTCCTTCATCCATGAGTGAGCGTAGCGCACACAATTTCACCAGAGACAAAACAAAATTTGCGTGCAGTAATGCGATTGTCACGCACTATAATTTCAACTAGGGTGACAATCGCATTACCGCACGCAAATTTTGTTTTGTCTATGGTAAATCATCATTATTTCGTCCCCTTAGTTGTATGAGCCCGTTGTCGATTATTACCTGCGTAGCCAATTTTGAATGTACATGTATGCCAACGTGCCGTTAAAAAATATATATATATTGACGAGTCGCGTCGCGTTCCCGTCTATGGACCATCGACAAACATTATCGAGAGGTCAATGTCATTATCCAGAGGGCCTGACTTGTGACAATTCAGTCATTTACTCTATTCCTTACATTAAACATGAAAAAGAGAGAGAAAAATACTCACGAACTCACGAAAATCCGTTTCAGGGTTAAAGTACAAAGTTTTTTCTTTTCTTAAGCGAGATTATAGATGATAATACATTTCACTGTGTTGTCCCTACCTCACGCTAGCAATAAACAATAAGTAATAGCTGTCTTGAATAGCAGTAAAGTCTTGAATAAAATTAACGATAAAAAAGTAACACATTTTTCGATCAACGCACAACTGGGCCATAGCAGAAAATTAAGGCCACTTATAGCTACTGATGTTGCATGTGTCAAGATGTTATCCATGCTAAAAATGAAACTTGCAACTGTGGGTTAAGAATTCGAAAGTTTATTGTTTTAACTACGACGAAAATCAATAAAATACTAGTGCGCATGATTTACTAAGTCTCTAACGATTTACAGGGTATACAGGAAACAGTCCGCAAACGTTGAACGTTTGAAAAAATTGGCAATGCAGTTACATCTGCATGTTAAGTAGGCTTGTGGAAATCAATAATATTGTTGCGAGCCATGACAGGCGAAGACGCGTTTTGGAAGCAATTTTTCTAGTATTGGTCGTAGGCTTAGTTGTAGTAGTGGTGGTAGGCTGAGTTGTAGTTGTGGTGGTAGGCTGAGTTGTAGTAGTGGTGGTAGGCTGAGTTGTAGTAGTGGTGGTAGGCTGAGTTGTAGTAGTGGTGGTAGGCTGAGTTGTAGTTGTGGTGGTAGGCTGAGTTGTAGTTGTGGTGGTAGGCTTAGTTGTAGTAGTGGTGGTAGGCTGAGTTGTAGTAGTGGTGGTAGGCTGAGTTGTAGTAGTGGTGGTAGGCTGAGTTGTAGTTGTGGTGGTAGGCTGAGTTGTAGTTGTGGTGGTAGGCTGAGTTGTAGTAGTGGTGGTAGGCTGAGTTGTAGTTGTGGTGGTAGGATTTTTAGTTGTAGTAGTGGTGGTAGTGGTTTTAGTTGTCCTAGTAGTTGGGGTAGTACTAATAGCAGTGCGAGCAATAGAGGTAGCGGGATTTACATTACAGAACTCCAAATTATTTTCCAAATACGTGTAGGACAGCTTGGAGACGTCTGCGGTGCTTAAATTGTTCCTCACGAAGCTGCGTCCATCGGACTTGACGATGGTCAATAGGCTGTTGCTGCATCGGAAAGCACTCGACTGGTAGTGCATTACCGAATTGTAATCGTAGGTCGGGTAGTTGCTTCTCAGTAAGTACGCATACTTGTCAAAGTTGTGGCATTTCTAAGAAATGAACGAGTCAGATTTATTATAAAATTTGTTTAGCTAGCTACAGAAGTGTACAGCCTAACAGCAGCTACATTACTCACGTCGCTTTCGATGTTGTTCCACAGTACGCTAACAAAGCTGTCCCTGTCTGGACGCTGATGCTCGTGATAGAATCCCAGTGCGTGTATGAACTCGTGCTGTATGATGCTCTCCAGCATGCAGTCAGGCACTCTCAACGACAAATCCTGCTTGCTGCTACCCCAGAACTGCGTCTTGCCAACGTAGGAATAACAGCCGGTATCGTTGATCACATTGACGTAGTGAACATCGACGAGGTTGTCGGCTTCGATGAAGCTGATGAGCTGCCGGTTGCCATTTGCTTCACTCACTCTGGCCACCAGGTTGGCAAGAGACTGACGAAGTTGCGGTGGGAGCTTGGGAAGTTGCTGTTGAATTTGTAGTACACCCGACCACCCGGCCACAAGCGGCGACAGCTGACGTAAGAGCCTGGTGACACCGAGAAGCTGCTGCGGCTAGCTTGGCCTGATCTGCCGGATGCATCGAGTGCTTTCTGCACAAGCAGGTCCTCGATCGGTATCAGCATGTCGTCGATGCGCACAAAGGATCCTGAAAAATTTGCTCCGGAACTGGTTGCTGGCTGATCAAGAGACGACATCGGCAATCTTTGAGCTTCGATACTTTGTGGGTCAGAGTTGCTTCTGCTGGCTCTAGCTCATTCTCGATTAGGGAAGCGAGGCTGGAGGCCTGTTGAATGGCGATATGTTTTTTATCATGTTTTTATAACAGGTGTTATATCATGGAAAATATTAAAGCGCTGGCGCCCAAATACCGGCGAAATTACCTGCTGACTGGCCCTAGAACCACAGGCTGCGTCAGTCAAAACGAATAATTGAGGGTTTAGAAGCAGGAGCACTAGGAAGACAACCGCAGCAGCAGGTGCGTGATATTATGCGCAAAATAGGATTTTCATAATTGTCATTGTGAAATATGCCTTGAAAACGCAAAGCGTTAATACCTTTTTATTTTAATCGAATTGAAATACCAAAAGCACGTGGTGCAGCATCTCTGATGTTGGAGCATATCCGTATTATTCCGAATAAAAAATTGTAGGGTCTTCCATAGTGGATAAAAGCCTCTTGCAGTAGCATGAGTAATAGACCAATTGTATTTCTTTCTTGTCTGCATAAAAAGGCTGATGGACCATTGTTATTACTGCTGTTTAAAATTTTTCTGCTGTGCCCTTCTAGTATTACGTACTATTACTCATTCTTTCGCATCTATAACAACCTTATTACAAGCACGTATAAAAAATAATGTCACAGCTTCTAAGAAAAAGGCTAGTGCACTCGGCTATAGTTAGGTTAGCTATTTTGGCACTAAATTAGTTTCGGTCCTACAATGGTAAACATCCTTCAAAGTAGTAGGAAAATGGTTCACTCTGGCCCACGTCGCCGATTGGCCGGGACACCGGCCAATGGGAGGGGAGGTGGGCCCCCCCCCAGTCCAGGGCGACCCCCCAGACCCTAGTCCAGGGCGACCCCCCAGACCCTAGTCCAGGGCAACCCCCCCCCCCCAGACCCTAGTCTAGGGCGACCCCCCAGACCCTAGTCCAGGAGACCCCCCAGACCCTAGTCCAGGGCGACCCCCCACCCAGACCCCATACCTATCCGAGGGCCATGGAGGGGGTAGGATTCGATGCGATACGTGTGGAATTACTTGGATTTTCCGAGAGTAAGTGGGCCTTGATCGCTAATTGGCTGGCGAGGGGTTGGTGCTGTGAGAGGCTGTTGGGGCTTTCTAGATATTTCTGTAAAGTTCAGATGGGTATATAAAGGCGAGAAAAACACAAAACTATCATGCTAGGAAAATTGAACCAAAAAATGTCTAATTTCTGCGAATATTGCGAGTCATTGGTACCAGGGGATGTTGCAGAACATTACGCTCAATGCCCTGGGATACCGGTACTATTCGAATCGGATGAAGATTCGGGCATACATTTCCAGCTAATAAAGGAAGCTTTCAGCGGAAAGGCTCGCCTATACAGAGCCTCAACACATGGTGACCCAAACAACATTCTCGAAGAAGCTCGCGCCGCTTTTATCGACCTTGTGGCTCAACACCACACTGCGCCTGGCTCCGCTATCAAGGTGCAGCTTCGGCTGGGGGTCTTGATGCAACGCCTGATTCAAGGCGAATGCGCGGCTGAGAACATTGCATGGTTTGCCGCTAAAGTCCAGCCTCTAACTCGGAATGAGGAAGTGCAGTACTTTTTTAGTGCTATGCACACAATACTCACCAGAATGGAGAAGTACCTCCGGAATGGCAGCGGCTGGGCTATCAAGTCCACCCGATGCATCGATGTCTCAATCGCGCATTTCCAGCTGCCATGTGGATCCGGAAAATTCGAACTTCCAGCCAAGTTAAAGTCAAAGAAGGCCATAATCAATGCCTTCTCCAACGGCTCTGACTGCCTTAAATACGCCATTCTTGCTGCACTCCATATTGATGATGATATTCAAAAGCACTCAGATCGTGCATCAGCTTTCAAAGAATGGGAGAATGACATCGACTTTAGCGGCATTGATTTCTCGGCATCGGTTAATGAGCTGCAAAAGATCGAACGTAACAATCCTGGGCTTGCCATTACTGCATTCCAGTGGGTTGATGGCAAAGCTCAATGTCTTCGCCCAGCTCCGAGTCATCTAATCGAGAAGTGGCGACCTCATAGATTAATTCTTCTTCTCCTTGTGGCAAACAACAATGGCCACAGTCACTGGTGTGCTGTTTCCAATCTTGACCGGTTGATGAGTACTCGATCTATACATCGGTGCCGTTGGTGTGACCGCTGCTTGGCCAAGTTCAGGGATGCACACCGACAGATCTGCGTGCAGAAAAAGCACCCGGTGGAGGAGGTCATGCCCAAGGAGAACATACTAAAGTTCAAGGCGTGGCACAAGACGCTCTCGCCTCCGCATGTTGTATATGCAGACTTTGAGGCTCTTACTCCGCCCGTTGACGATTTTGATGCCGATGCAGCGACCATGAAAACCGCCTATCACACTCCAGCAGCTGGAGGATTTTATGTTGTCGCCAGAGATGACATGAATGGCCCACAACTGCTCCAGGAGCCTTTAAAGCTCTTCTATCGGGTCGCCGGCGAAGATGGTGATGCATGCATGCTCCGTTTTCTGGATGCTCTGGAAGACGTCGCGATAAAGGCCTACCACTGGAATAAGCGGTACAGCCATCAGCACGCGCATCGAACACCTGAGGAGAAGGAGAAATTCCGAGCCGCCACAAACTGCTGCTTTTGTGAGCAGCCTCTAAACAACAAACGCCACTTCCACCACGACCACCTCAATGGTAAGTTCTTGGGTGCCGCATGCCCCGAGTGCAATGAGGCTGCCATTCTGAAGCGCGACCTGCTTCCAGTCTTCTTCCACAATCTTCGTGGCTACGACATGCATCTGTTGTGCAGCACAGCCATCGGACACAAGAAGCATTGGGAGCTGAGTGTAATTGCCCAGACAAAGGAGCGCTACATGACTCTCGAGGCACGAATCATGGTGGAAGAGGTCTACGACACCTCAGCGGACAAGTGGGTGCGCAAGTTTATGCGAGTGCGCTTTCTCGACTCGTATCAGTTCATGGCGAGTAGCCTAGCTCAGCTCGTGAATAACCTCGAGCGAGATTTCTGTACCCATACACTGGCTATGCAGCAGCGCTACTCACATGTTTCGGTTGATATTCTGCTGCAGAAAGGTGTCTTTCCCTACTCGTATGTAACCAGTGTAGAGAGGTTAGATGAGACTCAACTGCCCCCTCAAGAGGCTTTCAGAAATGACCTCACGGGAGAGGCATGTTCGGACAAGGACTACGCCACCGCACAAAGAGCCTGGAGTGAATTCAAGTGTGAGACCATGCGGGATTACGTGCTTGCCTACCTGGAGATGGATATTCGGCAACTCGCAGACGTTTTTGAGGCATTTAGGCACATGAGTCTAACCTCTGATGGCCTCGACCCGGTGCATTACATTACCACGCCGGGAATATCATTTGATGCGGCTCTGAAGTTTTGTCATCTTGAGCTTGAACTCCTCCAGGATCCGGAAATGTACCGCATGTTTGAAGATGGAACTCGCGGTGGCATGACCTTTGTCAACTGCCACATTGCTACTGCTAACCATCCAGGATTAGGGAAAGATTATAATCCTGAATGGCCTCGGAGTTATCTCATTCCAGTCGACGCGAACAATCTCTACGGCCACGCCCTGTCCACAAAACTACCCTGGCGTGACTTTAGGTTTGAGACTTTTGACTCTGCTGAGCACGTGGAACACTGGCTTCTGGAGGAGTTTGACCCGGAAGGTGATCGTGGCTTCATTCTCACAGTAGATTTAGCCTACCCGAAAGGGATTCACGATCACACCAGTGACCTCCCACTTGCTCCGGAGAAGAAAGAACCACAATGGTCCTGGATGCCTCCTTACCAGCAGCATCTGTTGAGCGCGCTAATGATCCAACGTGGGCAGGAAGGTCATGCGTACGGATCTACACCCCCTAAGCTCCTGCTGACGTGCCATGACAAAGTTGACTATAGGGTCCATGTAAGGATTCTGCAGTTTTATCTGCGTCAAGGCATGCGACTGAAAAATGTCCATCGAATCTTGAGCTTCCAGCAGGACTACATTCTCGAGCCCTACATTCGTCGCAACAGCGAACGCCGTGCCAAAGCCAGAAATGAGTTTGAGAAGGACTACAACAAGCTCCTCAACAACTCCCTGTTTGGAAAGACCATGGAAAATGTTCGCAAGCGAGTGGACTATCGCCTGGTCAATTCAGCAGGGAAGTTGGAGAAACTTGTAGCTAAGCCGGCGTTTCGCGAGCAGGTCATTTTCAATGAAGAGCTTGTTCTCGTCCACATGCTCAAGACAAAGGTAGTGCTCAACAAGCCAGTGTACATTGGCCAGTGCGTCCTAGATAACAGCAAGCTCATCATGTATGAGCTGTGGTACAGACAATTGAAGCCTCTAGTGGAACAGAAGCCCAATGCAATCCTTCGACTGCTTGGTGGTGACACAGACTCGTTCTTCCTTCACCTCGAAAACGCCGATGCAGAAGGCTGGTTTCTGCCGGAGCTGTGCCGCCAGGGTCTGTTGGATACCTCCAACTATCCCAGAAACCACCCACTGTTCTCCAACGATCGAAAAGCCAAGCTAGGATGCATCAAGGACGAGAGTGACGGCGTAGCTAACTTCCAGGAGTGGATCCTGCTGCGTCCCAAGCTCTATTCATTTGCATCTTCAGTCGCCGGAAAGGATAAGCGTCGAGCCAAGGGTGTTCAGCGAGCGGTAGTCAAGAACGACATCTCTCACCGAGACTACAGGGAGACTCTCGACATGTTGGTGGAGAAGAGCTGGCTGACCAGGCGCATTGCCAGTGAGCTTCACGAGCTCTACACGGTCGCTACACTCAAGCGCGCACTCTCTTTCTGGGAGGACAAACGTGCCTGGGTCTCAACCAACGAGAGTCTACCCTACGGACACTACCGGCTCGAATCCCGCAAGCGCCCGTACCAGCTTGATTGACTTTTTTACTAACTTTATTTCTGTACGCTGCTATGATAATAATATGTTAAACTTATGCAACACGTTTTTGTGCAATAATAATGCGTAATAATATGTAATAGTAGTTTTAAAAAACATTTAATATATTCCACAGCAAATAATGCAATTTTTTTTGTGCACAAATACGAGTAAAATCCCCTATTTAAATGCATAGATTTTGTGCAAAAACAGACTAAAATTCGTGCATCAAGTTGAAAAGTTTGCAAAAATGCATATTTTTTAGACAAAGTGCATGAAATTTCATGCAAAAGTATGAGTAAAAATTCCCATTTGAATGCATGTATTTCATGCACAATCATGAGCATTTTTGTGACAAATCATGTGAATTTTTGTGCAAACCGAGGCTAAAAACGCTAAATCCGCAGAAATGGATAGGGGGGGGGGGGGTAGTTTGCCAGAGGCATTCAGCCTTTAAGGAAGAGATCAGAGTTGAGATTAGACTTGCAAGAATGAAGAAGAAAAAGTCTCTCGAGGAGCAACTGGCAAGTACCTACTACAACTGCCAGAGTCCTGGTAGCTACGGTGGGTTTGAAGCATTGAAACGAGAGGTACAAAAACAGCATGGGGGCAAGTTTAGTTCAAAACAGGTCAAGAATTGGCTGCAGGACCAAGATGTCTACACACTGCACAGGGATAAGCGTAAAAATTTCCCTCGCGCACCAATTGTTGTCCGAGGAATGGATGATCAGTGGGAACTGGATCTCGTAGAGATGTTACCATTTGCCAAGTACAATGGAGGCATGCGATATATCCTATGCTGCATTGATGTTCTATCCAAAATGGCATGGGCACAGCCTGTTCAACGCAAGACTGCCGAGCAGGTTACTTCCGCATTCGCCGCAATTCTCCATCAAGCACACCCCAGACGCCCCAGAGCTGTTCGCACTGACCGCGGTAAAGAATTTTGCAACACAAAGTTTCGAACATTATGCATCATAAATAAAATTCACGCATTTACAACGAGCAGTGACCAAAAGTGTGCAGTCATTGAGAGATGGAACCGAACGCTCAAGTCACACATGTGGCGCTACTTTAGACATGAATCCACACTGACATGGACTGATGTATTGCAGCAGCTAGTGAGGGCATACAATCACAGCCCTCATCGAAGCATCCAGTGCCGACCGATCGATGTTGACAAGAAAAATGAGATGGAGATTTGGAGTCGGTTGTATGATGGAAAGCTGCCTGAAACTCGCCAACACATCCCTAAACCGAAATTCAAGGCCGGAATGATTGTGCGAATCGCGCTGCATGATCCAGGAAATCCATTCAAAAAAGGATATGCAAAAGGGTGGAGTGAAGAAGTGTTTGAAATAAAATCTCGCCACCCCAAACACTACATGTACACCCTAGTTGATGCGCGACAAGAAGAGCTCGAAGGAAAGTTTTATGAGCCAGAGTTGCAGGAGGTTGCAGGAAACAAGAAGCTGTGGATCATTGATAGGGTTTTCAGCATTAAGAAGCTAAAGAGTGGGAAGATTCGGTATTTTGTTCAGTGGCGTGATTCCAGCAAGCCAAGTTGGATTGATGAAAAGGACTTAAGAAAAATGAGAACGCAAGTATTTCAAGTTGTTTCTGGTCCTGATGATGACCCGGCCAATTTTTCTGCTGAACTGGTGCATCCTGTGCAGTTGGATCCTGCTCTGGACTATGAGCTGGCTCTACTTGGAATCAGTTTTGTCAACTGCATCTACACAATTCCCCACCCACTACAGCTGTATTACCAGCTTGAGAGTACAATGCACTGTGTTGAAGTCCCAGCCGGCTGCTACAAGGACTTGAATGATTTGATCAGTAAAGTCAACAGCCTGTTCAGCTCAGTGGATCTAGATGAGTCTGGGTTGGGTCAGACACCTATTAAATCACATTCTCGGAGGGTGGAATTTTTGTTTGATACAGTTACTCACCATGTGCACTTTCGACTGGCTGGAAGCTGTGAAAAGATTCAATTTCCTGAAAATAGCCTGCTGCTGGCAAAACTTTTTGGCGCCGACAGAAGCGTCTACAGCAATCGGTCAGGGTGCTTTGACCTGCCATGAATCCATCATGGAATACTGATTTGCTCCTGATTGAATGCGATCAGATCAGTCCCCGTTTCATTGGGATGCAGTTTACACCAGCACTGCAGACTCTGAATATTGGCGGTTTTGCTCACCACCAGCGACTGGAATTTATTTATAAGAACAAGCTATTTTGCCCCATTGCCGCAACCCATAGGCTGACACATATACAAATCCGTTTGCGCTCAATTGATTGCAGCGAATCAATCCGATTATTATTTGGACCAACTGTCTTGACATTTGAACTGAGGGAGTCATGGATATTCTACAAGTAGCAGAGTATTATAGCGGTAGTTGCTTCCAGCTACCACAGGGACAGGGCTATGCCACTACACTGCTATCTAGAGTTCCGCCTGATGGAAATGCCGTACTTTTGTCTCGAGTACCCCCACCCAGCAAAAGAAAGCATAAGAAGACGCAGCATCAAAAACAAAGTAAACCGGCACCAACAAAGAAGCGCAAGCTATCATCTAAAAAAGTCAACCGAGTGCTTGATTCTCTATCATAATGTATCGCACAAACCCACGACTCAATCTTTTTGAGCCAAAGACACAGGAAATCGGGGTGGAGAGGTCTCACTTCATGGACTTTCATCCGATTGGCAGCCTTACCACACCTGATGCACCAATAGAATTTGATTGCCGTGCTTCATCCGAGGACTACACTGATTTACATGCAACAATGCTTCAAGTCACATGTCGCATAACCCGTGTACTAAACAATGCTGAGCTGATTGACCAGGATGATGCACATGTCGGACTTTCAAACCTACCACTGGCTAGCCTGTTTCGCGATGTCACAGTAAAACTTAATCAGCGGGTGGTGAGTGGCGGTGACCAGCTGTATCCTTACCGGGCCATGTTTCAAGTTCTGACTAGTAGCAATGCTAGTCGAATCCAGGCACTAGCAGCAGCGGGATATTATCCTGATACAGCGGGAGAGAGCGACACTGTTGGGGAAGAAAATCGGGGGTTTATGCAGCGTGTTAGACTGCACGAACGTTCTGCATTTGTGCAATATGTAGGACCACTGTTTTCAGATATTTTCACTATCAGACAGTACTTGCTCAACCAAATAAGTCTGCAGGTAAAGCTTACTCGTCATAGCAGTGCATTTTCACTACTCGTACCCAACAATGGAGTTCAATATCGCATTGAGGTCGATAGCGCTGTGTTGCTTTTGAGGCGTCTTCGCGTTAATCCGACAGTGGCCCTGGCACATGAGCAGGGGCTGTCTCAACGCAATGCTCTCTACCACTTTGATCGAAGAGAGCTGCAGACTTTTACATTTTCAGTTGGAACACGAAACAAGAGTCTTGACTCAATCACCCATGGTCAGCTGCCAAAACTCGTTCTGCTCGGCATGGTCAGCCAGACAGCCTTCAATGGATCTCTGCATCACAACCCATTCTGGTTCCAGCCATTTGCACTAAACAGCCTAAGCCTGTTTGTCAATGGAGAGCCAATTACTGGTCAACCCATTGAGCCCCATGAGCATCACTCTTCCGAGTTTGTAGAGTTTGCTAACTGCATCAAAGGAAAATATTGCATGAGCTATGATGAATTTAGAAGTGGTGCATACCTGCTGGCGTTTGACCTGAGCCCTAGCGGTGATGAGTCTCATAACTGGTTCGGTCACCGACAGGGTCAGCTAAGACTTGACATTCGATTTGCAAATGCACTTGCACTGCCTGTCACACTTGTTTGCATGTCAGTATATGATTCGTGCATGGAAATCACTAAAGAGAGGGACGTTTTGCTTGATTACCGCAGGGCATGAATTCCCAAGAGCTAGAGGCATTCATTTCGCGCTGCCCCGCCCCTGTGCGGGAAGCCTTCTGTGGCATTTTTACTGTGGGAACGACAACGCCATTTTTCAGTTCTACTTGCTTACCATGCTGTTTCATCCTTTACGAGCCATGGGACGATACGTGCGGTCATTGGATTGCAGGAATTGTGCAGAGTAGAGTGCACTGTGAAGTCTTCAACTCTCTCGGAGGCATCAGCGACAACCTAAAAACCTGGCTAAAGCAAAATAAGCCAAAACAGATGGTTCTGCAGTGGAACAGCGTGCCAGTACAGCCTAGCTCCTCGACTCTCTGCGGCTGGTACTGCATGTTTTACTTGATCCATAGACTGCATAAGAGAATGTCATTTAACATGCTGTTCACCAAGGCTTTACATCCAGCTCCAGTTGTGCAAAACGATGCAATCATACTCGGCCTCAAAAATCAGTTGCAAGGCGTTTGATGCAAGACTACGAATGGGTAGCTGCATGATGGTGGCGGGTCCTTCACGGGCAGGCAAATCGACTTTCTGTTTTCAGCTGATTTCTCATCGCCAAATTTTATTTGATGAACCTCCCAAACGGGTGGTTTGGTACCATGGCTGCCCACAGCCGAGGCTTCACAAAGCTCTACGGCAACTGGGTGTGCAAGTCTGCGAGGGGTTTGCTGACTTGGATCCACAGGACAATGACTTGATTGTAATCGATGACTTGATGGATGAGGCGGCGGCAAGTCGAGAACTAAGGCAGTTATTTACTCGGGAGGCCCACCACAAACCCTGTTTTGTCATTCTCATTTCTCAAAATCTATTTTTCAAAGGTCGAGAATGGCGAACAATCAATACAAACTGCACCTATATTGTGCTATTCAATAACCCGCGGGATTCCTCTGCAGTCCAAGCTCTGAGCCAGCAATGTTTTCCAAAACGGCGCATGCTGCTGGTAGAGCTAATGGAGCATGTAGCTCGAAACGGTGGGCGATGCTACTTGCTGCTCGATTTTCACCCTGATTCACCACGGGAGCTACGCTTAAGATCGGGAATTTTGCCTGAGGAGGCACCGCAGCGGGTTTATCTATAAGAATAGGTAAATTAGGGCAAAGTATTAACCATGGAAAGTCATCTCGCACTAATAACTGTATTTTGCGACGGTAATGCATCCTTACGTCGCTGCATCATTACCCATGCCCGAAAAAGTATTATTTCCTTTCTGGTGGAGTGTATACTAAATTTACTTGCGGGAAAGGTTTATTGCAACGATAGTTTAAAGCGGAGGCTTAGGCGATATCGAAATACTCTCAGACTAGTTGCCCGCAGCAGATCTGTAAAAGAGGCTCGACTCAATCTCTCTCACCCCCATATAATTTGCTGTCTTCCTCTGGTACTTGCCTGTGTAAAGGAACACCATGTACAAGGAAATGATAATGGTGCCAAGGCTGCAATATGAGGCAATCATGAATCAAAAGGGTCTGGAATCTGTGGGCGAACCTACATTGGAGGCAGAGAAACAGCTCCGTAAGATTAGGGAGGAGCGATGCGTAAAGCAGCTGCAGACACACGAAACCCCCGAGCAGCCGATTCGTAAAGAACCACAGTGGAAGGAAGTGTTGTATCTGACTGTGAAACAGAAGTGGCATCATCGTTTACAAGCTTTAATTAGCTTCATTACTGGCAGGTGCAAGTCGCTAAGTATTGACGATGCAACATATGAAGTCTTTGTAAACGGCAAATCGCTGTATAACTCCAACATTGTGGACCTTTTGCATTTTATTGTACGAGATACATACTTAAAGTATCTCCCGCCCCCTAATGCAATAAATGAGTTCATTGAATGCCTGATTGAAAATCATGTGCCTCTGTCGGCGGTTGGGTTGAATATGACGAAGCTACTTCAAAAGCAGCCAGAAGACCAGCCAAGCCCTAAAAAGCCCTGCCTCAAAGACGAGCCAAGCCCCAAAAAGACCCACCTTCCAGACAAGTCAAGCCCCAAGAAGACCCGTCTTCAAGACTATAAGAAGAAACAAACAACTAAAGGATTTCGCAAGTCTAACTGGATCAAGTGGCCAAGATGATTGTCATTGATTTTGAGGGGTTTCCACACCTTTACAAGAAGGAGGATTTTGTAATTAAAGAAATTGCCTGGGTCGAGTTTTCCTGTAGCCAGACTACAAGCCACTACTATTGCTATCTGCCGCCGCATAGCTTTGAGCTTTTTGACAGAGGCCAGCGTCGGACTTGTCATTGGCTTACAAAAAACCGACATGGACTCGACTGGAGCAGAAGTGGATTCAGGCCATACTCTTGCCTGCCAAGTGACGTTTCTCACCTGCAAGGGCCAGTATTCAGCAAAGGAGATGTCAAGTGCCAGTTTTTGTCCCGCTTGTTGCAGCAGCCAGTATACGATCTGAAACAGCTGGACTTTCAGAGTGCATCAAACTATGTGCAGCCCTGCGCATTGGCCAAGGTGGCCCTGTACGCTGATTGGCTGCGGCCCCGAGGCTACGGGACTATAAAAGTATCAACTTGCATCAGGCATCGACATTTCTCTAGACCGAGCAAAAATGCCTATTCGAGTGACAAACATTGTAACAGGAGCCGAGCTGTCAACAAAGGTGTCTCTGCCTCAACTAGCAAACTTTCTGATTCTACGGCTACCTCAGTATCGCACAATTCGGCATCGCCTGGTTCATCCACAAACTCTGGCCGTAGTACTGAATGGAAGAGAGCGGAAGCGACGGATAACTGCCCTGGTGTATCCGACGGGACAATTGTCTGTTTGCGGAGCCAAGAGCGTGGAGGAAGCTTTTGCAGAGACGAGGAAGATTGTGGAGTTGTCCTCAGAGTACCTGCAGCTGCAAACTCAACCTGCGATCCGTATCAAGACTATTACCTGTACGACAAGTTTTCGCCCTGGGCAACGTCCACTCCGATTGGAGGAAGTGAGATCTAACTGGCCGCAGCGGGCGAGTTACGAGCCGGAAATTTTTAATGGACTCGTGCTAGAATTTTTTGGTTCTGTAAAGTTAATACTTTTTCATACGTGTCGCTGTATAATAGCCGGCGCACGAAGCGTGGATGAGGCTCAGACTGCAGCTGACGCTCTCGCCCGCATTTTGGACCAAGCATCCGAACCTACTTTGCCGGACTCTGTCTGAGCTCCTCTATGGCATAACTGTAGTAGTGAGGTCTGCGTGTAATATTTTCTTTCTGTAAATAAATATAATACTATTGCATAAATTTCGCGTTGTAATATTTGACCAAATATAATCTTGTTTGTTTATTTTAACAATAACAGAGCAGTATTACAGAGCCGGGTTAGTATTATGGCCCAAAAGTACAGAAGTAAAATGCAGAGTATTATTATGAAAAAATGCACAGGGCAGTATTATGGCCCAAAAGTACAGAGCATGAGTAGTTTTAAAGCAAAAGTTTTTTAATTTCAAGTCTTGCGCACTCGCTTCCGTGGGGGTTCTGAACCCGTCTGCTCTGGTATCTGGTAGCGCTTGTGAAACTCTTTCTGTACTGCTTGCCAGGCCTCCCGGTGATCGTCCCATTCCGCAGGCTGTGTCGGGAAGGTTCGTCGGCTGGTTCATTGTCAGTTTGGAAGCCCATTTGGCGCACTCGGCAGGCTCCACGGGGTAGCATGGGATGCTTTTTGGTGAGGGCTCCAAGTCATGTGGAGGCGGTTGCTCTTTGATTTTTTCCATGGCCTGCCACAGCTCGCGCCATTGAGCAGGGGGTAGCGGCAGAGCATGTCTCAGATAGGCAACAGGCCCCAGCACTGTGGGGAGACGCCAGAGTGTAATGGCTCCGCCCTTGACAACCACCTGCCTGTTGCCACCCAGCAGGCACTGAACACAGATTCCTCGCGAGGCAAACTCCTCCAGTTGCTCTTTCATGACACTCAGGTGTTGAAATTGCTGAGCGGTGAGCTCCATGCCTGGCAGTCCTGGTCGGAGTTCTTCACCTGACTTGTACCATTTTCTAATGCTGGCGGTTTGATTATCCGGCCTCACGCCGAGGCGATATCCGTTTAGCAAATCTTTGAACTCCATTTTGGCATGATTTTTTGCTGGTGCCGGTACCGTCTTTATATTGGCCTCAGAATACCCCAACCCTACCAGTACACAACTCATTGGCCTCATACAGCACCAACCCCTCGCCAGCCAATTAGCGATCAAGACCCACTCACTCTCGGAAATTCCAAGTAATTTTACACGTATCACATCGAATCCTACCCCCTCCATAGCCCTGGGATAGGTATGGGGTCTGGGGTGGGGGGTCGCCCTGGACTAGGGTCTGGGGGGTCTCCTGGACTAGGGTCTGGGGGGTCTCCTGGACTAGGGTCTGGGGGGTCGCGCTGGACTAGGGTCGGGGGGGGGGGGGGTTGCCCTGGACTAGGGTCTGGGGGGGGGGTCGCGCTGGACTAGGGTCTGGGGGGTCGCCCTGGACTGGGGGGGGGGGAAGCCCACCTCCCCTCCCATTGGCCGGTGTCCCGGCCAATCGGCGACGTGGGCCAGAGTGAACCATTTTCCTACTACTCTTCAAATTAATATGCGTGCTCGCACAGATTTGCTGCTGGAATCGTATCTACAGTCCTCACATTATGCGCGTGGCATAGTTGGGTGGCTCTTGCCAGCACCTCAATAGAGAGATTTGAACCACAATAGATAGAGAGAAGAAGAGCGTTGATAATACGTGACGGTTAAGATGAATTAAGATATAACTTGCATCTTTATTATGTATGTATTGAGTTACGGGACAGCCGTCACGCTTGTGCGACTGAACCTCTACAAGTATGTTTTTTTCAGCCCATACTCAAACCTTACTCACCCTTTTTAATTCTTAATTTTCTGACTCAATTGAAGCGAGATATTTTCTGTATCCTGAACAGAATTAGTTGCTACATATTTTTATAATCTCTTCACTTAAACTACACTATTATTAATGCGTTCTTTCGTGACTTATATGCATCTTTTTCGGTGGTGATTGATACGAAATTCTGCAATTCCTACTTAATCTTATACCTTCGAGGATGTTAAAAACAACTAAAAGAGCAATCTTTTGCCGGCAAATCAATTCTATTGATTAAATGAAATAAAAAACTGTGAAAAAAGGATTTTGCATATTGTTCCGAATAAACTACGTTTTTGCATCAATAATTGGTAAATACCCAGCACGCAGTATGCATTACATTACAGACTTTAGCCTCTAACTGCACGCTGTCATACTGAGCATTAGAAGCACAATAGTTCAGAAGGCCCAGGTCGATGGGGCGCTTTTCAAAGACGTGCAAGAACAGCCAGTTCAGTAGCGATGCGGCCTTCAGGATTGCAAAGCAGTTTGAGCCATCGGGCAATTGTCGATTCGATAAGTAAACAGCTTCATGGTACGAGCGCATCAGCGAGATCCAGTAGTGACCGTTTTTGTGTCGTCCTCAGCCTCTTTTATTGGGTGGGTTTTTGCGCTGTCTTACATCTTACATGTACGGATGACGTGGCGGACAGAGGAGCACGCAGTCGTTCATAATGCATCATGTGACTTTCTAGGCCACCCAGCGGAACTGCAGTAAGCTATGCTTACGAATTAAATAAGGAAGAAAGAAATTGGAGGAGGGTAGTTGCAACTAGGGCATCTGCTTTATGACCGAAAGTTGATTGGCTCGAGTGCGAGCTCCAGGAGACAATTTGTGTGTTTTGAGCAAGGCACTTAGTCACCCATTGCTTCAGTCCGCCCAGCCGAGATCGGGTACCAGTGTTGCGGCCCGTCAAGACTAAACAGCTGTACACAGCTCAGATTGAGACTGACATCTGCGGCAGCTGAGGACACTGAGGTATCAGATAGTTGGAAAAATCGCAGCTTCTTCGTTTACTTTATCGGTTGTTTCCCTCTTTTTGACTCCTTACCGATTTCAGTTTTAAATTTTCGAGTTTAGAATGTCAGAATGAATATCGCCGACAGTAGGGACATACTACTACCTCGTTTTAAGTGAGTAGTGTATTGATTTTTGAGTTAATTTTAGTTTTATAAAGTTGTGTATAAACAACTAGAAATCTCCCGAACCGTTCACGCAGCAGGACCTGAAGCAAGTTCATGCCCAAAAAATGGCGTGTTGTCCACCTACCACGGTTCACCCCCCTCCGAAACTTTATACACAAAAAGCAATGCGGACAGAAAAAAGCGACATTTTTAATGAGCTTGCCAGCAATGAGTAGCTCTTCAAAGCAGCTTCCCGAAGACGCCACATATCTAACGAGCCAATGCGTTGCTAGCAAAATTTCCCTAGAAAATAATAGTCATAGCAAGCAGCGGGTATACGGGTGGAGGCTTCCCACGGCACGGCATAACTAAGCGACAATCTAAGCCTTTAAAAAGAAAGAAGACAACTCAAAAGACAAAAATAATTGGCTAAGCATTGCATAGCGATTCCCTATTTATAATTAGCAATTCCTCCACGCCAGAAAACGTCTTTACGTATCAACAGAGGCATCAGGCTTCGTTACAGCTAAGCATTATTCTCTTCATTTCTGATGGCGACGCTACGTTGGGTTCTGTATCTCTCGGTCTATTTTCTCTGTAATTATTTCTCCTTTACTATTTGTAGTATATATGTACAATTTTTGCGAATCCGATTTGTCCGATTGAAGCTGAATAATATTACCTCAGTTTGTAGTTCGGCAACCTGCACTCAAATCAGCGTCACTGGGCAGATGTACTCGGTTAGCTCGGAGCCACTTACCCTGCTTATCGACACCTCTCTGAGCGCCAATACCAGCTTGACCACGGTGACGAGCTCAAAGTCGCTTCCTAACTGTGTTTGGCATTGCCAGAATGCTCGATGCATCGCTTCGGTGTGGATGAAGACTCTCGCCAGGTGCTACATTGTCAACTTCAATTCTCAAATGCTGCATAAGACCCTGAGTCTAGTTGTGCGAGTTTACGGATCTCAGTTCGGCGAGAGGGTCTGGAAGGCAAACGAAACCGAGCGAATGTTGCCACGACTTTTAAGTGAGTTTCCATTCTATTGCAAAGAAAAAATTCGCTGCATATGTTCAATTTCACTGTTTCCATGCATTGGGGTCTAAGAAAACCTGATCTCTAACTTGCAGACAGCAGCTCGGGCAGGAACGGCTCAATCCAAACCGTCCTGATCGAAACAAGCGGCTGCTACCTGATCGAGGCTGCCGGAGCCAGGGGCGGCAACAACACCCACACAAATAAAGCCGGAGGCCAGGGAGCCCAGGTGAGCGCCAGAGTCAATCTGACTGCCGGCACCCAGCTGAGCATCGTTGTGGGCCAGATAGGCGGCTCGACCTCCTCAGACAAGGAAGGAGGCGGCGGAGGCGGCGGCAGCTTCGTGTACCGGAGGATCGACAATCTGTTGCTGGTGGCTGCCGGCGGAGGCGGCGGAGCGGCTTTTTCTGGCCATGGTGCGTTTGCGCCTGCCTTACTAGAATGAGACAGACAGTTAAGCTCTATAACACATGTAGATGCAATATGCAATATTGCAATATTATTCTAGGCAGGCCAGGAGAAGCCGCACTAAACGGCTCCGATAGTCTGGGCGGGACGCATGCATACACAGGATTCGGAGGCATCAACGGACAACCCGGCTCCAACAACCCGAGCTCTACTCCTGCCGGTTCAAACCACGGTGGCTGCGGAGCCGGCTGGCTGGGCAGGGCTGCCAACCCGAGGCGCAGCTCCTCAGACGGCGACCGAGGCGGCAGTCGAGACGAGGTCTGGGTCGGCGGAAGCGCCGGCTGCGACCACGCCAGCGTCGGCGGCTTCGGCGGCGGCGGTGGGGGCGGCTGCAGACAAGTTGGTGGCGGCGGCGGCTCCTTCTGTCTGGGCGGCTGCGTCTCTACGGGCAGCTGGACGGGCGACCAGGGCTTCGTGTCGATCCGTATTGAGTCTGACTTAACCATCTGCTACTAAGAATCGGAAGTTTTTGAAATATTCAAAGAAAATGTCAGGAGAAAACTTTAATACTCTTCTGACTATACACTTGTGACACTTTTTAAGCCCATTTTGCTTGCATCGGTTCAAGGGTGTTATCTTTAACATACGCTCGTAAGTCACTCTTTGCTGCGAATAAAATCTGTAGTGCGCGTAGAAGTGCCAAAAATAAATAAAATAAATTTTTGCTACTTTAAATAATGCTTTACATATTATCTTCTTTGTCATCATTTGGGATAACTTAAAAAAACATTCTAACACGAGCTAGAGTTCACTATCTAAATAAAACATTATATGTTTTTCCTACCGCAGAATACCGTCGCAACGCTACAGTTTCTAAACTGGTTCGCAAATTTGTGTAAACATTCATAGTACGGGATAAAATTGAGCGAAAGAAACAAAAAATAACATATCTAATATTTGTCGACATCGGTCTGGTCAAGATATTCTGCGGCGACCAAAGTCAGAATATTCAACAAGCACATTCTAATTCTAACATACGGCATTCTAAAAAATCAAGATCTAAAACATATATTGGGTTAATTACGAAAATTAATCAATCAGCAACCTCAGAATGTTTGTACCAAGCCGGATAAGGTTGCACATGTGGAGCCTTCCGCTCACCCCGACATAGCGCAAGGCGTGGAGGACGTACCAACAGCCGCTAACCCTTGGCAGGGGGCACAGACGGAGCATCCACAGGACGACATCCCAGCCGGTAGATTCGCTTACGTCGAGTTAAGAGTTTGCCTGCCACTTGTTTAAACTATTTATGCTTATGACAGCATTAAGCGCATTAAGTGCGTACCCTACCTTGATTAGCACCGAGAAACTCGTGAGCGGGGGAATGTAAATCTTTTGAGTTTATTGTGCCCACGATAACTATGAGCATTGGAGTCAGTGAAATGGGTAACATTTGATTCATCGACATAGTGTATATTTGTTTCTTTTTGTTTCTTCTTTACCTCATATCTTGACCGATATTTTAAAGAAAAAAAAGTACAGAAGCTCGATGGCAATAATCTGGCCAGTGTTCTAAGGATACCCAAGACATCCATAAAAGTTTGATTGAGTCAAATTTATCAAAATAAACCCATATAAACAGATCGTCAGTAGACATTTTATAATAAAAGTAACTGAGAAAAGTTTTACCGCAACTTCCCGAGTGAGTGCAGTGCACATCAAAATTTATATTTGGCGGGTCAACAAACGTATAGCGTATGAGAGGAGATTGGGATTGCAAGAACTTATTAGAAATTTAGATTAGCCGAAACTTTGGTTTCAATTTAAAATAATTTCCTATTTTTACCCCAACCAATTAATTATACTTTAGCTCCAAAAATGAAGTTGCCACCCAGACAGAAGGAGCCGTCTCCGCATGCAGCGTGACCGTGGTGGATACCAGCACCTCCACAGCTGAAGCCGCCACCTCCGCCGGCGGTCCCTCCATTCGATGAGCCGCTCTTGCAGCCGCCGCTTGCTAAATTAGTAAAAATTCATTTTTTCCTTGAAAACGAAGTACATGTACTCTAATTTTGATGTCTAAATCTTTAGCAGCAACAGTCAGTGAAATCACTAGCCAAAATGTGTCTTTTGGTATAGAGCCTTTTGAAGCTAGATAAGCTCTTCAATTGGTATTATGTAATATTTACCAACTAATTAAACATAAAAGTTGATGTGCAGGAGCAGAGCTTACCAATGAAGAAAACGACTAAAGCTAGCAACGATATTTGAATTTTCATACTACTGCTTTCGTAAATAAGTTTTCAGCAAAGTAATCCAAAGCACGCGCTAAGCATTTGGGGTTGTTTGTTCTGCTTTTAAGTATTTTAGTAGCTAGCTACCTGTATTTTCTGCTAGCTACTCGACTGAAGCATTTTAGGAGGTGCCTTGGTAGAAACAATGGTTAGAATCGCTTCAAAAATCGATGATCTTTCACCTTCGTTTTAAAATTTTTCAAGAATTCGTAGTTTTTCTGTCGCGGGTTAAGCAAAACAACTGACTTTGCCTCAAGTAGCTATCCAAAAGTGTTCTCACAGCCAATTTTCTTCATTTGTGGCCAGTTTCAGAAAGATGGAATGATTAAAAGTAAATCCGCCGCAGACTTTTATAAAATCATTGGTAAATCTAGCATGCTAGCTATTTTGCTGTGTTTAACATTTAAAGTTTAAGGCAAAATTTATAAGCACGCATTGATAATTTAGTTTTAGAAATTTTTAGTTAAGCAATCATAATTAATTGTTCGTAAGATGACGAAGTAAATCCATTTAGTCAGGTGTTTCCATAGCTTTGTTGCGATAAAAATACATTTAAATTAATTAGGATCAATAGCTACAGGTCTTTGCTTTAAGGTTTTGTAACTCGAGAGCAGTTAAAATGGTGTCTTTTCCAATTAGAATGACTGTAATTTTTCCACTGTTTTCTGTCAGAACTACTCTTATCACCAGAAGCAGATACAATACTATAGTGTACTTGTACCAATAAGCAAGATAAGGAAGTTATCTTTGGGCCTTCCAGCATCTAGCGCAGACAGGGACTGATCAGTAAAGTAAATCTGGTCAGTAAGACCTTGTCCTGACACAGAAGAAACTGCAAATTCAGGCCGTTCAAAGGTTTCAGGTTGACCTGAAACTGACAGGTAAACGTGAAGCATTCCCATAGAGACATACTAAATCAGAAAGTGCCTATCAAAACAATTCTCTGGTGAAGAAGCAAGTGATCGATCGGGTCGGGAAAAGCTACTGAGCTTAAGAGGGCTCGTATTCATACTTTGGAAGGTCCCATAATTGGCCACTGCTAAGGCAAGTGCTCACGCTAGGAATCACGTGGTTTCTATTTTTAGTAATTGACTAGCTCTTCGGTGCCCCCACCCAGGGGGCGCAGACGGGCGTTTTAAATCACTCATGTACTCAACAAAAATCTCCTCAAGCAGTTATAAAATATCTGCAGCAAAATTAAAATCGCCCGAGCAGTTTGAAATCCCCCAAGCAGACAGAAAATCTCCCCGAGCAGTTAGAAAATCTCCCAACCAGCTAGGAAATCTTCCTGAACAGATCTTTCTTAACCGGCACGTCCCATAATTAGCCAGTGCGAAGGCAAGAGCTCATAGGAGGAATCACGTGGTTTCTATTTTTAGCAATTGACGTCAAGTAACTTGCCTTAAAAGGAAGCTGGGCATTAACAAGTCGCCGATTTTGGTTAACACGTTTGCTACAGCCAAAGATCACAAGACAGAGGCAGACACAGAAGGATAAAGAGAAGCTGTTAGTGACGCAGCCAAAATGCATCTAGTGAAGAGCCTAATGGCTGGGGAGGGAAGGGAAGCGGAAGAGAAGAGAGGGAGCAGACAGTGCGGCTCTGGGGAAGAGAAACACACGCAGGTGGGAAATGAATTAACTGTGCCAGGGGACCTCAATAAGTTATAATATTAGGTTAGGAATATTATGTTAATTTATTATCTAGGTGTCCGTGACTGTCCCCAAAGGCAGCCATATTGCCTGCCCAAGGAATCGCCGTGACTACACAGTGAGTCCTTAACAACAAAGCAGTGCGGCTGAATACACTCTAGCTCCCCGTTCAAATAAAGAGGCGCATGAACAAGCGAGCCGATTTATTTCGAAAGATAGAAATTAAAAAATTCATCAGATGAGCAGCGCATGAATTAAAACTGCAAGTTTGGCCTTCATTGCGACCTGCAGTACATGCAGGGGTGCGAGTGTCAGAGCCAAAATTTACAAGGACTTCTAGAGATCAACAAAGTGACTACTAGTGGTCCTTGAAAATTTAAAGGCAGCGGGATAGACTTTTAAAACCAGCCAAAACGCACGGCGCGAATAGTGAAATAACACAAAAAACCGGATTTTATCGCTAGCAATATTTCATGTCGGTTATTTGGCTTTAAATTTGGCTTTAAGCAGCGTAGAAAAAAACTCATGTATCGCTTAGTTTTGTAGCCGGGATGAGTAGAATGTCAAACCGATAATGAATAAAACCAATACGTTTTAATTTGGGGCTTTAAAATGATACAAGTTCTGTGAAATAACAAGCATAGGAAGAACCTGATGTCGGTTGCAATAAGTCGTAAAATGCTAGAGCAGGGCTGCAAAGTCGCTCCGACTCGGGCTCCGAGAATTGCAGGGCCTGGCGAGAGAGTCAATAGTCATGCAGACATGCAAGTCATGGGAGAAGAGGGAGCATACGCGCGCTGAAATTAATAATTGCGCGTTTACTGGGGCACCGAGTGAAGAGAGGGGCAGGGAAGGTATTAACAACAAAACAGGCAGGCTCCAATACAGTGGCTTCAGCTCAAACTGGATTATTTGACAAGAAGATGCAGGTAGACGCTTAACAATGCAGCTTCCATAACCAGGGAAGATTTTGAGTGCTCGACTGACGATCTCAATACCACCGTAGCCCAACCTGTATAGGTATAAGCGCCAGTGCTCTAGTGCAAAGTATAAGAAAGTTTCGGTCCCGTTGATTTTTTTTTCTGAATGCGGTTACAATCCGTTATTTTTCGATTTAGCTGTCCGACGGACTCTCATATAGTTTTTAAAGTAAAAAAATGAGCAAGTAGACGCTAAGGACACTAAAGCGGTAAACTTACTAAAAACAACTGCAGGAATACCCGGAGAAGTTGGGGCCAATGGCACTGGTAGCTTTGGCACAACCTACGCTTACAAAGGATTCGGAGGCATCAACGGACAGCCAGGCTCCAATAACCTGAGTGCCATTGAAACCAACAAAACCCACGGCGGCTGCGGAGCCGGCTGGCTGGGCAGGGCCGCCAACCCGAGGCGCAGCTCTCTGGCGGCGGCGGCTGCGAGAGCGACTCTACGAATGGCGGCACCCCCGGCGGAGGCGGCGGCTTCAGTGGCGGCGGCGCCGGTCTGAACCGCGGAAATGCTGGAGGCGGCGGCGGCGGCTCCTTCTGTCTGGGCGGCTGCGTCTCCACCGGCAGCTGGACAGGCGACCAGGGCTTCGTGTCAATGCGTCTTTTGTTCGACTCGGCTAGCTGCAACTGATTAGCTTGACGAATCGCATGAAATAATCTTGAGTTTTTAAAACGAAAATTCATTGCTGTATCGTTTTAAGGTTGATAGCGGCATAACTGGCTGAAAATTTAACAAATATTTAGGTATAGTTGATTGATAGAGGCTGTAGACTATTTGATATTTTGTTGTAAGTCTTTTTTTTGTTCTTCTTAACCATAATACTAGAACTTTTTTAAAACTACTGATGGAGAGTGTGAATTCATACTGACTCACTGAATTCACCTCGTTTATATATTGAAGGGTATTTCTTTTGCTTACTGTATTTCTAGTTCTGCTTCTCAACTTCGTGACATAATTTTATCACAATGCGGTTTTTTGGTCAGGAATTTGTGCCACTGCAGCTTTATCTTGCTTAAAAACTTTCCAGGGATTTTTAGTCGTGTGCTATCTGGCTTCACATTTCCTAAAAAATTGGGTAAACTTTAGTTTTAACTGATCAAAATTTTTCTTTATACATCAAATAAAAATAAACAAAGTGCTTTAGATTGCTGGTGGACTGACAGTTAGAACAGTATGCAGACCTTCCAAGTACTGCAGCTGAAATTTAATACCCTCGCATTTCAAAAGCGCTGAACTAGTTATCAGTTCAACTATCGCGCTCATGATAAATACGGCCTCATAAACTGCAGCCACTTCCCTTTTTATCGCATCAATTTAGTTTATACTAGCAACCTTGCCCCCTTGGAATAGTCGATCGTATGTAGAATGCATGTCTAAATCTTTTCACTTATTACAACGGAATTATAAATTACGTAAAACAAAATACATTCAGATACAGACAAAATGACAGACAGACAGACAGACAGACAGACAGATAGACAGACAGACAGACAGACAGACAGACAGACAGACAGACAGATAAAATGACAAACAGACAGACAGACAGAAACAGTTTAAAATTAGTATATAGAAGAATATTTAGGACATGGGACTGCTATTTACCTTCGATTGCACGAGTTGTTCAGTAATTTCCTACAATCCTACCTGCAAAAATCTTACCGGTTCTAGGCGTCAGCTCCAGAGAGTACTCAGTGAGCGCCAAGCCGCAACTTGACGAGAAAACTTGACTCTGGCAACAACCATCACAAATGCAACCTTAGACTAGGAAGCCCAGGTGAGCGCCAGGTGGGTATGGTGTGTTCCTGCTCGATACTGCAAAGCGAAAATCGGAAAGGATTCAGTAAGTGGAAGAAAAACAAATACAGTGAATGTATTGGAGAAACTGCTACTTTTTTTACCCCAGTGTGCCGTGTGCTTCAGCCTGTCAGTCCCAATCTGAGTCAACAAACTTTGGAAGCCCTCAAAAATGGCCCAAAATGAGAGCAACTTGAGCTGTTAGTGCTAATTCCTTGTGCGAATGATTTTGTCTTATGTTTTTTGTCTTGTCTTTTCAAAAAATGATTTAACTAATCGACTGCTACATGTACCTGACGTTCCACCAACAATTCACTGAAAATAAAAAGCCGAGTTGAGATAAAAAATGTTCCAGAAAGCCATACTCGTACAACAACTATTAAATAGATTAAAGAATATAAATTATATGTGGGAAATCTCGTATAAGTTATAATTTCATTCAAAAGTTTGTGACTGAGTTGGGACTCGTTATTTAGCTATAAAAAACATTATCGGGGTGACAAAAGCAATTAACCACCCAGTAACTTATAGAGGAAGGATTCTAAAACCTCATAAATCAAACCTCGCCACCAGTATTAATAAAAAAGTTCAGTTAACTACGATTTGAGACTGAGCTTACCCAGACACACTAAGAGAATAGTTGGACGGAAACTACTACAACAATCCCCGAACGGAACCTAAAACACTGATTTAATTGTTAGGCAGTTCGGCTAAAATATAACAAACAGCTTAGATTCTTAGGAGTAACAACTTACGTCCTGCCATGCGACCGAGACAATTAGTCGAGCGCGTGGCCAAGACAGGAGTTTGCACTGTCCGTGTTCAATAACTGTTTCTTTGGACGCAATCATCTTCAAACGCATCTGCATCTAAGTGTCAGCTGATTCTGGAAAGCTTGACTCAACCCTTCAAGTCAATATTTTGATTTGCAGACAGCGGCACACGCAGGAACGGCTCAATCCAGACCCTCCTCATCACAACAAGCATAGCATGGAGACTTTAGAAAAAATTAGTGTAGAACTAGCTCTTCGGTGCCCCCAAGGGGGGCGCAGACAGGCATTTTAAATCACTCATGTACTCAACAGAAATCTCCCTAAGCAGCTAAGAAAATCTCTGCAGCAAAATTAAAGTCTCCTAGAAGCATAATACCCTTCCGTGTATTCAGAAAATCTACTGAAAGTGTCCGCGAGCAATTAGCCAATTGCCCCGAGCACTTAAAAAATCTCCCAACCAGCTAGGTAATCTTTCCAAGCAGCTGGAAACTTTTTGAGCGCAGTAAAAAAATCTTCCCCCAGCAGTATAGTAAAAAACCCCGCCAGCAGTTAGAAAATCCCCCAATCAAATAGAAACTTTCCCCGGGCAGTTAAAAATTCCCTAAGCAGACCGAAAAGCCCCCAGAGAAGAAAATTCTTCGGGTAAAAAATACCCCCCACAGACAGAGAATTCCCCAGCCAGACATAGAATTCCAAGCAGAAAAAAGTCTCATGAGCAGTTGGAAATTCTACCCGAGGCAGTTGAAAAATCTTCCGGAACATTTAAGAAATCCCCTTTAAGCAGTTGGAAAATCTAACTGAGGCAGTTAGAAAAACTTTTCATGCTGTTAAAAAAACTCATGGAGCATTTAGAAACCCCCCCTCGAGCAGTCCGAAATCACCCAAGCAGTTAGAAATCCCCCGATAAGATAGAAAATTTGTCCTAACAGCAAGAAATCTCCTAAGCAGACAGAAAATTTCCATTAGCAGCTAGAATATCCCCATCAAGCAGTTAGAAAATCTACACGAGGCAGTTAGAAAAACTCCTCATGCAGTTAAAAATCTCCTGGACCATTTAGAAAATCCCCCTCCAGCAGTCCTAAAACACCCAAGCAGTTAGAAATTCCCTAATCAGACAGAAAAGTTCCTCGAGCAGTTAGAAAATCCCCAAGCAGACTGAAAATCTCGCTGAGCAGTTAGAAAATCTCCTTCAAGCAGTCCAAAATCACCCAAGCAGCTAAAATTTTTTCGAGCAGCCGAAAAATCTTCCTCCAGGATAAAGTAGAAAACCCACGAACAGAAAAAATCCCCCCAGCAGTTAGAAAATCCCTTTTGAGAAGTCGGAAATTCCAATCAAATAGAAACTTTCCCCGAGTAGTCAGAAATCCCCTGAACATAGAAAAAACTTTTGCGAGCAGTCGGAAAATCTTTCCCCAGCAGTCAGGTAGAAAGCCCCTCAAGCAGACGAAACCCCCCCAGCAGTTAGAAAATCCCCTTCTAGGAGTCAGAAATCCCCCAATCAAAGAGAAATTGCCCTGGGCAGTAAAAAATCTCCCAAGTAAACAGAAAATTCCCCAAGCAGACTACCCGAACATTTATAAAATCCCCTTTGAGCAGTAAGAAGATATCCTCGAAGCAGACAGAAAACCTCCCTTAGCAATTAGAAAATCCTCCCAAGCAGACAGAAAATACCATTCGAGCAGTCAGACATCGCCTAAGTAGTCAAAAAGTCCTCTTCGAGCAGTTAGAAAATCTTCCCAAGCAAGCAGAAAATCTCGCCGAGCATTTAGAAAGACCCTTCGAGCAGTCAAAAATCTCCCGAGAACTAAAAAGTCCAGTCGGGCAGTCAGAAATCACCAAATCACGTAGAAAATATCCCGGAGCTATTAGAAATCCCCAAAGCAAAAAAAGTTCTCGGGCAGTAAAAAATCTCCTAGAGCAGTTAGCTACCTAGCAGTTAAAAATCCCCCTGAAGCATTAAAAAAATCCCCAAGTCAACCAAAAAATTCCCCGAGCAGAAAAAAATCGCACAAGCAGTTAGGAAATTCCCCTTGCGGCAGTCTCACAAATCCACCAATCCGATCGAAAATCACACCGAGCAGTTATAAAATCTCCTTGAGCAGACAGTAAATCCCCGAAGCAGACAGAAAATCTCACTGAGCAATTAGAGAATCTTCCCAAAAAGTTTGACAATACCTTTAAAGCAGTCAGGAATCTCCTAAGCAGTTAGAAAGTCCCTTTCACAACCGTAGTTTTTTCGGTCGGTATGTGACTATAATTTAAAATTAATAATTTAATTTAAGAATTTACGGGATTTTTAATTTGAAATCTAGTTTGCAGCCATAGACAAAGAATTACTTCCACAACTCGCATTCTTCGAAGTTTGATAGACAAATAGGCCATAGACTAATGTCGCATCTTCCGGGATTTAAATCCCAGAAAATGATGGAATTTAAGTATAGAGCATGGTGTGAACCTTATAATGCCCGCTATTTCAAGCAGATAGGCAAGTTGCGGGCTTTATATTTCGTCTGTGGCTCACACCAGCTCTATATGAGATAAAGCACGCTATTTTCCGGGCACTACGTAATAGATAAAGCATGCTTTTCCGGGCACTATTTTTTTAGTGTCCCGAGAGCCGAAGGCTCGAGGGCACTAAGTAAATAGTGCCCGGAAAATAGCATGCTTTATCTCTTATAGAGCATAGTTTAACCCTCATTCAATTTCCGGGCACTAAGTAAATAGTGCCCGGAAATTTTTTAGTGTGTGGCTGATGTCTACGTCTATGTCTATGGCCAAGACATGGCTGACGGATAGGACAGGAGTAGCAAGAGAAATATTTTAAGTTTCAGTGTCTGAGGTTCAATAACTAAGATATTATTATACTATCTGCTGCAGTGATGGATTCCTACATACTAAATCCTCTAGTAAACTACACCGAAAGCTTCATCGGAGATTTCGATCCTAACGTCCTGCGCCAATCGGATATCGATGCTGTATTGGCTGCAGGAGGAGACCTTCGAAATCACGCCGACATTAGATCAGTCGTGTCTAAACAATCTGCTGCTGTCATGTCTGGAGCTGCTGCTACATCAAGCGCTGGCCGCTTCGGCTCGGCATTGACTTTCGATGACGTCTTGGCACTCAACGACAGCACGAAGTCAGCAAAGACACTCGAAAGAGACAAGTGGGCGAGTTACGTGCAGCCCAGGAGCAATCCGGCAGCGGGGATGTCTCAATCCAGTTCCATCTGACCAACTGCAGTGTGGTAATCAATAATAATTGAGTGACTGAATACCACTCCCGTGACTTTTCTCCGTTAGCGTGCGAATGGTGTTGTTGTTTTTTATTGTTGTTGCAAAATAAACGCATTACACCGGGCGAAATTATGCCCGCAAAATGCTGCCATAGACTAAAAAATAAAGCCCGCAACTTGACTCAATGCCTGCAATTGTGGGCACTATGAGGGTTAAAACATGCTCTATGTTGTAATAATGCATGGCTTTTTACGGGTTGTATTATACCTTTTTGCAATTGAATTCGCAGAAACTCCAATTGAATTTGCGCGGCTGACGCGCTATGCGCCCCCGCTGACGTGGCCATAGACGAACAAACAAGGCGGCAATTCAAATCGCACAATCCGCCATAGAATTCGCTCTCTGCTTAGACTGCGATTCAATTCAATTCGCACAATATGCCATAGAATAGCGATTGCGTAAGCTAATTTACCAATTCAACATGCTGAGAGGGCCGTACAAGCCTGTATCAACGACATATTGGCTGCGGCTAGTGCGAGCGTACAATGAGGGCAGAGACTGGCTCAAGCTGGCTGAAGCGCTGGACGTCAAAAAACTCACGGCAAGGGGCATCATCGGCCGATACGCTGCAGAAGGGCTCATTGAGAGACTGCCACGAGGAGGCAGACGGCCAAGGATAATGACTCCAGAGCAGACTGACTCTGTAAAGCAGCTCATTGCACACAACCCAACTGTCACCCTCAATTCGTGCGAATTTGAACTGCACTTTGTGCGAAATCAATTGCTGCGTCTGCTGACTTGTCTATGGTAGACCATTCCTTTTTGCTCAACTTTGGGGCGGCGAATTCAATTGCAGTTTCGGCGAATTCCATTGCAAAAAGGTATAGTTTAAATCTATCGAGCTATCGGCTCTCGTGATTTAAACTCATACCGACCTCAAAACTAGGGTATATCCTTGGGTAGTAAAGCTGGTTTTTTTTACAAAAAGTTCACGCAGCAAGAGCCGAAGCATTTTTTTCTCAATAATCCACTCATACGGTAGCTTGTTGTCTTCTTCCCACGGTTCTGCTTCACCTGAAACTTCATGCACAAAAGGCGATGGCTAAAGTAGCTACACAGCTTGCCATTGTCTTCCGAAACGCACCACATTTGCAGTCACATTTTAGCTCTCAGCAGTAACAAACTCTGTTGGCAGCCTAGAGAGAAACACTTGTAGAAAATGTAATCCCATTGTAATGAGCTAGAACAAAGACAAGAGAAATTTGAATGACCTGCTTTTTGCTGTAGCTTCAAGTTGCTTAACAACGCCACATCTAACAAGGCCAATTTTGGCTTGAAAAAGTTTCCTGAAAATACAATCCAATAGCAAGCTGCTTGAATAGGGGCAGAAAGTTAGGAAAAAAACTAGAACAAAAATTACTCCATATGGTACAGTTCTACACCGCAGCAATGAATGAAGACCACTGAAAATCGAAAAAAACTATTGGCTAAACAATTTATAGCAAATTACCTACTTCATAAATTTGCTACTTAAGCAGTCTAGAAAGCGACTTTACCTACTAGTCTTTACCGGGTCTTTACTTAGAAGTCTCTTCACTTCTGATGGCGAAGTTAAATTGGATTGTCTTTCTCCCGGTCTTTGTTTGTCGTAAGTTTTTTTGCTTAGCTGTACGTATTTACATATTTTTATTTAGAAAATGGGATTAAATTGTCTGACGCTTGATGATACTCCTTCAGTTTTCAGATCAGCAACCTGCACTGAAATCGCCGTTTCTAGGCAGACGTACGCGCTTAGCCCAGAGCCGCTGTCCCTGCTTCTCGACGCCTCTCTGAGCGCCAACAATATCTTGACGACAGTGACGTATTCCAAGTCCCTTATCGAATGTGTTTGGCATTGCCAGAATGCTCGATGCATCGCTTCGGTGTGGATGGAGACTCTCACCAGGTGTTACATTGTCAACTTCAATTCTCAAATGCTGCATAAGACACTGAGTCTAGTTGTGCGAGTTTACGGATCTCAGTTCGGCGAGAGGGTCTGGAAGACGAACGAAACCAAGCAAGCGTTGTCGCGACTTTCGAGTGAGCTTTCATTTTGCGATACATAAATGGAGAATTTTGCCACTTTTATGGTTATTGGGCCGGACGATTATTATTAGTAAATTAGTCACCGACCGGTATTTCTAAATCTGGTTCGAGAATCTTCGAGAATTAAATTTTTTAAAGTTAATATTAAAGTTATAGATTTTGCACCCCTAACGGCACCCGACTGGTTAGTTTACTTGACACTTAAAGTTCGCATTTAAATTTATACACGGCACAATTCATAAAAATGATTTGCAACAATACTCAAGCAGCAATGGTTAGCCGCAATAATTTGCAGACCTGGTGGGGGTAAATTTGGGTAAATTCGCAGGGGAAGCGTCCGCGACCTTCAAGCGGCAGGCGTCACGGATGAAGACCCGGAGGTCTCGGATCATGTCCGGTGTGATAAGCTCGTCTAGTCCTTACGGGTAGCCGAGGTGCCAGTTTCGTGCCTGATTGAAGTATGGGCAGAACGTGACGTGGTGTGCGGCAGTCTCCTCTCCTAAGCCACAGAAACGGCAGGTGGGGGGAACAACCTGTTTGGAGGGAGATGTGGGATGCAATCACTTAGTTAATCCTACTAATCCACATCTACTTGAAATAATAATTTGGACGCAAAACCCCAAAGAATCCCGGCACTAAAAATCTTAACCAAAATCCTAACAACGAGAAAACAGTTCCAAGACAAATCCTAGCCCTACCTCTCATATTAGTGGAGAGGTCTTAGAACGGATGCCCGATCAGCCCGAGCTGAGGCAGGCAGCGCCGGTCAGCGAGGGAGTTTGGCTCCTTTGCGAGGGCACTGAAATGATTTGCTAGTAGCTCTAACCTATACGCGATGCTGTGGACTTAACAAAGCGTCTAAAATAGCAGCGGCAGGCAAAAATTGTTGTCGAATTTGAGCTACAACAGTCCATAGATAAAAATAATTTGCGTTAAGACACGAGGTCCGCGTTAGCTCACCGAGCCAGTGCGACCCTCAGGCTTAGGCTGATCTCTACTCAGGTTGAATTGAATTGCCTTACTAGGCCGCTTCTGATTGGCTGACCGTTGGGGTGTTGCTGTCTCAGCGGCCCGGGTGCAGGGGTGTTCTCGCACGTAAGCTTGTTTTCACAGACACTGACTCAACTAGATGCACGCTCTCATTCTCACACTAGCGGTAACTAAATTGAACAACGTGCGCAGAAGTAAAGTACACACTAAAATAACCGAAAATCGCGCTGATTAATTTACAAAAAATTATAGAACATTATAGAACATTATTGATAGTTAATGAAAAATAATAAGACCCTACAATGTTTACTTTATTGAATGAGTTAGTCCACACGGCGAGCAAGTGAGAGCTATTAACGCTTTGTTCCAAAGCCGTAAATGATGGGGTCGGACAAAATGTGTCCTCCGAATTGCAGACAGCAGCGAAGGTAGGAACGGCTCAATCCAGAGCCTTCTCATCACCACAAGCGGCTGCTACCTGATTGAGGCTGCCGGAGCCAGAGGCGGCAACAACACCTTCACGAACACAACCGGAGGCCAGGGAGCCCGGGTGAGCGCCAGAGTCAACCTGACGGCCGGCACCCAGCTGAGCATCGTTGTGGGCCAGATGGGCGGCTCGACCTCCTTGGACAAAGAAGGCGGCGGCGGAGGCGGTGGCAGCTTCGTGTACCGGACAATCGACAATCTGTTGCTGGTTGCTGCCGGCGGAGGCGGCGGAGCTTCGCTCAATAAAGACGGTGCTCATTTGTCTTCGTGCTGCTACTACTCACTAAGGATAGCATTAGACAATTATGGAGAGTGTAGAGTGCTTCACAGACGGTCTCCAAATGATGCGACAGAAACAGGGCAGTCAGTGGCGGATCCATATCAATATGATCCATACCAACCATACCGTGGTTACATCATAATTATGAGTTAAAATGCACGCGGTCAATTTACTACTACTCGTAAAAACTACTGTAGGAAGACCCGGAGAACCGAGAGCTAATGGCTCCGATAGCTTTGGCTCAAAAAGCGCCATTGGAGGAATCGGAGGGATCAGTGGACAGCCAGGCTCCAACAACCCGAATGCCACTGAAACTAACAAAACCCACGGCGGCTGCGGAGCCGGCTGGCTGGGCAGGGCCGTCAACCCGAGGCGCGGCCCCACGGACGGCGATCGAGGCGGCAGTCGAGCCCAGGGCTGGGTCGGCGGCTTCGGAGGGGGCGGCGGCGGCGGCTGCTACAGCAGCGACTTTACGAACGGAGGGACCGCCGGCGGAGGCGGCGGCTTCAGCGAAGGCGGTGCCGGTCTCAACCGCGGACACGCTGGAGGCGGCGGCGGCTCCTTCTGTCTGGGCGGCTGCGTCTCCACCGGCAGCTGGACGGGCGACCAGGGCTTCGTGTCGATCCGACTCGAGTCTGACGCATGTGGCTGATTAGCTTGCTTAGCAATGAAAAAGCCACAGGAGGGTTTCGCCAGTTTCATGAATACTCTTTACATGTCTTGTTAAAGCTTTCCTAACCCGAACTGGTGGAACAAAGTCAAAAAACTTTTTTTTCCTTTCTAGATCAACTTAGGTAAAAGCTATGGAGTGACTAAAATTGTTTTTCTCGTTATGCTGTTTTCCTTGGCTTTAGGTAGTCCTTAATGGGTCTTTAACGCCTATTTTAAATTCTTGGTAGCAGATTTATTATCTCTTCTGGCTATTTTATAATTTATTTTAGAATTGAGCAGTTTGGTACGACGAAATGTCTTTCGTAGATGCCTATTTTATTCTTATTCTTACACTAGAAATACACTGTACTGTAGTATTTAAACTGCTCCAATGCTGCAGCAGTTCAGTTACTAGGTGCAAAAGTAAATCATTCAGTTTGTCCTTTTTAGATTGCCATATTTACTCGCTATGCTGGCTCAGATGAGAAGCTGGATTAGTAGCCCGCGGTCATGGTGGACTAAAGGAAAGTTTGTTTTTAAGTTGACGACGTACACGTTCCGATACGACAGAAGAGCGAGCTGTCTGTGTATTTCTAAAGCCGGCTGAAGAAGTGATCGGGATGGAGAAGAGGGGCGCAAGGAACTGCGGATTAGTCAGCATCACGGAAAAAAGGATGGAAAATTCCGGTGAAAATGAGATGGCACTTGCTAGAGTCCTGGTAGCACCCAATGAGGATAGATGGCTTACGACAAGGCTGTTAAACACATCGAGCTGTAGCATGAAGGTCAACAAAGGAGAAACGATCGGCTGGTTTGTTCCCTTGGAGGTAACAGGAAGTGTCAATGGCGTGCCCTTGAAAAGCCAGGCGGAAGTCAAGCAGGAAGCTAGTAAGTGAAACCCGAATGGAGAATTACGTGAGGGGGGTTCGTTTCCGATTCCGGTGCATGGACTGTCGAATAATGAGGAAGGAAATTTTAGAGACCTGATTTTGCGGATCTCAGCTGCACCGCAGTGATGGAGCACGAAATTGATACAGGAGAGGCGAGGCCAGTGAAAGAAAATGTGAGACCGTGTCGCCATGATGTTTTGCCAGTGGTGTGTGAAGAAAAAGGATGTTTCACTCAGGTTCTGCTGCGACTATACTAAGCTGAATGAGGTGCCCAAAAAGGATGCAGTGGCATTGCAAAGGACGGATGACCTATTGGAAAGCCTAGGTGGTGCTAGGACTTTTCGACCATGAATCTGCAGTCCGGCTATTGGCAGGTGTCGATGAAGCCCAGTGATAGATTGAAGACAGCCTTTGGCGTTACGCACCGATAGCAGCAATATGGCTGGAATGTAATGCCGTTTGGTTTGAAGAATGTGCCGGCTTCATTCAGCCTAGTGATGAATATAGTGCTCGGAAATTTGTGCTAGAAGACGTGTTTGGTGTACCTGCACGACTTTCTGGTGTGGTCAAGAACGGTGGAGGTGCATTTATAAAGGCTACAAACGGTCTTTCAGTACCTGCGAGCGAGCATCAACATCAAGATGAAGCCAAAGAAGTGCTCCCTTTCTGTTAAAGTCATTAGAGTTATACAGAATGTTAGAGTCTGAAGTTATGGATTTTCCAAACTTCGCGGAGGATGAAGGAGAATTTATTCAAGACACGGATGGTAGTACAAGCTTTCACAAGTACAGAAGGATAATCGCGAGAAAGTAATAGCTCATGGAAGCTACAGCTAATTTGCATTAGCTCTACCCGAAAAAATTCATCAATTAGTTGAGAACTTGGTTGTGAAAATGCTGTCTGATGATCTACAAATTTGTTGGCTGTAGATTTACAGCTCACTCTACCAAGGAAATCTGGATCTAGAAGTCTATATTTCTATAGAAGTTATCTATAGAAGTTTCTATATTTAGAACTCTATCGCTCTACCTTTCTTTATCTCCACATTGGTCTCTCGCTGGGCGTCTCCTATCAAAAGACCTAGACTTTAGCCACAATCATCTAATTTCTAGATACGAGATCGGAAATGGGAGGCCAGAGCATGGTTTAGGCAAGAGATGGACGCTCTGAGGAGAAGCGACAAGTCTGATTCTGACACAAAAACACTTAGTCGTCCTTGAGCCATAAAAAAAAAATTATTGGAAAAACTCAATTTACAAAGCTGACTTGGCATCACCTAGACAGAATGGGCCCACCTTTAAAGCTAGTCTGTATAGGCGCATCCAGCGCGCCATACCTACGCTGGCTTGTTTTAAACCAGCTTGCTATTTGCCTCCTGGACTTTGTTGTTTTTGCAATAGCAGTCCCGACTCAGGGGCTCTCAGCTGTCAAAAAATTATCAAATTTTTTTTGCAGTTTTCTACTCACGCAGTCCAAGCGGAGCGTACCTGTTGGAAAAAAATCATTTTTTTAATGGGAATAATAATGAATTTTAAATGAGCTGCAGTACCCCAGCCACCTGTAGACCTTCACGTAAACCCCACATTTGACAATATAACTAATTAGTTAAAGCCCTAGTCCCTGCTGAATTTTGTGGAATTGCTTGCAATAGGCAGTAGCTGGTGGTGGCAAGAGATATGCCATACTCTAGAGTTGCTCCGTTGTTTTCTTATGTGTTAATTTTCGTTATAGGCCTTTTACATAATAAGAAGCAAAAAAGCAGAAAAGAGCGTGAAGAAATATATTGCGAGGGAAAAAAACTAAAAAATCTGAAATTCCTAATTTTAGAAATGCCGCCGGGTGGAACGTCAAAACTTTAACGAACCGAAACCGAATAGAGTGGAAAAAAGGACGAAAAGAGCGAAGCGAGCGTTGCGTTTTATGGCTTAACCAAGCGGAGATTTTAGCTTTTGAAGCAAATAAACAAAAGAGAACAATAGGCGCGTCTGACAGCTTGCCCTGTTGCGTTGTTGCGTGTTTTGGTGTCCCAAAATATCATTCAAGGAGACACTGATGCACACGCTGATGAGGTAAGCAAACTGGCAGCTAGTTAATTCAAGATTCTTTATTACTAAAACATAGGGTTAAGTAAAAAAAGATATAATTCAATTATTCTTAAAACTATCTTAGGCCATAATGACTCACTGCCTGAAATTTTGGCAATCCATAATCAAGTATTCACACAAGAATTCCACAATTTATACTGGAAGACAAGAGTAGAAAAATCTCCCAAGTTCCAACACTTTTATTACACTTTTAAAGACACGCCAGCACTCGAGCACTACCTGAGCAGCAGCTTGACCCCACCCTATAAGCAGACACTTGCTGCTTTCGGTCTCAGTGATCACAAGTTAGCAGTATAGAAACCCAAAGACATGTTGTTACTAAAGTTCCCTACAACGAAACACTTTCCCCACTTTGTCAAGGATCCTCAGGAAAATGAAGTCAATTTTCTGTTCGATTGACCGGACAACGAATTAAAAGCAGTCAGGGGCGATTTTGAAAGGAAAATTTTCCACAGCGTACCGAATTTCAGCCTTCTGACTAGTGTTGACAAAGTCTACTGCATAATGAGAAATGAGGATGCAAAAATATGCTTGATACTAGCAAATTACATGGCCGATCTTATATCGGATAGAGATTTTGTCTTCGATCCTTTCAAAATAAGTTGCTTTTTCATATTCTCTTTGCTGGTAGTTTTTTCCTTTCATAGCCAAGTCCTCAGTAGCTTTTCGACTTGAATAATACTTACGAGGGATGTTCCATAAGTACTTAATACTTTTGCATGCCAATTAAAAACTAAACTCAACAGATTCTCACAAGCTTGGTGTCGTTCGGCTTTATCATTCTACGAGCTAATTAGTTTGAAAAACTTTCAAATAAAATCGATAAAAACGACAAAAATCAACATCCAATTGGCGTGCGCATAATACGAGTAAAAATAAAAATGTTAATGTAGGATTAATATATTGCAGCTGTATGATTGGCTGGGCATACACCAGACCGTTTGCTCATCATTGGTAAAAATAGCAGCACTCCTGGCAGAGCATTTAGCCAGCTGCCATCAGAGAAATCGGAGGCTAAGGAGAAATTTCTTCACCCCTAATGGCGACTCTACACTGGATTTTCCTTCTTTCAGTCTGTGTGTGTCGTAAGTGCTTTTCTGCTTCTGCGTTTGTATTATTTATTTGGAGCTATAGCACTCGTCTGATTGCAGCTGGTTAATATTCTATCAGTTTGCAGGGCAGCCACTGGCACTGGACAGATGTACTTGCTTAGCCCAGAGCCGCTGTCCCTGCTTATCGACGCATCTCTGAGCGCCAACACCAGCTTGACGACAGTGACGAGCTCAAAGTCGCTTATCGACTGCGTTTGGCATTGCCAGAATGCTCGATGCATCGCTTCGGTGTGGATGGAGACTCTCGCCAGGTGCTACATTGTCAACTTCAATTCTCAAATGCTGCATAAGACGCTGAGTCTAGTTGTGCGAGTTTACGGATCTCAGTTCGGCGAGAGGGTCTGGAAGACAAACGAAACCGAGCGAATGTTGCCACGACTTTTAAGTGAGTTTTCAACCTATAGTAAAGGAAAGTTCTACTTCTAAAAAACTGCGAATGTTCAATTTCACTGTTCAGACAGCAGCTCGGGCAGGAACGGCTCAATCCAAACCGTCCTGATCGAAACAAGCGGCTGCTACCTGATCGAGGCTGCCGGAGCCAGGGGCGGCAACAACACCCACACAAATAAAACCGGAGGCCAGGGAGCCCGGGTGAGCGCCAGAGTCAACCTGACGGCCGGCACCCAGCTGAGCATCGTTGTGGGCCAGATAGGCGGCTCGACCTCCTCAGACAAGGAAGGAGGCGGCGGAGGCGGCGGCAGCTTCGTGTACCAGACGATCGACCATCTGCTGCTGGTGGCTGCCGGCGGAGGCGGCGGAGCGGCTTTTACTGGCCATGGTGCGTTTGCGCCTGCCTTACTAGAATGAGACAGACAGTTAAAGCTCTATAACTGCATGTAGATGCAATATGCAATATTGCAATATTATTCTAGGCAGGCCAGGAGAAGCCGGACTAAACGGCTCGAACAGTTTAGGCTCATGGCAGAGTGCCACCGGGTTCGGAGGCATCAACGGACAGCCGGGATTCAACAATCCGAGCGCCACCGCTGCCCATGCAACCCACGGCGGCTGCGGAGCCGGCTGGCTGGGCAGGGCCGTCAACCCGAGGCGCGGCTCTCTGGACGGCGAGCAAGGCGGCAGTCGGGCCGAGGGCTGGGTCGGCGGCAGCGCCGGCTGCGACCACGCCAGCGTCGGCGGCTTCGGCGGCGGCGGCGGCGGCGGCTGCAAGAACGTCTCTTCCGATGGTGGCACCCCCGGCGGAGGCGGCGGCTTCAGCGGCGGCGGCGCCGGTCTCGGCTTTGGACATGTCGGCGGCGGCGGCGGCTCATTCTGTCTGGGCGGCTGCGTTTCCACCGGCAGCTGGACGGGCGACCAGGGCTTCGTGTCGATCCGGTTTGTGTCTGTTGCATGTGGCTGATTGGCTAGGCCAGCAATTTAATAACTAAAATTAGATGATTCGGACAGTTTCATTCTTTTTCTTTGTGTTCGCATGTCTTGGTAAGCGATGTCCTAACCTGAAATGCTGGAACAAAGTTTGAAATTCACAATTTTCTTTCCTTTCTTGGTCTACTTAAGTAGAAGCTACGGAGTGGCTAAAATTGCTTTTTTTCACTCATGTTTTTCATGTTTTGGTTGGCTTCAGATTGTCTTTAATGATTCTTAAACTCTAAATTTAACAATAACAGTATAACAAACTTATGTACTTGCCATTCTATAAATTGTTTTGGATTTGAGAAATATGGTACTACGAAACGTTTCTTCAATACTTATTAGATCTTCATTAAAGCACCAGAAATACACTGTGACATCGGCACATTTGTTTATCCCAATGTGGTTTTTTGTGCCGGGTAGAAATTGCGGCAAAGCTGTTTTATCGTGCTTGAAATTTATTTTTCATAGGCCTTAATTATATGGTAGCCTGAAGAAAACGACCATTTACTCATATTTATGATGTAACCGGGTCTGGGCGCGGTTGAGGGCGCGGAATTTTTCTGATTTCAGATTTTTCTGGACTTCTGGACCCTTCTTCCCAGCTTCCCCTCTGGCTTCATCCACCCTCGGACTGCCCAGCTCCGTATGCGTCCTAACGCATATAAAATATGCGTTAAAATCCTAATTCTAATCCTTCCCTAGCAACCTGTTTTCTCATGTCCACGCAAGACCTCAACCCCTTTCTCATATTCCCCCACCCCACCTCCATTTCTATTTTTTTTATTTCTCCTATGTTTACCCTTCTATTGTTCTCCTTCTGTCCCTTATTGTCCTCAATGTTGCTTAGAATCTTCACCCCTAGTTATCACATCCAGTCTCCTCCCCTCCAGATTGCGTCACCTCATCATTTTCTTATTTATCTGTTCGCAATCTCATTTTCTCATATGCGCGTCATATGAGACCAATCGAAGGCACCGCAGCTGCAGCAGGACAGAAGTAGGACCCAGCCCTCAGGCCCTGACTACCATTAAATCTTCCTCAGGGCGGGTTCGTACGGAACTGAAGGCCTGTGAGTGTCAGCCCAGGTTCATAGGCGGCTCATGGTCATTTCCCGGTGGTCATCACATTATCTCTTATTATCATAACTCGTATAGCTTTACCTAGGGCTCCCAGAAGATTTTGTGTGTGCGAAGATGCCGTTGTAAATTAAAAAGTTGACGTCAATGAACTAACAGTAAAGACTCAACAAAGTACTTCTGCACCAGAAGCGCACGCCATTTGCTGAATTTGGCGTGGCTAACTAAGACGTCAACACTGTCAAACAAAAAGTTATATTTTTTGTTTATTTAGGAGCGCATTTCCTGTGTGGTAGTGATAGCCATTGCGCAAAAATATGCATGTACATAAATTATAAATTATTTTGCGCATTCAGTAAATAATCTTATGTTGAACGTCCTTAGCACGATAAATAAATATAAAGTAACTACTGTTAAAGGAATGAGCCATTGACAAACGGATGCTGCTGCTGAGTATTAGACCACAAGAGGCTCATGGTCAGTAAAAAAGGTGTGTACTCTGTGCATTTCAGTCTCATACTGAGCTTTGGTTTAACTAAGTACAGAAGCGAAGATAGAGTTGACATGCACAATAACAGTTTTCGAGTCTAAAAAAACTCGCCCTAAAAGCTCTCTCATAGCCTGTTGTCTTTCTTCAAGTCCGCTTCGCTACTCATTCGGAGACTAAAACAACTTGAATACTTCGTTTTCCTTGCATAAGCAGACTTTACTTCAAGCCACACAGTGGACGCTGCAATGACCAAACAGGCTGCACTGCTGCTTCTGTTGCTGTGCCATGGTCTCTGCGGTTACCTCATCGGTGTAACGAAAGCTGCGCCTTGCGGTTGTACTGCTCGACAACAACAGGTGAGCAGACGCTAATTTTAGTTTTATTCACTGTTAAAGAAATGAAAGTTTTCATTTCGTTCAGCATCTCCCAATTCAGGCTCCCAGCATCAATTCGCTCGTCATCAATGCGACAGGCGATACGGCAAGTGAAAGCCACAACGCAGGCGCCAATAATAAATCATCGGATGCAACAACCAGCGGCTCTGCGGCAGCTAAGAATGATTCCTCAGCGGCATCGTTTGTTCGCATTGACGACATGCTGATACCCATCGATGACCTTCTGGTGCAAAAGGTATCCGACACATTGGGAAGCTACAGATCGGCTCAGGCAAGCAGTAGTAGCAGCAGCAGGAGCAGCAGCAGCACCCCGCAGCCGTCAAGATACGTCAGCTGCCGTCGCCTGTGGCCCAACGGACGCGTGTACTATCGATTCAGCGGCAGCTTCCCAAGCAGTTATCGGAACTTAGTCCGGCAGTCGCTAGCTAGACTGCAAGCCAGTGTGAGGGCAGCTAACGGCAACCGGCAGCTCATCAGCTTCATCGAGGCCGACTACTTTATCGATGTTCACTACGTCAATGTGATCAACGACGATGGCTGCTATTCCTACGTTGGCAAGACCGAGTTGACAGGCAGCAGCAAGCAGGATTTGTCGTTGAGTGTGCCTGGCTGCATGCTGGAGAGCATCATACAGCACGAGTTCATACACGCACTGGGATTCTATCACGAGCATCAGCGTCCAGACAGGGACAGCTTCGTTAGCGTACTGTGGAACAACATCGAAAGCGACGTGAGTTAGTGAGCTAAGATAGGGTACCTGTAAAGCTAGTGAAATTTTAGTGTGGGTGTTGCCGCCTCGGATGTGTCATGGTCTGTACATCTACTCATATTTGGTCAAAAGGTCGGGTGCATTTAGAAAAACTAGGTTAACATTAACTCAACGAATCTCCTCATCACCAAATTGAGCAGAGATGCAGCAACTTTCTAAAGCACTCATTCCTACTGCGAAGCAACTACCCGTCTTACGACTACGGCTCGGTGATGCACTACCAGTCCACCGCTTTCAGCTGCAGGAACGGTTTATTGACCATGGTCAGACTGGGCGGTGGCAATTTTTCTAGGAACAGCTTGAGCAGCGTGGACGTCTCCAAGCTGAGCTACACGTATTCGACTAGCAATTTGAATTATTGTTCGCCCTCAGCTGCGGCTGTTACCAAAACAAACCTGCCGCTCACATTGCTGCTTTGCGGAGCTTTTTTATTGGCCACGTCTCAATTGCTTACCAGCAATGATTAAAGTACAATGCTAATATTTTAATAAGTGTAGTTTATTCCCCATTTATTCATTTCGCCTCGGCCAAGAAACGAATCCGCAGCCTTGCCCCTCGGCCATAGAATTAATTAACCTTCTGAAACTCAATAATGTTGCGTATATCGTGGCTTTTCTTTTACGTAGGAAGTCTCAATAGTATATTAGTACTCATGCTTTTAGGGCAAAAATCGGAAAGCCAGAGGGATTTTCGATTGTTTCCCGCAAAGCATGGGTACTACTGATATTGTTTCCAGTTGTTTTGCCATAGACTAATTCTTAGTAGTTAGAGACATTATGTGCCTTACATGCTTAAATTTCTGAGCACAAAAATTAGCGGGCACATAATGATATTATATGCCCGCTAATTCGTTTTTATGCGGGCAAGAAAGCCATAGACATCCGTTATAAGGCAAAAATATTCGCCCGTAAACAGCAAAGGGCTGGGAACAATTTTTTATTGTCTATGGTCTCATCTCATATAACGGCACTGCAAAGGAAGCCAATTATATGATATAACTGGCCTGAAAAAAGAGGCCAATTTTATGAACCATTTTCATTGTTGAAAGTCCGCTGTTTTTCAAAATTGCTGTTTCAAAAGGTAAAATTTTATATCGCTCGCCAAATTTCGGTTCTATGGTCGAAAGTCCTCGACCACATATAATAGTTATATGCATAGTTATATGCAGTATCGGACTTTTCCACAGAACGCTTTAACATTAAAACCATAGATTTATTTGGCCGGGCCAAGTGGGGAATAATATATGAAGATCAATATTGTCACACTTCTACGTGCATTATAAAATATGTGACAATGGGGGGTTATTCGTAGGTCGGACCTCTGGATAATGTCCCAACTCACGAGTGCGCGTAGCGCACGAGTGGGATTTTGGGACATTATCCAGAGGTCCGACCTACGAATAGCTGCATTGCCACTTCTCAGATTCTGCCATAGACGTAGAAGAATGAATGGGGTAGAGTGAGTGGTCGTGGCCATAGACACTGTGGAAGACGTGTTTAAGATTCGTTGACGGAGGAGTGGTTTAAAAAATTCATCACACCACTGAGAGAGGACCAGTGCTGAGATTTATTCCTCGTTAAGCCATGGCTGTGGCTGCGAATCCGATTCGTTTGATTAATTGGCAGAATCTGCCAGTTGAAGCGCTGGCGAATGTGAGTGGCGACGAATTAAGTTGGATTTCGAGACTGTCCATGTCTGACAAGGATTTGACGCATGATGAGGATTTTCGTAGATTCTTGGACTATCTGGAGAGTGGTGATACTGACGAGGAATTGCCGCTGCTTCCCGCCGAGGATGTAGACCACGTAATGGAAGAACCAAGCACCTCTGAGGCTGCCGAAGTCGATGGAACAAGTTGCATTCCCATGGACATCCAGGAAGCAATGTCTCGGGATGAAATTTTGAGTCTACCGACCAAGACGAAGGAGCAGATGATTGCCCATGGGACTGCATTCGTTGAATTTCTTCGCAAGCATGGAGCCGCTGTTCATGACCTTCGCCCTGAAGACCTGTGTGAATTCGTTCGGTACTACTACTACCAATTGCATCGCATGGATGGTGGCGCATACTCCGCTGCAAGCCTGGTGTGTATTCGTGCCGGAATTCAGCGTTATTTGACGATGGTTGCTGGACTGAAGGTGAACATCATTGCTGGCGAAGAATTCACGAAGGCGAATCGTATTCTGCGAATGAAAGTGAGGGAGTGGCAGAATGGCGGTGGTCATGTTCGATCGTATCCGCCGATTGAAGAGAGTGATATGCAGAAGTTGCGCCAATACTTTGATCGATCATCTGCGGAGACCACTCAGGACGAGTTCCTTTTCCGTGTGATGTACAGCCTTGGGGAGCGAGGAAGGGAGCATCTGGAATCAATCGAATCCAGGAAGTGGCTGGTAAGGTTCAACGATTCCGATGGAAGACCTTACTACGCGCTGCCCCCGTTGAACACGAAGAACAGGTCGGCTGATGTGAAGCGTGCCAAATCTGACATTGAGATCAAGCAGGCGAGGATCTATGACACGGGAATCGTTGACGAGTATCTCTCCCTACTACCAGAGACCACCAAGGACGACTCGTTGTTTCCACGTCCGCTGAAGAACGACACGCATGGTCGACGGTTCTGTTCCAAGCAGAAGAGAGGTGTGAACTACATGAGGAACTTCATGAAGACGTTGAGCAAGAAGGCGTCATTGTCAAAGGAGTATACGAACCATTGTATTCGGTGAGATTTTCTGAATGAATCCGTTGTCTATTTTGAATAGCTTCGGACGATTCGTTTTGATTTCCAATCTCATTGCAGTGTGAGCAGGGTGTGCGATCTGGAGGCCGCGGGTCACTCAATGAGTGATATCATGGCCATCACTGGTCAGAGGTGCGAGAAGACAGTTCGCCGGTACCTGGCAATCAAGAGGGACAAGACCCTGCAGAAGTGCGGCGATGCTGTCTCAAGTGCTTTGAGGATGGATCAGCGTGCTGGTGTTCATGGACCGGGGTCGGCGCCAGTAGCCGTCAGCATCCAGAACTCGGTCGTGCAGGAGGCTCTGAACCTCTCCGACGAACGTCACAACGGGAGGAACATTTTCGTGATGAACAACTGCACCTTCAACAACTGCAATCTGTAATTGCTCGGAGGATCATTTAAGTGGCTTTTTTCTTTAAAAAACACTTGGCTCAGTAAGAAGCGAAACCGTTGTATTGAATTGTTTGCTCGTATAACTGAATTGTTCACTATTCGCTTTTTTCAACATTCTAAATATAACCACCCATTATCCACAGTTGCGGGACATTGTATCTTAAGCACATCGATAGAGCAATTACAATCTTGAACGATCATTATTTCAGGCTAGTCAAAATTCAAAAGCCACAAACCATAGACAACACGTTTATTCACCAAAAATAAAAAACAGAGTAAACATAGGCATAGTCAGTCAAAATTTTAACAAATAATTAGAACTGAAACGTGCAGTTTTCAAAGTGGCAGTTCTCGAAAAAGCGAACCGCCCGCTCCGGATCCATCCGAGCTGCAATAAAAACATTTCGATGCGTAAAAATCTTTAATATTTTTGTGTCTTACGAGCGTAAAACGAAGTCAACAAAGTCTTAAAACCAGCTTACCACGCTTCACATGCGTTTCCTGCGTCACCTCCACCGAAGCATAGGATGTTTTTGTACTGGTCATGGCAACGTTGTGCTCATCACACTGATGTGTTGTCCACTTGATGAACTCGCTCAAGCCGTTGTCATTTTGATGCTCGTTTACACTAATCTCGGAAATAATCTCCAATTCATTACTGCTCACTCCGTTTAGACTGTCCACCGGAAGATGGGACCAGTTAATAAGAACCATACTTTAGAAATGAAATAAACTGTTAAAAATCAGATAGCTTTAGGGTCCAAACTTCAACTGAAAGTCTCAATTCATAACCATATATGCAAAGTTCTAAAACCCACTTAGTCCAAGTCCATACAGTCAACAGACTGTTTTTTCTTATTAGTCTATGGCCACATCACCCTTTCCCTTGAGTTAAACTAGACCCGGCCGTCTAGATGTCTAGTCTAGGTCCCGCCACCCCAAATTGTTAGGCTGAAATAATGACCGCTCCCCCTAGCCTGAAATAATGGTCGCGCGAATTCAAATAGGCTGAAATAATGACCGCTCAAGTTTTTCATTGAACCATCGCTGTGCGTAAGATACAATGACGTTGCGTAGTAGGTAACCTCGTGAAATAATGGCCATAGACACTCGTGCGCTAACGCGCACTCGTGTCTGGCCATTATTTCACTCCGTTACCTACTATACAATCTACCATTATCCAAAGGTCTGACTAGTGACAATGAATGTCTATTTATAGTCGTATTTTGTTTATTAATAGTCGCGAGAAATATTGTTGTCTATATGGTTTTGTCATAGACTCCAAACTCCAAAACCATACAGACAACTAACCAATAAAGCAGCTCTTATTCAGATTTCAGACATTAAATTTATTTTTTGACACTTGTATATCTATATAATAAAGCTGACGAAGATGACGTCATAATACAATAATATAATACTGATGGTTGTATTGCCAACATGTCCCCAGAATCTACTGGACCGATCTTTTTTTTAAACGTGCATCATTGGATCAGGAATTTTCCTGTGATAATGTGCGACTATTTTAAATTCCAATCTGATAATGATTAGCCTGTCTATTTTGAGATAGACTACCATAGATATAAAATTCTATTTTATATCCATGGTAGTCGAAATTCGACTTCATTTCTCGAGCTGGCTAGGGGGGTGTTGGCACTATTTTTCTAACTCCAAGTTAACGACAATTGATGCCGGTTTCAGCTGACGCTCGGAAACATAAATCAGCATGTAGCAGAATGCCGAAGCGAAAACGTTAAAAACTGTTAAATTTAAGTTTAAAACTGTTAAATTGTTAAATATATATTAAACATCATCACTCAATCAATATTTTAATCAATGTTATATGGTAAGGTTTTGTCATCCGATTGTACACCCAATTGTACAAAGTGACGAATCAAAGCAAATGAAGTCTTCCTTTAGTAGTTTAACAAGAACAAGAACATTGGTGACAGAAAGGAGAAGAAGAAGAAGAGGACATGACCAAGAAGAACAGCGAAGGAATGAACGACAATGAAGACGTGCAGTGAAATTCACACGACCAGTTAAAGAACGGATTGTTCTTGTTCTTTGCCTCCCCTCTCAAGTGTCTCCTTGATGTCCTCAAGCGTCTCCTTGATGTCCTCGACTGTCTCCTTGATGTCCTCGACGGTCTCCTTGATGTCCTCGACGGTCTCCTTGATGTCCTCGACGGTCTCCTTGATGTCCTCGACTGTCTCCTTGATGTCCTCGACTGTCTTATTGATGTCCTCAAATATCTCCTTGATGTCCTCGACTGTCTCATTGATGTCCTCGACTGTCTTATTGATGTCCTTGACTGTCTCCTTGATGTCCTCAAATGTCGCCTTGATGTCCTCAAATGTCTCCTTGATGTCCTCGACTGTCTCATTGATGTCCTCGACTGTCTCCTTGATGTCCTCGACGGTCTCCTTGATGTCCTCGACTGTCTCCTTGATGTCCTCGACTGTCTCCTCGATGTCCTCGACTGTCTCCTTGATGTCCTCGACGGTCTCCTTGATGTCCTCGACGGTCTCCTTGATGTCCTCGACGGTCTCCTTGATGTCCTTGACGGTCTCCTTGATGTCCTCGAGTGTCTCCTTGATGTCCTCGAGTGCCTCCTTGATGTCCTCGAGTGTCTCCTTGATGTCCTCGAGTGCCTCCTTGATGTCCTCGACTGTCTTATTGAAGTCCTCAACTCTTTTTTGATATTCGTTACTCTTGAAGCCATGTCTATATCTTACCTCATTTCAAATATTTGTTGCAGACTCTAATGCGAAAGTCCCTACTTTTGTCAAGATCTGTCGAGATCACAATTCTACAAAATTAATACAAAAGAATGCTGAAATAATGCAACACCAAGACAGTGTAAGCAAGCACTATTTTTCAGAAATATTGAAGCAAAAGCTGTATTAGTCTAAAAGATCAAATTTATTTAAAGTGACACAAATAAGCACATAAAATTTTTGCTGGTTTTCAATTTATCAAGAATGCTAAAGTGCACAGCCGTAAGACAAGGAAACACAATATGAAAAAAATCGATTTATTCTAGTTTCAAAGGACGGACAAGTACGTTTCTAAGAAAGGACGGCAGACAAAGAGGTGCAAAAAATTTATTCAAGGTAAATTGGGCGATAAGACATTAAGTCCAAGTACAAACTATTTTCTGATAAAAAATCTATAAAATTCTAAGCAATAAGAAAAACTGACGAAAACAAAAGAGGCCTATTTTCTCCTTCTAAAAAAAGCCATTTTTCTATAAATATCATTCCTAAACTTTAGAATAGATAGACTTTAAGCCCTAAATTTCCCATGCCTAAGAAAGTTTCATTTACCCAAACTTCTAGTCAGAAAATTGTATTTCAATAGCAAAAAGAGTAAACAAAAAAACAAAAGATTCACTTCCGAACAAAGACACGAATCTCGTTGCTCTCGAACAAGGCGACCAGCAGACGCCGATCCGAGAGCAGGAAAGCGCAGCCTTGAAGCATCTGGTTGGGCACCACAGTACAGCTGAGATGCTTGATCTGAGATTGATGGGGGGATAAATTGCACTTGGTGACAGGGGTTCGATTCCCAGGAGGGTCGCTGTTATTTTTTAAATTGAATTTTTTATAAAATAAAAGTAAAACATAAATTAACGAATAGCTACGATGAGTTTAAATCTATTTTTTCTGCTTCGTTGAATAAAGACATTTGCATTCATATATTTATGAAAATAACTATTCTACTGTTAGTAGCATGCTGTATATAAATTTCAAAAAAGAACGCTACGAAATGTGAATAAAGCAATTTTCAATACATATCGGCAACCTATTATTTTTTACCCATACGGTCCATAGAATTCATCAAAATTGAAAATAGTTTTTTTCGATACATATCGGCCTTGAAACGCTGTTTTAGCTATTAAAAATCTGACATTTGTCAACAAGTTGCCTACCAGCAAGTTGCCACCCTCATCAGACAGTTGCCAGGCACGAAACGAGGTGTCCTCGCTGCAGCTGATCATCAGGCCGGTTTTTTCGCACACGTCCAGCCCGGTGATTAGGCGAGCGTGGGCGCCGATCTCCGCTAGCAGCTGCGGTGCGTTATTTAGGTTGGATAATTCTAAGAAACTGTTTGGGATTTTAATATTTAAATAGGACCTGTAAAATGCTACAGTATTCTAAAAAACTCATAGGTTAGAGATTCCAGGAAACCAGATGTTGATATATTCTAAGAAACGCATTTTGAGACATTCTAGGAAACCAGCTGTTGAAGTATTCTAAGAAACGCATTTGTGAGACATACTAGGAAACCAGATGTTCAAGTATTCTAAGAAACGCATTTTTGAGACATTCTATGAAACCAGATGTTCAAGTATTCTAAGAAGCGCATTTTTGAGACATTCTAGGAAACCAGATGTTGAAGTATTCTAAGAAGCGCATTTTGAGACATACTAGGAAACCAGATGTTCAAGTATTCTAAGAAACGCATTTTTGAGACATTCTATGAAACCAGATGTTCAAGTATTCTAAGAAGCGCATTTTTGAGACATTCTAGGAAACCAGATGTTGAAGTATTCTAAGAAGCGCATTTTGAGACATTCTAGGAAACCTGATGTTAGAGTATTCTAAGAAACGCATTTTGAGACATTCTAGGAAACCAGATGTTAAAGTATTCTAAGAAATGCATCTTTGAGACATTCTAGGAAACCAGATGTTGAACTATTTTAAGAAACGCGCTTGTGAGAGATTCCAGGAAGGATATTCTAAGAGGGCTTTGATTCAAGATTCCACGAAACCAAACTTGGGAATATTTTCTAACAAACAAAAATTTGAGTTTTGTGTCTAGAATACTAAGAAACTGAAATATATTAGGAAACGAATTAATGAAAGATAGTAGGATAAACGATACTATAATTTTTCCAAGAAACCTACAATGAATAAACCATTCCAAAGAAACAATATGTTAGAAGATTCCAAGAAAACACATAGTTAAAAATTTCAACGAAACAAATGCAGGTTAAAAGATTCTAAGAAACCTCTCCTTTAGCGGTAGTTTCTAGGAAACCAGACCTTCAATAATTCTAAGAATAATATCTTGGATTTCTGCAGAAAAGTTAGAAAAATTAGAAAATTCAAAAAAACTGCTACGTACTGAGGGACTAGCATTACTAATGACCAATTAAGAGAACTCCCAACACCCAGAACTCACCTCCAGACCCTCGCATCGGTAGGCTCGCAGACCGCCGTCGCCGCAGCCAACCAGCAGGTACTCGCCGGCGTTGAACAAACCGAAGGCGTTAACCGGCCAGGCGCAGCCGTCATCAGCGGCAGCGGCGACTTGCACCCGGTGCAGCGTCCTGATCTTGCCCGACTTGGCCAACCCGACGCAGATGCTGCCGTCCAAGAAGCCAGCGGCGAAACCGCCAACGCCAACAGCCGCCGAGGCTTCCAACGACGTCAGCGCGTTGATCGACGACGACGTATTGCTGTCGGCGCCATCCAGCGGACGCTGGCAGGAGCGAAACGACACGGGTCCGGCGCCCGGAGGACAGTCGAACATCAGCAACTCACCGTTGGCCGTTCCAACCAGCAGCAGGCCGGCTTCGTTTAGACCGCAGACGCCGCGCAAAGGCAGCGAGTCGGCGGCGGCGGCTTTCAAAGTGTGGCACAACAACAGGGCGGTGCCGTCAGCGTCAAAAAACTGGACGGAGCGATGGGTGAGCAGAGTGAGGAAGTGGCGCTGACTGGCCGACACCAAGCGGCATTGGAGCAGCGGCGAGGTCGCACTGCTGGAGGTCACGCCGTCTGGCTGGGGAGCCACCTGAGGGCGTAAGGTTTTAAAAAATTGACGCATCAGTCGCTCTATCAATATTGTCAATCTCTGGATGGCTCTATCAATATTATCAATCTCTCGATGATTCTATCAATATTGTCAATCTCTCGATGGCTCTATCAATATTATCAATCTCTCGATGATTCTATCAATATTGTCAATCTCTCGATGGCTCTATCAATATTATCAATCTCTCGATGATTCTATCAATATTGTCAATCTCTCGATGGCTCTATCAATATTATCAATCTCTCGATGATTCTATCAATATTGTCAATCTCTCGATGGCTCTATCAATATTATCAATCTCTCGATGATTCTATCAATATTGGCAATCTCTTGATGACGCTATTAACCTAATCAATCTCTCGATGATTCTATCAATATTGGCAATCTCTTGATGACGCTATTAACCTAATCAATCTCTCGACGGCTCTATCAACATCATTAATCTCTTAATGGCTCTATCAATCTAATCAATCTCTCGATGGCTCCATCAATATTGTCAATCTCTCAACGGCTCTATCAATATGATCAATCTCTCAATGGCTCTATTTATATTATCAATCTCTCGATGGCCCTATAAATACTATTAATGTCTCGATGGCGTTAAAAATATTATTAATCTCTTGATTGCTCTCTCAATATCATCGATATCTCGATGATTTTATCAACATTCCCAATCTCTCGATTGCTCTATCTATATTATCTATCTCTCGAGGACTCTATCAATAGTGTCAATCTATAAATGCCTCTATAAATCTTATCAATCTCTCGATGTCTCTATTAATCTAATCAATATCTCAATGGCTCTATAAATCTTATCAATCTCTCAATGGCTTTATCAATCTTATCAATCTCTCGATGGCTTTATCAATATGATCAATCTCTCGATGGCTTTATCAATCTTATCAATCTCTCGATGGCTTTATCAATCTTATCAATCTCTCGATGATTCTATCAATATTGGCAATCTCTTGATGACGCTATTAAACTAATCAATCTCTCGATGATTCTATCAATATTGGCAATCTCTTGATGACGCTATTAACCTAATCAATCTCTCGACGGCTCTATCAACATCAATAATCTCTTAATTGCTCTATCAATCTAATCAATCTCTCGATGGCTCCATCAATATTGTCAATCTCTCAACGGCTCTATCAATATGATCAATCTCTCAATGGCTCTATTTATATTATCTATCTCTCGAGGACTCTATCAATAGTGTTAATCTATAAATGCCTCTATTATAAATCTTTTCAATCTCTCGATGTCTCTATTAATCTAATCAATATCTCAATGGCTCTATAAATCTTATCCATCTCTCAATGGCTTTATCAATCTTATCAATCTCTCGATGGCTTTATCAATATGATCAATCTCTCGATGGCTTTATCAATCTTATCAATCTCTCGATGGCTTTATCAATCTTATCAATCTCTCGATGGCTTTATCAATCTTATCAATCTCTCAATGGCTTTATCAATATGATCAATCTCTTGATGGCTCTATCAATATTATCAATCTCTGGATGGCTATATCAATATTATCAATTTCTCGATGGCTCTATCAATATTATCAATCTCTCGAATTGGACTATCAATATTATCAATCTCTTAATTGCTCTATCAATATTATCAATTTCTCGATAGCTCTATCAATATTATCAATCTCTCGATGGCTCTATCAATATTATCAATTTCTCGATGGCTCTATCAATATTATCAATATCTCGATGGCTCTATCAATATTATCAATCTCTCGATGGCTCTATCAATATTATCAATCTCTCGATGGCTCTATTAATATTATCAATCTCTCGATGGCTCTATCAATATTATCAATCTCTCGATGGCTCTATCAATATTATCAATTTCTCGATGGCTCTATCAATATTATCAATATCTCGATGGCTCTATCAATATTATCAATCTCTGGATGGCTCTATCAATATTATCAATCTCTCGATGGCTTTATAGTAGAATGCAAGACGGGGCTTTCAGGACAGTAAGAATCGCCCTTTTCTATATGCGTCTTTAACTAAATTAAATATCCCCAAGCACTTCAGCAAAAATAGGGTACCTCCTCTTTTTGACCAAAAGTCACCAGATCCCATTCACTAGCCTAAATTTAATATGTCCCCATAGATTCGTATCTTTTCCCTAATGGGTCCTCTGGGACAGAGGAAAAAACCTGGGTCAGCCACAAAAACCTCGTAACATGCAAAAAATCATAATCCATAATCCATAATTTTGTTTATCCTGGCGAGTTCAATGCACCTCCCGCTTTCATCCGAAGACCACTGAACCTAAGCCTCATTCTAGCAACCTAAAGACATTCAAGCATCAACACAGGGTACTCACCTCGAAAAAAAATTATAAATTTTCAATAAAAATGCTTCCAACTGTCTCTCCAGGATCTTACTATGTTAAGCCTCATCCCAATTACAAATCTAAGTACCAATGCAAGAAGGAATGCAAAGAATATATGAAAAATTCTGGCCTAACATTGAACCAACCATCGCGAATCTTAATCAAGCGGTTAAGATTCACTGGCATTATTTGCATGGAGTAACTATTAAAGATTACGACAGCTACTATAACTTTGCAGAAATTATTGAGCAACTGTAATTTATTTCATTTTATTTTTTTTCTCACATTCTTTCAATAATAATTGTCATTGAAAACTCTTCACCGTTAAAATCAACAGCTTCTCCATCTTCTGTCTCAAACTGTAGCATTATTTCATTAATTTCTTTGTTACACAGCACAACTCTTTTTACTGGATTGGGTTTCTCAACAATCATCTGTCCACCAGCAACAGAGTTAGAAATATTGTATAAAATATTTGCTCGCTTTCCCTTGAAGACCCAGTCCAGACTGAGATTGCTTCGGATCAAAATGTTCAAACTTTTAACAATATCCGCGATATTTTCAGCCATGAATAAACCGCGTGCTGGCTGGCGGCTCAACATAACCGCCCCCGGCGAAGGAGTTGCGGGTGGTGCTGCGGTTTCCGCCTTGTAAACTTTCTTTTCAAATCCCAACTCTCGATACCAGGTGCCATCTTTAAACTCCACCTCTGCGTCTTTATGAACTTGCATGACCACTCTCATTACAGTGAGATCATAGGACAATTTAACAGGAAATAGTTTATTCTCGGGTTTGCTAGCATCAGGAGTTCCAAAATGCCCCCTTTTGGTAAAAACGTTCTCCAGAAAGTAGTTATAAGTGTCCACGCTCTGTGTGCTCACAGGGAATTTAACTGGAAATTCTTTCACTTCGCCTCCACTTTGTTTCCATTTGTAATAAAACATGTTATTCTTTTCTGTCACGTTGGGAACATTTGACCAACCCGTAAAGTCATTGAGATAAACATGGTAGTTTGCCTCTGGGTCCAGACGAATGGGTTGCTCAAGTTTTTCAATAAAAGTTCCACTTGAATCTGTAAGTCGACCAGTTATTGTAATTGGGATACTTTCCTTCGAATGCGACACGATATTGTTTAGTCTTTCAGCAATCGCTTCCATTTTTTTACAAAAAAAAATATTTTAAACCTTACTCGAAGAATTATTAATCATGTTCAACTTAATTTTCCTCTCAAATGCATAGATGATAAATAGGTCAACGGGTGTTGCCTCACTTCTGTCGATAGTGGTCACAATATTCACCGGACTGTTGTCAGTAGGCATTTGCCTGGCCGACACGTCTGCACCGAAAATGGGGAAAAGAGTCTTGTACTGCCATGCCGTAATGGCGATTCCGTTGTTCTCCTTTACGGCTAAGTCAACCAGCTCGCAGTAAAATTTACTAATTTTGTTTGTTGCAAAATCTCCATTCTGTGGCATTGCCGGGTAAAGATTATCACTGATTTCATGCTGAATTGTTCGCACATTTCCATGTTCATAACGACTTATAGTTAATGGATCTCTCAAACTGACAATAATGTACCTTGGGTTGCTGCAAGAACCCTCCTTAATACAAATCTGTTGCCTTCTTTCATTGCGTTCATCCGTGCACATGTAAGCTGTGTAAGCAACATCAATGTCTTTTTCAATAGCCTTCAAATATTCAGCTTTCAGTGCTGTCTTTGGTTCAATGATTTCCAAGTACAGCTCAACTCCTGCTAGCTTAACTTCCATTCTAGTATGCTCAGCTCCTGTCCAAACACTCCTGTTGCGATCGTCCCTGGTAAGCCTAAATGTGTAGCTAAAGTTGCTGGTCAGGCGATTAAAAGTATTGCAGAACCCGCTCATGAATCTCAAAGGTACAAATATATCTACATTTCTATACTGAGGATTCTTTGCGCCATCATCAGCACCCGTCAATGCATAGTTATATCTCCCCTTTCTTTTTGCAAAACCTGAATCATTTACGTCTCCTTTCTCCTCATTAGGGATGAAGCCAGCGCCGCTACCAAGTTGAATAAAATCTGGGTTTTCAATGAGACAATGAGTGTCATACACTACACCAAAGTTGGCAATTCTCTCCAGCTCTGTACTCCCGTTCGACACGCTAAACTCCTTAAACATGTAGGCCCAGAAGTTTCTGATTAGCGTGACATCAGCGTCATGCTTGTCAGTATTAGCACCAGCAGCATTTGTACCGCCTTTAGTCTTGTATTGGAATGTCATGTAAAACCCGCTCCTTAGACTGTGAACGCTGACCAGAGATGAACACCCAGTGTAAGTGAATGTTAGCGTTTGACCGGGGCCCAAATTAGTTTCATTCTGATTTTCATGACTGGGGACTCTTACTTGAGTCGCTTTGATTGTGCTGTCATCACTCAAGATAGGCTTGTTGATTTTATAGAAAACTGGCGTCAGAGGATCGTTCATTTTTTTAGTTTAAAAATTAAAATTAAAAAATGATGCGAAAAAATTCTCATTACATCTCTGACTTGGAGAAGCTTGCAGAAGCTGAAAAACGAGTCACCGGGTTAATTAACAAAGAGCAGCAGTCCTACAATGAGTTTATCCAAGCCGCCACTGAGTTTCACAAACCGGGATACACCGAAGCAAAGAAATCCATTGAAACAGTTAAGAAAGCTGTTGATGAGATTCAAGAGAGCCAGTTTCAGAATACGCTGAATAAAATTCCATCTGGCGAAACGTCTCCTCAAGCATCTCAGCAAAAATTGAAAGTAACAGATAACTTCTTTGGGCCAGTAGAATATGAAGGCAAACTCGTCTTTGGTGTTAGTGTCTGGCGTAAAAATATTTCTAATGATCCTGTGGATTATCATCTTGAGATAACGAAAGAAAGTATTGGAGTCATCAAAGAAGGCGTGGCCGGGGAAGGAGAAAACACCTCAAAGAAAGTTGCTTTCACCCAAGTATTGCTAACTTCATAACTAAAAATCAAGAAACTATTTCTGCGAAACAGCTAAACAATTATAAAGATCTGGTGACTTTTGCTTTACAAAAAGACATAGACATCCTTAAAGTCCCTGACATACTCAAATTTTTACATGTCAATGGGGTCGACCTGAACAGCTTTAGAAAGTATAAGCACTTTAAACAATGGTTTGACCTGCCCGATCAGCTAGAAGTCATAAATTACCAGGAACAGCAAAAACAACTCTCTCAGCAACAAGAGATGCCTCAGCAACAACAAAGCCCTCAAAAATTAACAGAAGAAGATGTACTCTCTCAACTTGAGACAGCAGATCCAACTCAAATAGCTAATTACAAAATCCACAAGTATGGAGGCATCTAGAAAAATTCTCACCAGATAGAATGCAGCGAATTTCAAACAGAGTTTTCACACCAAGGCAAGACATTAGATCACCAGAAACATCACCAGAGACATCACCAGAGACATCACCAGATACATCAGCTGCAAGTACCGGCACAGGGATGCCTGAAGTCTACAAGCGACTAGTCGTTCTCCTAGGAGCAGCAAAGACAGGTTTAAAGGATGAGAATATAAAAGAGTTTGTTCATATTCTTGATAAAATGCTAGAAAAGAAGTACATCGATAAAAGAGCAAGAGAACTTTTACTTTCAAGGTTCAATAAAAAATAATTTTTTTTCACATAAAAAATGCCACTAATCTTCGAAAAAGACGTCCCTAAATACTACGATGAGAACGAATTAAAGCTCATTAAAAGAGGATCTGGACTTTTTCCAGCAGGTCATTATCCAAGAAAAGAGCGATCGGGTAACGGTATTGCTGATTTGATCGCCCAGGGGGCAAAGATTTTCAAAGTCATCAGTGAGAACAAAGAAAATATAAAAAATGCTGCCGAGGCGGCGGGAAGTGTAGTCACAGCTGCGAAGAAGATCAAGGACACTATAAATGATGTTCAACAAAATGTTCAACCACTCGCACCAAATTCATTGGCACCAAGCGCTGATAGCATTGATCCATCTGTTTATGCTAAGATGAGAGCCGATCTTAAAAAAGGCAGCGGTTTTAAATACGACTAAGGTGCTTTCTGGGGGTACAAGACGTGTGGGGGTACAAGACTAATAGCAAAAGACATATATAAGTAAAAAAACCACACACACACACACACACGCACCGGTTATGGACCCAGTGCCAGAGACACTAACGCTGTTAAAGTAAATTTGGGAAGGTTTGTGTTCGAATCGCAAGACGGTCTGCCACGGTTGCCTCGTTTCAAATTTTTTATTTCGTGTAACAAAGTTGTCCAGGATTGTTTTTCATGACCATATGTCTTTATCTGTAGCGCCGATATTGCGTCCATAAGTGCAGAAAATATAAAGGCCGAATGTATTTTTACACAGTTGCTTTCTACTGCCGCGTCGGCGATGCGTTTACGGTCCGCGGCCGTGAACTCAAGGCGATTTGCCATTCGGCGTTCCAAGGCGATTGTCTTTGATTCTAGGGCATTTGTCTGCGGTTCCAGGGTATTTGTCCTTATTTCCAGGAGATTTGTCTCCGATTCTAGTGCAGCGACTCTTGATTTCAATGCAGAATTCTCCGATTCTAGGGCTTGTATACGTTTTGATAGGTCACTAAGTTTTGCGTTTTGCGAGGCGTCTTGTCTTGTGATTTCGTCTGTGTTGATGTACCTAGAGTCTAGGAACGACAGCTTGTAAGTGTTGGAAGGTTGATTTACGACGCCAGCGAAATTCATGTTGTTTTTTTTTATTTTAATTTTTACTTTAAAATGGATTTTTCAAATGACTTTAACCCTCATTGGACTCGGAACCAAATCAAATTTACTCATAACGAGGCAATTCCTAGTCACTTCAGATGTATTGTTGTTGGAGAATCAGGCTCAGGGAAGACATTTAGAATCTTTAACATGCTTCTGAGACCAGGATTTCTTGACTATGACACACTGCACATCTACTCACCCACTCTGTATCAAGATGAGTATAAGATGTTGATTGCAGGTCTACAGAACAAACTAAAAAAGGAGCATATCATTCAGTGTTTTAATAACCAATCCAAGCTGCCCAGTGATCCAGAAATTGTCGCCAGTGAATATGCTAGCCATATCCCAGATAATGAAAAGTGGCACGACATTAAAGTGTTCACATATGGGGACCCGCAAATTGATCCTAAAACTAAACTTCTCCCTCAGCCTGATGAACTGGAAAAGGGAAGGAAGCACTTGATTGTCTTTGATGACTGCATGACAGGGCCCCAGAAGCAAATTGAAAACTATTTCACCAGGGGTCGACACAACAACTGTAATGTAATCTATATTACCCAAAACTGGTTTGAGTTGCCAAATAAAACTATTCGTGGGAACTGCAATCTGATCCTCTTGTTCCCAACCATACCGCAAGACCGACTGAAGAGGTTAAGTAACGAGGTGATTGCTCCTGCCCATTTTACTAAACCTGCATTTGATCGAAAGGACGATGGTCGAAAGGTAGCACACAAGGTATCGCAGGAAGAATTTGTTAACCTATGCTTTGAGAAGTGGAATAAGCCTTATCAGTTCGTGATGATTAACAAAGAGAAAAGAACAGTAGCGTAATTTAAAAAAAAAACCAACAAAAATGTCCATAAACTTTGCTGGTGAATCTACTAGTGGCTCCACTGCACACTCGCTTGCTTTCCTTGACAGGCGCTACATTAACGTTGAAGAAAAGATCCCAGAGATCGGACCGATTAGAGACCGCTTAAAAACATTGGAAAGGTCAGCACACCATCATCAAATAAACATTGAAGACTTGCGGGCAAAAATAGCAAAGCTGACCGCCATCGTTGAGACTCTAGCTCAAACTCTCAGATCGGAAATCAATGCAAAAGACATTATTATAAGAACAGCGATTAATAAAAAGCGAGACATCCTTGATTCCTATTCAAAAGCTGAGACTGATGCCTTATTTACCGCTTGGAGAACAACCATTAATCAAAATGTAGCAAAAATAAAAAAGATAGAAAGAGATGTTGCCACGCACACAAGCTATCTGGATAGAATTTATAACAAGTGGGGGGAAACTTTGAGACGAATTAGTCGCCTAGAGCGACAGCACAATCTCCCTGACATTGACATTGAAGACGCCCGATCGTAAAATAGAAAAAAAATTTTTTACCTATAAAAAATGGCCGAAAATGATTCTCTGTATGACCCGCAACCAAATATAGCACCTAGTGCGCCTCTCTATCCTACAATCAATACTTTTACCTGCAACTCTCAACAGTTCCGACTTGTAGAGATTCAGAAAATGCGAAATAACATTGAAACCGCCCTTATGAAAAACTCTAACAAACTGAAACGCTTCAACAGCCAGTGTCAAGCTTTCGAGTATATTAATATGGTTCTCGGGTCAGTGTCAATTCTAAGCGGATCTGCAGCTGCTGTTTCTACACTTCCCATTATCACCGCACCAATCGCCATTCCACTTGGAGTTATTGGGGCCTCGTGTGGTCTCATTTCAGCGGTTACAGGAGCTCTAACTCGAAGCAGACGCCAGAAGCTAAAGCATCTGCAGGAAATGCAAGCAAAACAGAAAAGCATCCAGTCTTCTATCACTGGGTATATTTCAAAAGCAATAGAAGACAAGCTCATTTCAGAAGACGAGTTTCAAAGCATTCAAAAACTTTATGAGCAGCTCAATGAGCAACATGTACATCTGAATAGCATTGATGACATGAGCCAATTGAGAAATGATATCGAAACTGTCTTCAAAAACTATGCAATCAAACACGCTTCAAAGAAAAACTAAACATTTAAACTTAAAATGATTTCCCTATAGCTTTTTCGAGTCTTAGTCATTGCATATAAAACAGTCATACACAGCTCTCCGCAAATATCACTGCTAAGCCCCTGCAGAATAAAGTCTGAGCGGTAGATTTTTGGAGCTCCCATATATTCCCTTAGCTCATCAGGAACGCCCGTACCATAGCTATCAAAGTAGTAGTACCTATGCTTTCTGTTTGGATCAATCACCCAGCAAACCCAGTGAGACCCTGGTTTTTCAGCAGTGTCAAAGTTCATGATGCCACATTCTTTCAGTGCGCGGGATTCAGGTAATGTATCCTTCATAAAGACGCCTCTAAAGTTTGGGATTTCTAGTTCTTTTGCCAACTGTTCTAGAAAAATATTTGTCGTCATTATTTTTTGTCATTATTTTTTAAATTTAGTCTACGTTTTTTAAACCTTACACTTCAGTCTCCAGTGCCCAAATGGAAGACTCGTAACATTGTCTTGAAAGACAACCCTCTTATTATCTGCCCCTGACAGGCCAATCTTTTTCTGGTTTATGGTAAAAATATTATGGTTCTTCGACTGAAGCTTTACAAACACATGTGTAGTTTTCTTATTATGTAACAGGGCATCTCTGTAGGCCTCTTCATGCAGAGAGTTCTTAACTACATGCTTTGGAATTCCCTTGGACTTCTTAATTACTTTTCCTGATTCATTGCTTTCATCGCTTTCACTGCATTTAACAAAATAGGATTTTGATCTCAAACCAATGAACTCGGAGATAACTTCACCTGCCTTTTCATCTTTCATTTTACCAATTACTTTTTTATTGGATGGGTCGAACACTTGATCCCCTTTCAAAGTTTTAAATGATTCTGGATACTCTGACAAATCGTAAGGGTTTTGGGGGAGGTGGTTTTGTTCAAGCATGTCCTGATAGATGTCCTTAGTCTGAATGTCTAGAATTAGAGAGTCGGTGTCAGTGTAAAGAAGTTTTAACCGATCCCCATATTGTCGTTTCATGTCATAGAAGAAACTGTACATAAGACGCTTCGATTCATTAAGCACAGTGACACCTGTAAAGATAGGTTTGCAGAGTGTTGCTTTTGTCTTATAGAATAGAACAGCCCCTAAGTAATCGTTGAAGACGTGAAGTTCCTTAAAAGTCGGTTTAGAAATATTTCTCTGAATGATGTCACGCTCATGAACGGTGACGAGTTTTAGATTCGTATGGTTGCGCTCATTTTCAAGAGTCTTGCCGTATACAGAGTTGTTTGCCAGCTTGAACAGATCCTTGTCAAAGTTGTTGGTTGCTTTGGCCCTGAACTGGGTGTTCTTTTCTATGTAGGGTTTCATCCACGCTTCTTCTGTGAATTTGAGGGCCCTATGTACATTTGTGACCCTACAGCCTAAGGATATGAAGTACTGTAGCAGCTTATAATGAATTTTGTAGCGAGTCTTGTTGTGTAGGTTTTGGGTGAGTTTCGCTGTGTGTTCGTTTTCTGTAGACAGGTTCCACGAGCCATCTGGGTGCTCGATAATCTTCGGGCAGTTAATATTCTCCGGGAATGGCGCAAAGTCAGAGAAATGATCATGGAGTTCATTGGGAATTTCTACGTCAACCTCGTAAATCGCAGGTATCGAAAACGCTGGGTTTATTTGTGATACGGGGAGCCACTGGAAGTCTCTCACCGGTAAGTCTTGACTCATTGCCCAGGCATAGAGATTGTTGGCGTCTAAATAAACGATATAATTTGTGGGTTTCGTTGGGTCATAAGATTCGAGATACGGATTATTCGCCTTTCCATATCTGTTCACGCAGATTGATATGCCGCCTCTTTTCGCTGTGTCTATAAAATTGTACATGTCAATGTCGGTTAGAAGTTCAACATACCAGTCTGGGTTTTCATCCCATTTCATTTTAAGTAGAGATTCCCAGCTGGTGGCGGGCAAACTTACATAATGTGCGGGATCAAGACCATATGCTGTGTACCAGGTGTTTCTAAAGGTTTGAAACACATCGGCCAAAAGAAAAACATCAGTATAAAGATAAATCATGTGGTATTGAAAAAAGTTTTGGCAGTTGAAATGTTTGTAGACTGCTTGTGCGTGCTCATAGTCTTTGTCAGAAATTCCTGAGTTTTTTAGCTGCGAGAAGAACTTTTCTTTTGGTGGAAGTTCACCTTCAAAGATGTGCGAGATGTGCGAACCCGTCACATACTCATAAGGGTAGAAGCCTTTCTTTCTGAGTAGCTTGAAAGATTCGGGATCTTGGTTTGCTAGTATTTGTGCCAGGATTTTTGTATAAGTGCATTGCTGATCTGTTAAATTTTTACTTAATGCGCGTAGACTGGCTTGTAGGAACAGATAAGTATCCTTGATTTTAACCAAACCAGAAGAACCACTTAGTGAACCGGACGCCCCCACCTCTTTGATGTTGAGGCATTTAAACTTTTCCTTGTTCTCAGCTATGCAGTCGAGGTGAATGCCCTCTATTTCACCTATTCTTTCAACAATTAGGTGCAGGTCATATGAACGAGCGTTATGTAGAAAAATATTTAAATCGTGGATGTTATTTTTTAGCTTTAGGTTGCAGGTGCTGTGTGCGGCACCTCTGAAGCAGCCGTCGAAGTGCGAATGGTCTCTAACTTTCGGATTCTTTAAACTGTCTTCAAATGCTTTTCTGCATATGTAGCAACGGGTCGCTGATTGAAAATTGATCTCATCCTGTTCGGTCATATTGATTGGCACAGGTGGGATTGAGCTAAATGTTCTACGTAACTCTAGCATTCTAAATATAAACTGTTTAACACAGTCTTCCCCGAAGAAGTGGTTATACTCGATGACATCAGAATTTCCAAGATGACCATGATGTCCAATGCAAACGTATGCTACTGAATTTGGGACGTGTTTGCCGTTAACATTTGAACATTCAAAGTCGGCAAATACAATAAAGGGAAGTTTCTCCATCTTGTGATAATTTTTAAACCGTAAATACTTCTGGTTACCGAAAGGAAGAGAGCAGTTAGTTGGATGGTCCTCACAGGTGAGTTCATGCTCTGTGAGTTTTGCCTCCCGACTATCTTTACCACCACAATAATACTTAAGACACAATCTGCAGATAGATACGGCTTCTTTGTGGTTTGTCATTAGCTTGTGGAGAAGCCTAGAAAGATCTTTAATCCAAACATAATGGGCCTCAGACTGTAAGTTTCCAATTATGAGAAGATCGACTTCTATGCGCCTGGCTGCTGGGTGTCGGGTCGGGTCTTCGTCTAGAATATTCTTGCTACTCCTAACAATTTCAACTTTCTCTTTGCTTTCATTCCACTCGAAGACGGTGATTCTGATTTTATTATTAAACACTTCCTCTAGTTTGGGGATTTGAGACTGCTAAACCTCCTTTCTCAAATAATATTCCTTTGCTGATACACTTGGTAAAATACTCGTCAAAGTACGTCTTATAATGGGAAGTTCTTTCAGGATGGGCTCTATCCTTGTCGTACAATAATGCTGACAAAACCGCCCACAAAGCGCAGCAGTTGTCATAGTTCTTCACGTTGATACAGGCCTTTTTATTGGCGAGCTTTGTTGGCAGCTCCAGGTAAGAAGAAGCTTTAAGGGGATCGAATTTGAAAATCATAACTGAAACTTTTCGAATCCCAGTAACAACCCAACCGGAACCTCTTGATGTAAAGGCGTCAATCTTTTTACTAACTTCTTGTAGAAAAGGGTCTGGTGAATCGGTTGGACTAAAGGGTGAAGCCTTACTGGTCATGTAATATTCAAGATGTTCGGTGGGTTTCGTAGGCATATAAAATTCCAATAAAAACGAGAGCTGAAGCTTGAATGTTTTGCGTGTTTTAAGTGTGTGATTGATAACTGATTGAATGTCATCTCTAAAATCATTTATGTCAGGAGTCGTTGTGTTGGATGTTGTTGTGGATGTTGCTGTGTTGTGTTTGGCGGGAATGGTGTACTCTATGTAGTGGTCTGTAAAAGTTCTCTATGCAAATTGAATGTCTTCTTGGTTCATCTCTGACTCAATTTGGTGGATTGTTCTTTCCAGGTCATTCTGTTCCTGTTTATTCTGTGGGTATTTAGGTACATTTTGCCCTGTGAGAGTTTGGTACTTGTTAACTAGGTTGCGGCTCTTCTGTTGGTGTTCAGCTGCTGGGTTTTTTTACTGGGGTGTACTGATGTTGCTTTATTACTTCTAATTGTTTCTCATAGCTGCCTAGGTATCCTGGGTCTGTATTGAACTTTTGCTTACAGAGTTCTTGAAGATATTTGCTTTTGTCCTGAAATGAAAGATTTTGGCTTCGCGAAAAATCTTTAGAAAAATAAGAGTTTACAGAATCTTTTGCTGGATTTGCTTTCGGCATGTTTTTTTCTATCAGTTTAAAAAAATTTTGGGTGGTCACCCTTAGCTTTTGCTTGAACTTCTCTGGGCTAACAACTTTTAATTAATTTTAGTACTACTGATCAGATCCCTGCTTTTATCTTTTCACATCTGGAGCATTGTAAATCCTGCTTTGTGTAATATCATAATGGCTTTTATGACGTCGGATTTTGAAATGTTGTCCGCGTTTTCCCAGGGATTAGTAGCGAAGGGGCAGCCTTCACCTGCTTTAATTGTGACTTCCTTTTCTCTCGCGATTTTCTGCATCTCTAACTGGTGAGCCCTGTCATTGCCCGCTTTCACAGCCGTTGCAACACCTCCAGCTACACCACCTGCTGCACCAACTGCACCCGCAATGATTGGAATCAGTGCAGCGAGAGGCAGGATTCCCCCAGTCTTTTCATCTGTAATGCTGTGATTGCAATCTTTACAATGGATACATCTAAACTGAAATATGGGTCAGTTGCTCGTCTCTTTGTGTCCTTTTCTAATTCTCCCGGCAGGTAAAGGAATCGAACAAACTCAGAATTTGTGAGAATTTCCGGAGAATAAACTCCTGGGAGCTTTGGATAATTTTTTTGTTGTGGATTGTGAGATTTAAGCTGAAATTTGTCTTGTTGAATTGCAATGGAGGGTTTTAGGCCTGTCCTGCCAGAAACTTCATTGTTAAGCTGACTGATTACTACTGGGAGTTGGTCTTTCCATTTGGTGTAGTATTGTCCGCTCTTCAGTTTGAGCTCCTCTGCTGTCTGCTTAGTAAATAGTCGCTTGGCTAAAGTTAGATTAAATCTTTCTACGAAGGCTTGATCTCTGTGAAGCTCGGTTCTACCGTAACGAATTTTTGTATTATTTTTTTGCATTAGAGTTTTAACTCGACCCATGAATTCTTTACCTGGATCGGTCATCAATGTTTCTGGGAAGGTTAAAGGTGAATTTTCGTAAATATCTTGAAAAGCAGTTGCTACAACTTCTGACTTCTTTGTTTTCAGCGGCCTTGCTTCTTTATAACGCGAAGCTACATAAATAACTGTAAGAGCGTACTTATACCCAGAGTCGTTTGGGAGAAACAGAAGATCAGCTTGGTGCGCCTCATTAGGCTTATAGATGTTGAAGTGGGGTCTTGTAAATTTAACAGGCGGGAAATAGACTTGATAAACAGCCTGTTTAGACAGCCATTTTTCTACGACTTGTTTTGGTTCTTTACTGAGTTCTGTTAATTTGGAGACGGCATTTTTACCAACAAAATAACCATTGTCACGGTAATAGATTGCTTGTAATTTGTTCTCAGGCATTATTTTTTAATTTAATTTTTAATAAAAATGCCAGACATTCACGGAATAATTGAAAAGCTTCCGAAGCCAAACAGAGGGTGGACAATCCCTGGATATAAGTATTGCGGCCCTTTGAACCCTCTTGAAATTCAATTAGATTCTAACAATGTGCCTAATCCGGGTCATGAGCCTGTAAATGAGCTTGATGAGGTATGTATGGAACATGATATTAAGTATCGCGACTTCCCAAATGAAAAACACCGATGGGATAAAGAAATGTTAAGAAAACTCGATCTCATGGGACCGTCAAGCGGGTTTAGAGAAAGCATTGCGCGCAAATTAGTAAAGACTGTCATATCTGGTAAAGCAAAGCTAGGGCTGGGGGTTGGCGCTTGTGCGGCGGGGAGTGGGGTAGGGTTTATACTACACGCGCCAAATATAGAACTAGGAAGACTACTGAAAGAGCTTGGGCTAGAGAAGGCGTTTCTTCCTTAACTGAACAGCTCCGTACATTTATTGAGGCGCTTATTGGTCTGGATATATGCACGGTACGCTGTACGCTCTAAAATTGAACAAGCTGGGGAATTCCGTACTCGTTTTATACTGGCTTTCACATTTTTCCATAAATATGGAACTTTCACATTTTTCTATAAATATGGAACTTTCACATTTTTCCATAAATATGGAACTTTCACATATTACGCATTCACTGTGTAAAAAACGAGTACGGAATTTTTTTTTTAATATGCATAAAGAAGTGTAACGGAGTTACTGTTGAGTTTTAAAATCATTAATGCGATCTCGACACATTAGCCTTTAGCTCGGGACGTGAACATGGCAAGAAGCGCACTGTGTAGCAGGTTTGCAGCTTGGCCTTGAAGTCAATGTCGGCATTCGCAGCGGCCGTGATGTTCTTGCCATACTAAAGTAACGTATTGTAGCTGTACGGGGCATAGCGCAAGGCCGGAAACTCTGTACATAGCTTATAGAAGCTCTTCATCCGATCGATAAATTTCACGTCGCACTCCAGTTTGACCGCCAGCTCGTCTCGTGTTGTGTCTGATTCCAGCAGATGTTGAATCACCTCCGCCTTCCTGAAGTCAATGGCGCATTTGAGCTCCTCTAGCTTGTCGCCAACCTTACACAGGTTTAGAAAGCAATTAACTCCGGTTGTTGAGCTCAAACTACTCGTGAGCAATCCTTCGATCTCTGGATAGCATGTTTGCAAATCGATTCTCTCGTTTCGAATGTTCGCCAACCATTCGCGCAGCTTTCCAATCACGACGCTTGCAGCGTTGTCACGCTTTGTTCGTTCTTCCCCGTTCTCATCCTTCGTCTTGGCGCTTGCTTTATTGTTTACTGCTTCTAGCAGTCTATAAAACATTGCTCTGTCATCACGTTCAAGCGAGTTTAGAACAAGAGTTAGAGATGACTCGTCTTTTTTCACAATCTTGACGATGCTTGCCTTGATTTTCTTGATTTCTTCCTCAGTTGAACGGGTCGACATTCTTACTATTGACTTTCAGTTGAAAATGATTTGTGCGGGAGCAAGTCAGGAAAATGAGCAAGTCAGGAAAATCTTTGGGCAGGAACTGGGGGGCAAGGGCAGGGAGGTAGTTCCTCTTTTCCATGGGAAATCCCATGGAAAAGAGGCAGGGAAAGAGACGGAAAAAATCGGGAACTTGGTGTACGCTGTGTGGAAGAAAGCCGCGTTGACCACGTAGACTATACGTGCGAGCTATAGTGGGGGGGGGGGTGGGGGGGTTGGGGAAAGGGAGAGAGCTTTTCTACTTCTCTTTCCCTAAAGCCCGAGACAGCTGTCTCGGCTCACATTGCTCGCCCTTTCCTTATGCTGTACTCTCTTCCCTAGGAGGCGACCAATTGTATTGACCAAAAGTAGCGACCAAAAGTGGCGACCAAATCCTTTGCGATTTTGGTCGCTACTCTGAGTTTTGGTCGCTACTTTTAATCGTTACTTTTCCGAGGAAAATTACAGTTGCTTAATAATTTCTGCAAAGTTATAGTAGCTGTCGTAATCTTTAATAGTTACTCCATGCAAATAATGCCAGTGAATCTTAACTGCATGATTAAGATTCGGGATGGTTGGTTCAATGTTAGGCCAGAATTTTTTCATATATTCTTTGCATTCCTTCTTGCATTGGTACTTAGATTTGTAATTGGGATGAGGCTTAACATAGTAAGATCCTGGAGAGACAGTTGGAAGCATTTTTATTGAAAATTTATATTTTTTTTCGAGGTGAGTACCCTGTGTTGATGCTTGAATGTCTTTAAGTTGCTAGAATGAGGCTTAGGTTCAGTGTCTCCGGATGAAAGCGGGAGGTGCATTGAACTCGCCAGGATAAACAAAATTATGGATTATGGATTATGATTTTTTGCATGTTACGAGGTTTTTGTGGCTGACCCAGGTTTTTTCCTCTGTCCCAGAGGACCCATTGGGGAAAAGATACGAATCTATGGGGACATATTAAATTTAGGCTAGTGAATGGGATCTGGTGACTTTTGGTCAAAAAGGGGAGGTACCCTATTTTTGCTGAAGTGCTTGGGGATATTTAATTTAGTTATAGGCGCATATACAAAAGGGCGATTCTTACTGTCCTGAAAGCCCCGTCTTGCATTCTACTCTCTATCAATATTATCAATCTCTCGATGGCTCTATCAATATTATCAATCTCTGGATGGCTCTATCAATATTATCAATCTCTCGATGGCTTTATAGATATTATCAATCTCTCGATGGCTATATCAATATTGTCAATTTCTCGATGGCTCTATCAATATTATCAATCTCTCGATGGCTCTATTTATATTATCAATCTCTCAATGGCCCTATAAATATTGTTAATGTCTCGATGACGTTAAAAATATTATTAATCTTTTGATTGCTCTCTCAATATTATCGATATCTCGATGATTTTATCAACATTCCCAATCTCTCGATTGCTCTATCTATATTATCTATCTCTCGAGGACTCTATCAATAGTGTCAATCTATAAATGCCTCTATAAATCTTATCAATCTCTTGATGTCTCTATTAATCTAATCAATATCTCAATGGCTCTATAAATCTTATCAATCTCTCAATGGCTTTATCAATCTTATCAATCTCACGATGGCTTTATCAATATGATCAATCTCTCGATGGCTTTATAAATCTTATCAATCTCTCGATGGCTTTATCAATATGATCAATCTCTCGATGGCTTTATCAATCTTATCAATCTCTCGATGGCTTTATCAATATGATCAATCTCTCGATGGCTTTATCAATCTAATAAATCCCTCGATGGCTTTATCAATATTATCAATCTCTTGATGGCTCTATCAATATTATCAATCTCTGGATGGCTATATCAATATTATCAATTTCTCGATGGCTCTATCAATATTATAAATCTCTCGAATTGGACTATCAATATTATCAATCTCTTGATTGCTCTATCAATATTATCAATTTCTCGATGGCTCTATCAATATTATCAATCTCTCGATGGCTCTATTAATATTATCAATCTCTCGATGGCTCTATCAATATTATCAATCTCTGGATGGCTCTATCAATATTATCAATCTCTCGATGGCTTTATAGATATTATCAATCTCTCGATGGCTATATCAATATTGTCAATTTCTCGATGGCTCTATCAATATTATCAATCTCTCGATAGCTCTATTTATATTATCAATCTCTCAATGGCCCTATAAATATTGTTAATGTCTCGATGACGTTAAAAATATTATTAATCTTTGATTGCTCTCTCAATATTATCGATATCTCGATGATTTTATCAACATTCCCAATCTCTCGATTGCTCTATCTATATTATCTATCTCTCGAGGACTCTATCAATAGTGTCAATCTATAAATGCCTCTATAAATCTTATCAATCTCTCGATGTCTCTATTAATCTAATCAATATCTCAATGGCTCTATAAATCTTATCAATCTCTCAATGGCTCTATCAATCTTATCAATCTCTCGATGGCTTTATCAATATGATCAATCTCTCGATGGCTTTATCAATATGATCAATCTCTCGATGATTCTATCAATATTGTCAATCTCTCGATGGCTCTATCTATATTATCTATCTCTCGAGGACTCTATAAATAGTGTCAATCTATAAATGCCTCTATAAATCTTATCAATCTCTTGATGTCTCTATTAATCTAATCAATATCTCAATGGCTCTATAAATCTTATCAATCTCTCAATGGCTTTATTAATCTTATCAATCTCACGATGGCTTTATCAATATGATCAATCTCTCGATGGCTTTATCAATCTTATCAATCTCTCGATGGCTTTATCAATATGATCAATCTCTCGATGGCTTTATCAATATGATCAATCTCTCGATGGCTTTATCAATATTATCAATCTCTCGATGATTCTATCAATATTGTCAATCTCTCGATGGCTCTATCAATATTATCAATCTCTCGATGATTCTATCAATATTGGCAATCTCTTGATGACGCTATTAACCTAATCAATCTCTCGACGGCTCTATCAACATCATTAATCTCTTAATGGCTCTATCAATCTAATCAATCTCTCGATAGCTCCATCAATATTGTCAATCTCTCAACAGCTCTATCAATATGATCAATCACTCAATGGCTCTATTTATATTATCAATCTCTCGATGGCCCTATAAATACTATTAATGTCTCGATGGCGTTAAAAATATTATTAATCTCTTGATTGCTCTCTCAATATTATCGATATCTCGATGATTTTATCAACATTCCCAACCTCTCGATTGCTCTATCTATATTATCTATCTCTCGAGGACTCTATCAATAGTGTCAATCTATAAATGCCTCTATAAATCTTATAAATCTCTCGATGTCTCTATTAATCTAATCAATATCTCAATGGCTCTATAAATCTTATCAATCTCTCAATGGCTTTATCAATCTAATCAATCCCTCGATGGCTTTATCAATATTATCAATCTCTTGATGGCTCTATCAATCAATTTCTCGATGGCTCTATCAATATTATCAATCTCTCGATGGCTCTATTTATATTATCAATCTCTCAATGGCCCTATAAATATTGTTAATGTCTCGATGACGTTAAAAATATTATTAATCTTTTGATTGCTCTCTCAATATTATCGATATCTCGATGATTTTATCAACATTCCCAATCTCTCGATTGCTCTATCTATATTATCTATCTCTCGAGGACTCTATCAATAGTGTCAATCTATAAATGTCTCTATAAATCTTATCAATCTCTCGATGTCTCTATTAATCTAATCAATATCTCAATGGCTCTATAAATCTTATCAATCTCTCAATGGCTTTATCAATCTTATCAATCTCTCGATGGCTTTATCAATATGATCAATCTCTCGATGGCTTTATCAATATGATCAATCTCTCGATGATTCTATCAATATTGTCAATCTCTCGATGGCTTTATCAATCTAATCAATCCCTCGATGGCTTTATCAATATTATCAATCTCTTGATGGCTCTATCAATATTATCCATCTCTAGATGGCTATATCAATATTATCAATTTCTCGATGACTCTATCAATATTATAAATCTCTCGAATTGGACTATCAATATTATCAATCTCTCGATGGCTCTATCAATATTATCAATTTCTCGATGGCTCTATCAATATTATCAATATCTCGATGGCTCTATCAATATTATCAATCTCTGGATGGCTCTATCAATATTATCAATCTCTCGATGATTCTATCAATATTATCAATCTCTCGATGGCTCTATCAATATTATCAATCTCTGGATGGCTCTATCAATATTATCAATCTCTCGATGGCTTTATAGATATTATCAATCTCTCGATGGCTATATCAATATTGTCAATTTCTCGATGGCTCTATCAATATTATCAATCTCTCGATAGCTCTATTTATATTATCAATCTCTCAATGGCCCTATAAATATTGTTAATGTCTCGATGACGTTAAAAATATTATTAATCTCTTGATTGCTCTCTCAATATTATCGATATCTCGATGATTTTGTCAACATTCTCAACGTCTCGATTGCTTTATCTATATTATCTATCTCTCGAGGACTCTATCAATAGTGTCAATATCTCGATGGCTCTATCAATATTATCAATCTCTGGATGGCTCTATCAATATTATCAATCTCTGAATTGCTCTATCAATATTATAAATCTCTCGATGGCTTTATGAATATTATAAATCTCTGGATGGTACTATCAATATTATCAATCTCTGGATGGCTCTATCAATATTATCAATCTCTCGATGGCTCTATAGATATTATCAATCTCTGGATGGCTCTATCAATATTATCAATCTCTGGATGGCTCTATCAATATTATCAATCTCTCGATGGCTCTATCAATATTATCAATCTCTGGATGGCTCTATCAATATTATCAATCTCTCGATGGCTCTATCAATATTATCAATCTCTCGATGGCTCAATTAACATAATCAAACTCATTGCATTGAGACCTCCATCAATCTACTGGACTTGAATCTCTCTGTGAGACATAATCTCACGAACCTGCCGCTGCTGCAGCACCTGGCCGCGCCGATCCAGCACTAGCAGATTGGCGCACGACCTGTGCGCGGCGGCTACAAAAATGCACTCGCCAGTGTCAAGCAGCTGCAGCGAGTCGGGTCCGGCTGACACCGAATTGTACAGATCGAGGCTGCCTTCCTGGGAGAACGCCTGCAAGGGTGGCCGCGGGTTGGGGTCAGATCTACTGACTTCGCTTTAGCACCTACTTCTTTTTTACTAAATGGATCCTTAACTATTTTCCTTATCTACCATCATACCTGTCTATTATTTTCCCTAGTTACCATCATTCTTCCCTAGTTACCATCATTCTTCCCTAGTTACCATCATTCTTCCCTAGTTACCATCATTCTTCCCTAGTTACCATCATCCCTGTCAACTATCTTCCCTAGTTACCATCATCTTTATCTACTTTTTTCCCTAGTTACCATCTTCTCTGTCTACTATTATCCCTAGTTACCATCTTTGTCTACTTTTTCCCTAGTTACCATTATCTTTATCTACTATCTTCCCTAGTTACCATTATCTTTATCTACTATCTTCCCTAGTTACCATTATCTTTATTTACTATTATCCCTAGTTACCACCATCCCTGTCTACTATCTTCCCTAGTTACCATCTTCCCTGTCTACTATCTTCCCTGTCTACTATCTTCCCTAGTTACCATCTAGGTGTCTATTATCTTCCCTAGTTACTATCTAGGTGTCTATTATCTTCCCTAGTTACCATCTAGATGTATATTATCTTCCCTAGCTACCATCTAGATGTATATTATCTTCCCTAGTTACCATCTAGATGTATATTATCTTCCCTAGCTACCATCTAGATGTATATTATCTTCCCTAGTTACCATCTAGATGTATATTATCTTCCCTAGCTACCATCTAGATGTATATTATCTTCCCTAGTTACCATCTAGATGTATATTATCTTCACTAGTTACCATCTAGATGTCTATTATCTTCCCTAGTTATCATCTAGATGTCTAATATCTTCCCTAGTTACCATCTAGATGTCTATTGTCTTCGCTAGTTACCATCTAGATGTCTACTGTCTTCCCTAGTTACCATCGTTCCTCCTTAGTTACTATCTAGATGTCTACTATCTTCCCTATTTACTATCTGAACTTAATTACTATTATTTCAGTCAACCATTTTTAACCGTCTGTTTCTGCATTTTATCTATTATGTTTCAAGCGTCTAAATATTTTTATGTAAATAAAATAAAATTTTACAAACAACAATAAAGTTTACATTATTACGTGCAAATAGAGTTTACACTTTGTGTGGGGTAAAAATATGTATTTAACTAAGTAATACTACTATAGTAAATTTAATACACTTTAGCTATAAAAACTCGAACAGAAAGAATACGTTTAAATTTTTGTTAACAAGCAAAAACATTTCAACGATAAAATGACTATTTTAATACGGAATTTAAAGTGTGATTGCAAATTTTATTTTATGAATAAGTTAAGATTATAATTAATGCAGAAAAGTTTTTAGCACATAGCTGTTACTAAAACAGTGAATAGATGTGAATAACATGACTTTTTTTAAAGAAATAGAATTAATAATCCATGGTTAGAAAGGTTGCTAGAGCCTAAATATACTGAAGACAAAAAGATGAGAAAATTATTTGCAGGAACAAAGGCACGAAAGCATGCTTTTAAAGACATTCAGAAACAAAAAGAAATAAAAAAGAAACACCAAGGACACCTTAAGTAGAAGGACGGGACACTTCGTTTCTTGCAAAGTTTTTGGAGTTCAATCTTCGCGAAAAAATGCACTACGGAGATAGGAAATTTGCGGATTTTCGACATAAAATTAAAGATTGCGCTCGATTGGAAGCAGATGCAAATCTCATCTTTTGATATGCGTTTCTTGCCTTCTTACTCTATCGAACTATGCAAGTCTTTACCAAATTTTACAATTTAAAGATTACATAGTACAATCTAGCACAATTTCGTCTTTTGGAATTTCGCGAAGATTAGACTCAAAAAACTTTCCAAGAAACGAAGTGTCCCGTCCTTCTACTCAGGATGTCCTTGAGAAATACCTTGAAATACACCCTAACTTCGGACCCAGGACATGATTGCGAGCATTCCATAATTACAAAGATAAAAGAAAAAATAAGAAACAGTAACTGACAGGACAAACACCAGGTCAATCTCACGCAACAGGCAACCGGCCACCGCCGCCGCCAGAGCTGTCCCCGCCAATAAGAGGCGCGTCGGCGCCCTGATTAGCCAATCGATCGGCCATCTCGTTGCCATGGTTACCCGAGTGACCGCGAACGTGACGAAATTGAACTCGAACTCGAGTTCTATCTAACAGATCGGCTAGCGATTCGATTTCTTGTCGAACTCGAACGGGACCGCCGTCGGAGAGGCGCCAGCCGTTGCGGCGCCATTTAGGTAGCCAGGCTGTTAGACAGCTGATGAGGAACTGGCTGTCCGTACGCACCTGCGGCCACGGGGGAAAGGGGGATATTTTATCATTTTTTTAAGGCTGTAGGTTTGAGTTCCGACTCTAGGAAAAACAGAGTGTCAAAAATCCCTCATTGCGTCGGTCCACCTATTTGAGATCCACCAGATCAATTGAAGTGATAAAAACTTTATTTAAAGATCTCTATGGACTAAAATTCCGATATTAGAGGGCTATAATATCCGTATTTTAGCATTCCGAATATCACTATAACCCTAGAGAATCTTAAAGCCCAAAATCTGACTCGAGACAATTTAAAATCCAAAAATCTCACCCTAGATAATCTTAAATACCAAAATCTCACTCCAGAGAATCTTAAATCCCAAAATCTCATTCTAGACAATCTTAAATCCCAAATTCTTACTCTAGAGAATCTTAAATCCCAAAATCTTACCGTAGAGAATCTTAAATCCCAAAATCTTACCCTAGAGTATCTTTAATCCCAAATCCTCACACTAGAGAATCTTAAATCCCAAAATCTCACTCTATAAAATCTTAAATCCCTAAATCTAACTCTGAAGAATCTTAAATCCCAAAATCTCATTCTAGACAATCTTAAATCCCAAATTCTTACTCTAGAGAATCTTAAAGCCCAAAATCTGACTCGAGACAATTTAAAATCCAAAAATCTCACCCTAGATAATCCTAAATACCAAAATCTCACTCCAGAGAATCTTAAATCCCAAAATCTCACCCTAAAGAATCTTAAATCCCCAAATCTTATTCTAGAGAATCTTAAATCCCAAAATCTTACCGTAGAGAATCTTAAATCCCAAAATCTTACCCTAGAGTATCTTTAATCCCAAATCCTCACACTAGAGAATCTTAAATCCCAAAATCTCACTCTATAAAATCTTAAATCCCTAAATCTAACTCTGAAGAATTTTAAATCCCAAAATCTCACTCTATAAAATCTTAAATCCCTAAATCTAACTCTGAAGAATCTTAAATCCCAAAATCTCACCCTAGAGAATTTTTAGTCTTAAAATTTCAGTCTAGAGAATCTCCTATTAAAAAATGTCACACTGCAGAATATTTAATCTAAAAATCTTACCTTATGATCCAAAATCCGAAAATCTTACTCTAGACTAAGAGAATCTAAAATACTCAAATCTTCACCCCACTGAATTTAAAATCCTAAAATCTCAGCCTAGAGATTTGTCAATTTAAAAATGCCACCCTAAATATCCTAAAATCGCAAAATCTGCATAGAAAATTGTATTAACTGAAAATCTCACTCTTTCAAGCCTTAAATCTCAAAAGCCAACCCCAGCCACACGCAACCAGCAAGCAAGTCCAACAATGCCATCAAACACCAACCTCCAAAGCTTCCACACCCTCTCGATCGGCAATTTCCACGGCCCGTTTAGCGGCGGCAATCTCAGCCGCATTGTTGGTGTGCCGGCCCGGATGTCGTTCGGCCACGTTCCACGGGTGCGCGTCACCAAAGTAGACGCCGATGCCGGCTCGGGAATTGTCCCGGCCGTTGCTGTGACAGGCGCCGTCGGTGTACACTATTAGCGGCGGGTTGGACGGCGGAGGCGTGGGCGATCGCTTGCGTTTGGTGCCATGGGGCGGCTGTTGGACGGGTTTATTTTTAGTTGTTAGAAATGTTTGAGTAATAAAATAGAGGCTCCATGTTTAATGCTCTTAATCTTTCTTCGAAATTCTTTTTACACTCTCACATTTAAAAACTCTTATCTTAACAGTTAAAATAATCAAAATCTCATTTTTATCAGGTGTAAACTTCAAAATCTCATGTTTATCAGTTGGAAGTCTCAAAATCTCATGTTTATCAGTTGGAAGTCTCAAAATCTCATGTTTATCAGTTGGAAGTCTCAAAATCTCATGTTTATCAGTTGGAAGTCTCAAAATCTCATGTTTATCAGTTGGAAGTCTCAAAATCTCATGTTTATCAGTTGGAAGTCTCGAAATCTCACGTCTATCAGTTGGAAGTCTCAAAATCTCATGTTTATCAGTTGGAAGTCTCAAAATCTCACGTTTTTAGATTGATGTCTTGAAGTATCTTGTTTAGCAATAAAAATTCATAAAATCCCCGTGTTTTTATAGTTAGAATCGTTAAAAATCTCTTTTCAATTAGTTAGAGATCTTTAAACCTTGACTATATCACTTTAAGCTACTGAAATATCGAGTTTTTTACTCTTAAAATATTTTTTCAATGTAAAAGTTTCAGAAATTTTTTATCTAAAAATAATAGACTTCTGATATTAAAAAATAAAGCTACCTAATATGAATACTTATGCGTAGCTAGTAAGTAGCATCATAGAGAAATAGGCAGAAATTACTTCGAGTGTCTCACCACCATCGTCCAGGTTCTCATCTGATGGTCTTGGTCGAACAAGTTTCACCTTGTTCGAGATGAATGCATGTACGTAGTAAAAGGCCAGGCGATCCAATCTTGTCGAGGAGATTGTAGACTGGTTGCCTTAAGTCTGGAAGCAGTTCGCTAGGAAGCTTGTTTGTGCGAGAGTTTGGAACAAATTTGATGAGATTTGTGCGCCCGCGGTGTGCCGTTTCGCTTAGACTGATGCTCCACCCATCTGGAGGGGTTTCAACCAGAAGACGAATAGGTGTTGCCAACAGGTCCTGAGGTGAAAAGCATTCACCATGTGAGTGAGCATGTAGCTCAGCCTGGCCGCTAAAGACTTTGCGGCAGACGTTGCAACGCGCTCGCGGCATCTATCAAGTCGACAGATGCTTTTTGTTGATGATAATGAGCTGAAATTGATGTTGGATTTTTTAGTAGATGGCAAATGACGAGCCTATGTCATTTAATTTTTAATTAAAAAATTAAAATTAAAAACAACAGTCTTTAAAAATGTAGGATTAATGCAAGCGTGTATTTAAAAGGAGAAAAATATTACATTATCAGATAAAATGTCAAAATTATTCTGCTTGAGTCGAAGCAGCAGACAAGATTTGTTTTAAAAAATCAAGCATCAGACAAAGCTCCTCTTGATTTCGCACACCCATGATTACAAATTTTCGTGAAAAAAATACGTTACAAAAAAGTCTAGATGTTGAGATTGAGCGAATAGAAACAGCTTGAGGAAAGAGCTCAGCATTGCAAGAAACTTTAAAATCTTTAAAATTCTGTGTGATACAGTATTTAAAGTATTGAAAACCTTTGGTGGGCCAAAATAAATCACCGATAATGCCTAAATAGGTACTACTTTGAATTTTTATCGAATCTAAATTTACAGCGTAAATTGTATTGTAGCGACCTTCTAGAAATTTCTACGCGTTTCGCAATTAAAACTTTCCAAATACGGTAAATCGAATTCTGCCATTTTCTAGAAATTTCACTAAAGTTATTATTCATTTATTATTCAGCCATATTTTAAAATGATAAATAAATAACAGTACATTCATATTTTCATAATCATCCTTTGTCATCTGTAAATAGTATTCGACATTAAAATTTGTTATAGTGCGTAGAACATTCTCGAACTTTCCGGTTATCCATCTTCTACACTATAAATACACAGCACCTGCTCCGCAAATTTAAGCGAGCCTTTCATAGCAGCAATAATCCTACAAACAATAAACGAACCACCGAGCATATCTCGCCTTATTCATTTAAGCAACCTCTACAACTGGTCCGGTGAGGCAACACAATGTCCGAACAAGATACTCCGTTGGATCAACAACAGGACGAAGGGACCTCCCTATCCGCGGTGGGTGTCAAAGCTCCACCATTCTACAGGAGCAACCCGGAAGCCTGGTTTCTCATGCTGGAGTCGCAATTCGCCCTACGACGAATTACCTCTGAGGAGACACGCTTCCACCACCTCGTCTCTCAACTACCTGAGGACATTGCGTCAGTCCTTCTATCAGCCGACACCCCGCGAAACTACGCGACGCTGAAGAGTTCTATCATCGAGCTGTTTCAAAAGAGTCAGCAGGAAAAGATTAACGACCTGCTTAATGTTTCCGACCTTGGTGGAGACAAGCCGTCGGTGTTCGTCCGGCGCCTCAGTTCCAAAATGACGCAGTGCGGCTTGCAGGCAAGCCCCGATATGATTAAGGCCACACTTCTCCGCTGCCTTCCAACAGAACTCCGTGTGGCCCTGTCCGGCTTCCAAAAGCAGACACCGGAGGACCTGGCTTCCATTGCGGACTCCATGCTTTCCATCCGATCAACGTCCGCACAGATTAACGTCGCAAAGAGCCAGACTCGGAGCCCCGACAACGAAAGCCCGGCGTCACCAGCTTCCAGGCAGACGGCACCATTCAAACCTGGCCAGCGGCCAGTTATTTGCCGCACTCACCTTTACTACGGACCTCGGGCTCGCACTTGTAGACACTGGTGCCAGTTTCCACGTCCTGCCGACAGACCAAGACCAAAGATACTAGGACCTAACGATCGGACTCCGGCGCAATCCCGGTCGAGTTCACCAGTGCGCTCTGCATCGGAAAACGTGTAAGCGCTGCCCACAGCGCCGCGGTGAGCAGCGCCCCAACAGCAGCGGCGCCCAAGAGCTGCCTTGTAGTCGAGCTCCTGATCAACAACCGCCGAATCGCCTTCTTGGTCGACACAGGTGCCGCAGTATCTCTCATTCCGACGAACTCTATCAACACATTCCTCCAGGACACGGGATACCGACTAGTCACTGCCACCGGTGACCCAATTCCGGTTTCTGGAGAAGTCTGCCTGGATGTCGCCATCAAGGGCATTCGACGAGCATTCCGCTGGACCTTCATCGTAGCCGCCGTGACACAGCCTATTCTTGGCTACGATTTTCTCAGCCACTTCGGCCTTGTCGTCGACTGCCAAGCCAGACAGCTGCTAGACCCCGCAACCAAGCTACACACCGCGCCGTTGCCTATCGCCGCTGCAAGCGTAGTGGACTTCACTGTCACGCCCGCATATCCCGACGACTGCGACCCCCGCATCCGCCAGCTGATCGATCGCTACAGGGATACCTTCACCTACGTGGAGGGAGGTCGGCTGCCGGCGGTTACCGAAGTAAAACACGACACTAGGCATCGCATCGACACCGGCAATCAGCGTCCAGTATACGCGAAGGCCCGACAACTGCACCCGGAGAAATTGGCCATTGCCCGAAACGAATTCCAACAGCTTATCGAAGCCGGTTACCTGCGACCATCCAGTAGCTGCTGGGCGTCTCCACTCCATATGGTGCCGAAGAAGGACGAAGGCAAGCCTAACGGTAAGTGGCGACCCTGTGGAGATTACCGCGCCCTTAACAAAATCACCAAGCCCGACGGCTACCCCGTGCCGCATATCCAAACATTCACCCGCTGTCTCCATGGCGCTCGGTTCTTCTCCAAACTCGACCTTGTCCGAGCATTTCACCAGATTCCCATAGAGGAGGAGGACATACCGAAGACCGCAATAATTACACCGTTTGGACTCTTTGAATGGACGAGGATGCCATTTGGCCTCCGAAATGCCGCCCAGACGTTCCAAAGGTTTATCGACACCGTCCTGCGAGGGTTACCCTTTGTAATTGCGTACGTCGATGACCTTCTCGTTTTTTCTAAAACCGAAGACGAGCATCTGCAACATCTCGAAGCTGTGCTGCAACGCTTAGCACAACACGGGCTGAAAGTGCAGCTCAGTAAATGTCGATTCCTACAAACTGAAGTAACCTTCCTAGGCCACCATGTGTCAGCAGAAGGCGTCCGGCCACTAGAATCGAAGATCGACATCATCCGCAGCTGGCCAGTGCCACACGACGCAGCCTCCTTACGGCGATTTCTCGGAGTCATCGGCTTCTACCGCCGTTTCGTTCCTCAGTTCGCCGCGATCGCTGCCCCTCTGCAGGACCTACTCACCGCATCACTGCGGTCACCGCGTACCTTCCAGTGGAGCAAAGAACACCAACAAGCGTTTGACCACCTGAAGTCCACGCTGGCCCAAAGGATCCTTCTGCATCATCCGGACCCTTCCTGCACTACGTACCACCTGGTTACGGATGCCTCAGCAACGAGCGTGGGCGCAGCTCTCCACCAGACGACGAACGGTCAACCGATGCTGCTTGGAATGTTCAGCAAGAAATTGTCAGCCTCTCAGCGTGCGTACTCGGCGTTCGACCGCGAACTCCTTGCAGTGTACCTCGCCGTATTGCATTTTCGCAGCCTGATCGAAGGACGACAAGTGACGGTCTTCACGGACCATAAACCCCTCGAACAGGCCTTCAGCAGAAACACTCGCAGCACGTCCGATCGAAACCAACGTTACATGAGCGTCATCTCCGAATATGTCAACGACATCCATTACATCCGAGGTTCTGACAACGTTGTGGCTGATGCCCTGTCTCGTCTACCAGAAGACTTCACCATCTCCGAGGTATCTTCCCAACAACTTCCGACGGATCTTCCAAGCATCGCCGATCAGCAAACCAAAGAAAATGTCACCGAAACCGACACCTGTCGTTTCTTTCCCCTCGATGACCACCGCCGAATTCTGTGCGACACCTCTACCGGCTACCCTCGGCCTGTCGTACCAACCTCCGTACGAACCCCTTTGATCCAGCACTTCCACGAGCTGGGTCACTATGGATTCAGGAAGACAGCGAAGCTTATAACCACTCGCTATTTCTGGCCGGACATGCGCAAGACCATAAAGGAGTTCTGCAGAAGTTGCGAAGCATGCCAACGCTCGAAGATCGACCGACACACATTGGCTGCCAAGCAGGCATTCAACCTTCCGTCTCACGCTTCGAAACGGTCCACATTGACGTAGTTGGACCTCTTCCTGTGCCAGAACGTAGGCATGACGTATCCTGCGGCCTCGCCCCTCGATACCTGCTAACGATGATTGACAGGAACACAGGCTTGCTGGAGGCAGCACCCCTAGAGACCGTGACCGCAGAGAGCGTTAGCACCGCTTTCATCGCCACATGGATTTCAAGATTCGGTGTTCCGCTCTACGTCGTCACTGACAGAGGCCCACAGTTTGAGGCTGAACTTTTTCGCTCCTTGGCTTCTGCAGTGGGATTCCACCGGCTGCGTACCACTGCTTATCATCCTCAAACGAACGGCAAGGTCGAAAGAGCGCACAGAACTCTGAAGACCATCCTTAAGGCGCGAAGCAACTCCTGGCTCGACAACCTGCCGCTCGCCCTCCTTGCGATGCACATCGCACCCGACGACGACGGCATTAGTCCTTTCTACAGGCTAACTGTCGAGCACCCCATGCTTCCACGAGTCCTAACGGATGACAGCAACGACCCGGAGACGGTTCGCCGCCGCATTGACGATTTAGTGGACGCACCCAGACAGGAGGAACAAATAAAAAGCTACATCCCGGCCGAGCTCTGGACGACAGAGAAGGTGTGGATCCGAGTCGATCGAGTCCGGAAGCCACTAGAAGCTCCGTACACGGGCCCCCACACCGTCATCCGCAGAACACCAAAATTCTTTGTTGTCGAAACACGCCCCGGATACCAAGACTCCATTTCGATCGACAGGCTGAAGCCGTGGCGACCGCCAACCAATTCACCACCACCGTCAACGCCAAAGAAAACTGCTGAATCCGACAGACAAGACGTCCGCCGATCCGTGGCCCCACCAGCCTCCAACGATGCTCTGCCGGCCCAGTCGACGCCCCCTGTGGAAATCCCCGACCAACAAAACAGTGCACCAGAAGGAAAGCGCACAATATTAGGTTGAAAGTTGTATTACCCGTCTAAGTCCAGAGCCAGAAACATCCTTTACTTGCACTATAAAAGCTAACGATAGATTTATAAAGCAATTTAGTACAATTCGTTAAATTATCACTTAATATTTTTTCGTTAAAAATTAAAACCTACAAATTGTCTAAATAAAAAGCACTAAAACTCTATTCTCAAGAATATTCAAACAATAACGGCTTTAAATACAGCAATAAAAATTGTCTACGGTAAATTTGTTATTGTCAAAATTCAAAATTTTGCGCGCGAAAATTTTACCAAAAATTTCGCATTTTTTCCTCTTTCCCTCGATTTTAACAGCTTTCCCGAATTTTCCCAGAATAACCACTATGCTCATTCGATTCACAACATTCATGGCTACACTTCAACGTTGATCGCGTAGCATATCATAGCATTTCGTAAATGTTTGACCCATTTAACTGTCTAAAAAAGATCCGAAAATAGCCAAAATCACGTTTTTTAACCTTTTCGGCTCACAGGCTGTAACCATCGTTATCTAACGAAAAGTGGTACACTGCAAACTTTAGATAACACTTTGCTGCGTTGTTCTAGACCATTTTCAATAGTTTTTGGTCACACTGGCCAGACTGTATTCCTACTTTTGAGCAATTTTTTCCAGATAAAAGTACATTTGGGGTCATGGACGCCCATCAGTGCAGAGCTTTGCTGCAAATGAGGAGTTGGTAAAAAGGCCAGCAAAAATGTAGTTCATTGACACCTCACTCAAGTCCAGGCGTTGTTCTGTTCGAGGGCGGTGAAACAAAATGTATCCATTTTTACGCCTAATTTTAACCCCCTAAAATAGGAAAAAACCATCGTATAAAAATTATGAGCTTTCGCTCACTATCGATGACTATAGCCGTCTGCGCGTATCTGTTGGTCATTTGAGCCTGTTAAGCGCATAAAACCTCATAGTGATGCGAGATAAATTTTCGCACCTGACTACGCCGGGACGGGCCATTTTCGGCCAAAATCACGTTTTTTAACTTTCGGACCGTCTGGTGACGAACCACTTCGTTAGGCAGTCTTGTAATGCAGTACAAACTTGTAGCAAACACTTAGTTCTAGAAAATGGAGCGCATTTTGTGCCATTTCTGGCTTACATTCTGGGCTAAAATAATCATCGAATTGCAACTAATGTATCTACCCGACTAAAGTACACGTGTACTTTAGTACTAAAAGTACTTCTAAAAACTGAAGCCCTGTCCCATTTGAAAGGCCATGCAAAATCTAGTTCCACGATACCAAGCAAATCTCTGTATGTTATACCGTTCAGCAGTTACAGCCAATTAAGTATGTCAAATACACGACCCCCTGAGGTGTCTAAAAATCACAAAAGTACACTCTGTACAGCCATTGAGGGTTAGCACGAAATTTCGAGATAGCAGTTTTGTTCGCCTAGGTGTTGTCGACGTGTTGGATGCATTTGCCAAGGCGTAACACAAAAAATGTAAATGTTTGAGGCCTTCTCCGGCGAGGAAAATGACGAAAAATCCAAAATCACGTTTTTTGACTTTCGGGCCCTGTGGCTCAGGGGCGATAGGCTGTGGCGACTCAAAATGCATTACAAACTTGTAGAGGACACTTAGATTAGTAGATCAGAGTAAAAAAGTCACCCGCTGTAGACGTCTTGCATCAAATAAAATCGTCTAAATAGGTACAGTACACCTTTGCACACATTAAGTACACATGTACTATAGTACTAAAAGTACTTCTAAGAACCCAAGTCCTGTCCCATTTGAAAGGCCATGCAAAATGTAGTTCGATGATACCAAGCAAATCTCTGTATGTTATACCGTTCTGTAGTTACAGCCCAATAAGTATGTCTAATCCACAACCCCCTGGGGTGTCCAAAAATCACAAAAGTACACCCTGTACAGCCATTGAGGGTTAGCACGAAATTTCGAGATAGCAGTTTTGTTCGCCTAGGTGTTGTCGACGTGTTGGATGCATTTGCTAAGGCGTAACACAAAAAATGTAAATGTTTGAGGCCTTCTACGGCGAGGAAAATGACGAAAAGTGGCCAAAATCACGATTTTTTACTTTTGGGCCCTGTGGCTCAGAGCCAATAGACTGTGGCGACTCGAAATACACTACAAACTTGTATAGGACACTTAGATGAGTAGATCGGAGTAAAAAATTCCTACATCTGAGCAAGTCTTCTGTCGAATAAAATCGTTCAAAGAGGTACCGTACAAAACTGCAGTGTTAAAGTACACATGTACTTTACTACTAAAAGTACTTTTAAAAACTAAAGTCCTGTCCCATTTGAAAGGCCATGCAAAATTTAGTTCGATGATACCAAGCAAATCTCTGTATGTTATACCGTTCAGCAGTTACAGCCCAATAAGTATGTCAAATACACGACCCCCTGAGGTGTCCAAAAATCACAAAAGTGCACCCTGTACAGCCATTGAGGGTTAGCACGAAATTTCGAGATAGCAGTTTTGTTCGCCTAGGTGTTGTCGACGTGTTGAATGCATTTGCTAAGGCGTAACACAAAAAATGTAAATGTTTGAGGTCTTCTCCGGTGAGGAAAATGACGAAAAAGGGCCAAAATCACGTTTTTTGACTTTCGGGCCCTGTGGCTCAGAGGCGATAGGCTGTGGCGACTCAAAATGCATTAAAAACTTGTAGAGGACACTTAGATGAGTAGATCAGAGTAAAAAAGTCACCCCGCTGTACACGTCTTGCATCGAATAAAATCGTTTAAAAAAGTACAGTACACCTTTGCAGTGTTAAAGTACGCATGTACTTTAGTACTAAAAGTACTTCTAAGAACCCAAGTCCTGTCCCATTTGAAAGCCATGCAAAATGTAGTTCCATGATACCAAGCAAATCTCTGTATGTTATACCGTTCAGCAGTTACAGCCCAATAAGTATGTCTAATGCACGACCCCCTGGGGTGTCCAAAAGTCACAAAAGTACACCCTGTACAGCCATTGAGGGTTAGCACGAAATTTCGAGATAGCAGTTTTGTTCGCCTAGGTGTTGTCGACGTGTTGAATGCATTTGCTAAGGCGTAACACAAAAAATGTAAATGTTTGAGGCCTTCTCCGGCGAGGAAAATGACGAAAAATGGCCAAAATCACGATTTTTTACTTTTGGGCCCTGTGGCTCAGAGCCAATAGACTGTGGCGACTCGAAATACACTACAAACTTGTATAGGACACTTAGATGAGTAGATCGGAGCAAAAAAGTCCCACCTTTGAGCAAGTCTTGTATCGAAGAAATTCGTTCAAAGAGGTACCGTACACCTTGGCACAGTTTAAGTACACATGTACTTTAGTACTAAAAGTACTTCTACAAACCCAAGTCCTGTCTCATTTGAAAGTTCATGCAAAAAGTAGTTTGATGATACGAAGCAAATCTCTGTATGTTATACCGTTCAGCAGTTACAGCCCAATAAGTATGTCAAATACACGACCCCCTGGGGTGTCCAAAAATCACAAAAGTGCACCCTGTACAGCCATTGAGGGTTAGCACGAAATTTCGAGATAGCAGTTTTGTTCGCCTAGGTGTTGTCGACGTGTTGAATGCATTTACTAAGGCGTAACACAAAAAATGTAAATGTTTGAGGCCTTCTCCGGCGAGGAAAATGACGAAAAATGGCCAAAATCACGATTTTTTACTTTTGGGCCCTGTGGCTCAGAGCCAATAGACTGTGGCGACTCGAAATACACTACAAACTTGTATAGGACACTTAGATGAGTAGATCGGAGCAAAAAAGTCCCACCTTTGAGCAAGTCTTGTATCGAAGAAATTCGTTCAAAGAGGTACCGTACACCTTGGCACAGTTTAAGTACACATGTACTTTAGTACTAAAAGTACTTCTACAAACCCAAGTCCTGTCTCATTTGAAAGTTCATGCAAAAAGTAGTTTGATGATACGAAGCAAATCTCTGTATGTTATACCGTTCAGCAGTTACAGCCCAATAAGTATGTCAAATACACGACCCCCTGGGGTGTCCAAAAATCACAAAAGTGCACCCTGTACAGCCATTGAGGGTTAGCACGAAATTTCGAGATAGCAGTTTTGTTCGCCTAGGTGTTGTCGACGTGTTGAATGCATTTACTAAGGCGTAACACAAAAAATGTAAATGTTTGAGGCCTTCTCCGGCGAGGAAAATGACGAAAAATGGCCAAAATCACGATTTTTTACTTTTGGGCCCTGTGGCTCAGAGCCAATAGACTGTGGCGACTCGAAATACACTACAAACTTGTATAGGACACTTAGATGAGTAGATCGGAGCAAAAAAGTCCCACCTTTGAGCAAGTCTTGTATCGAAGAAATTCGTTCAAAGAGGTACCGTACACCTTGGCACAGTTTAAGTACACATGTACTTTAGTACTAAAAGTACTTCTACAAACCCAAGTCCTGTCTCATTTGAAAGTTCATGCAAAAAGTAGTTTGATGATACGAAGCAAATCTCTGTATGTTATACCGTTCAGCAGTTACAGCCCAATAAGTATGTCAAATACACGACCCCCTGAGGTGTCCAAAAATCACAAAAGTGCACCCTGTACAGCCATTGAGGGTTAGCACGAAATTTCGAGATAGCAGTTTTGTTCGCCTAGGTGTTGTCGACGTGTTGAATGCATTTACTAAGGCGTAACACAAAAAATGTAAATGTTTGAGGCCTTCTCCGGCGAGGAAAATGACGAAAAGTGGCCAAAATCACGATTTTTTACTTTTGGGCCCTGTGGCTCAGAGCCAATAGACTGTGGCGACTCGAAATACACTACAAACTTGTATAGGACACTTAGATGAGTAGATCGGAGCAAAAAAGTCCCACCTTTGAGCAAGTCTTGTATCGAAGAAATTCGTTCAAAGAGGTACCGTACACCTTGGCACAGTTTAAGTACACATGTACTTTAGTACTAAAAGTACTTCTACAAACCCAAGTCCTGTCTCATTTGAAAGTTCATGCAAAAAGTAGTTTGATGATACGAAGCAAATCTCTGTATGTTATACCGTTCAGCAGTTACAGCCCAATAAGTATGTCAAATACACGACCCCCTGAGGTGTCCAAAAATCACAAAAGTGCACCCTGTACAGCCATTGAGGGTTAGCACGAAATTTCGAGATAGCAGTTTTGTTCGCCTAGGTGTTGTCGACGTGTTGAATGCATTTGCTAAGGCGTAACACAAAAAATGTAAATGTTTGAGGCCTTCTCCGGCGAGGAAAATGACGAAAAATCCAAAATCACGTTTTTTGACTTTCGGGCCCTGTGGCTCAGGGGCGATAGGCTGTGGCGACTCAAAATGCATTACAAACTTGTAGAGGACACTTAGATTAGTAGATCAGAGTAAAAAAGTCACCCGCTGTACACGTCTTGCATCAAATAAAATCGTTTAAATAGGTACAGTACACCTTTGCACACTTTAAGTACACATGTACTATAGTACTAAAAGTACTTCTAAGAACCCAAGTCCTGTCCCATTTGAAAGGCCATGCAAAATGTAGTTCGATGATACCAAGCAAATCTCTGTATGTTATACCGTTCTGTAGTTACAGCCCAATAAGTATGTCTAATCCACAACCCCCTGGGGTGTCCAAAAATCACAAAAGTACACCCTGTACAGCCATTGAGGGTTAGCACGAAATTTCGAGATAGCAGTTTTGTTCGCCTAGGTGTTGTCGACGTGTTGGATGCATTTGCTAAGGCGTAACACAAAAAATGTAAATGTTTGAGGCCTTCTACGGCGAGGAAAATGACGAAAAGTGGCCAAAATCACGATTTTTTACTTTTGGGCCCTGTGGCTCAGAGCCAATAGACTGTGGCGACTCGAAATACACTACAAACTTGTATAGGACACTTAGATGAGTAGATCGGAGTAAAAAATTCCTACATCTGAGCAAGTCTTCTGTCGAATAAAATCGTTCAAAGAGGTACCGTACAAAACTGCAGTGTTAAAGTACACATGTACTTTACTACTAAAAGTACTTTTAAAAACTAAAGTCCTGTCCCATTTGAAAGGCCATGCAAAATTTAGTTCGATGATACCAAGCAAATCTCTGTATGTTATACCGTTCAGCAGTTACAGCCCAATAAGTATGTCAAATACACGACCCCCTGAGGTGTCCAAAAATCACAAAAGTGCACCCTGTACAGCCATTGAGGGTTAGCACGAAATTTCGAGATAGCAGTTTTGTTCGCCTAGGTGTTGTCGACGTGTTGAATGCATTTGCTAAGGCGTAACACAAAAAATGTAAATGTTTGAGGTCTTCTCCGGTGAGGAAAATGACGAAAAAGGGCCAAAATCACGTTTTTTGACTTTCGGGCCCTGTGGCTCAGAGGCGATAGGCTGTGGCGACTCAAAATGCATTAAAAACTTGTAGAGGACACTTAGATGAGTAGATCAGAGTAAAAAAGTCACCCCGCTGTACACGTCTTGCATCGAATAAAATCGTTTAAAGAGGTAACTTAGAAAACTGCAAAGTTAAAGTACACGTGTACTTTTGTATTAAAAGTACACGCAGGTCTTGAATTCTCCACTCGTTGAATAGCCCTAGGAGCCCTTGTCGTAAGGTGGCAACTCAAAGGCCGCGCTAACGCACGGCCTTTTCGTTGCGTGCAGCCAAAGTTTGAAAAAATGCACATTTTTCGGTATTCTGAAATACGTTTTTTCGCACTTTTGGTACAAAGACTACAAAATCAGGGAAAAAGACCAATCATACTCTTGTAGAATATTGGTGCCCCAATCGACTGGGGTAGGTCATTAGGCGACTCAGTGTAACGAATCCTTATTTTCTGGGATCAAAGTTTTCAAGGGGTCGCAAAAAACGCAGTTTTTTGTTGCTATGGCAACCGCCAAATGTCTGGATGGCACCAAAGTTTACTGGGATTGATAGAGCTAGGTGTTTTACACATTTTGTCGAAAACCGCAACCTTCTAGGTAGCATAGATTTTTTTCCACAAAACTTCAAAGTTTAAAAACGTGATTTTACACGTGTGCAATCGCCGTCAATCTTATATCGGTATGAACTCGCCTAGCGCAAAATCCAAGGGAAAAAAACTCGCTTCGCTCGTTTTTTTCCCTTGGATTTTGCTTCGCTCATTCATACCTAACTAGGCGCTGAAAAAAATTATGCTAGTTACTTACTCTAAGTTAACTATATTCATAAGGTAATATTTAAACAGAATTCGGATGGCTAGCATGCTACCTGTTTGCAAGTCATTAATCTACCGTCTTTGTAAAGTCTAAACCATGCTAAAGACTTTTTTAAAACAATTTTTGAGAAAATATTTAACCTGCTTGTTGATAATGAAATAAATAAAATCTATTGTAGATAGTACCTATTGCTAAGAAATGTAATAAACTGATTGTCTAATTAACAAATTTTTACTCATCTAAACTGTCCGACGAAGATGAGTCCGACGAGGATGAGGAGGAGGACGAGGATGAGTCTTCTACGTCTTCGTCTTTGCCTGCCATCCGAATTCCATCAGAAGATTCGCCACTCACCAGTGCCTTGGCTGGTGGAGCCTCGATCCAGTCACTAGCTCCAGTCTTGGTCTTCTTTGACGCTGGTGTCTCAGCAATGTCAGATTGCTTCTTGATTGATGGTTGCTTCCGTTTCCTGCTTTTTTACCCTTCTCTTTAGTCGTCAAAGCAGCAGTTTCCTCCTCACCGTCGGTTGTCTTGTTCTTCTTATTTGTCTTCTTCGACCCATTAGTAGCAGCAGACTTTTTGCTTGTTTTCCTCTTCTTGGACGAAGGAGCAGCAGGAGCAGCTGTAGTTTCACCGCTCTCAGAGTAGGCTTGCTGAGTCGACGGAATTAATGTTAGATGCGAAGCCAGAGCCTTCATTATGCTTTGATCGGTGAGTGACTCGGTTCTGTACTCAATCAGTGTTAGCGATCTAACACAGAGAGTTAGCCTCCAGGTGATGCTGCCTTTTGGACAAAAGAATCCCAATGCTTGGATTGAGACTTGATAGGTGCCGGTTAGACCTTTGAATTCAGACAGAGGCACTTCTTTGCCATTCGGATAGTCGCGGGTCACTCGATAGGTTATGCATGGATATGATGGCTTGACGCTGATCCATTGATGTAGCGGATGATCGAGAGTGCTTTCCGCGGTGCTTGGCGACTTTGAATAGAGTGCCAGCATTCTCGGATCTCGAATTTGCGTCAATTTGTTGGACACGGCGATTTCGATTTTCCGCAGCGAATCCACTAGTTGCTTGTCGCAGTTTTTCGAAGTGAAGGAAATCGCAATTGCGTCGCGGCATTCGTGCTTCGACAACTCGAACTCGGGTTTTTCAGTTATTCCACGATGAAGAATCATGGGGATTGCTGATTGAAAAATAACTGGACGAGTCTCAGCTGACTCTGGCGATTTCCAAACAATATTGCGGAAAAGGCTAGAGCCGTTAACTGAAGACGTCGGTTCGCCAATAAGAAATTCAGCAACCGAATCTGGTCGGAGAATAGATTCGCTATCAAAAAGAGCCATGCTACTCAATTCTTAAGAGCGTTTCTTGTATTATAGCTTGAGTAGAAGATCTCATGAAAAATCGCTGCATTTTCGACTTATATTTATACTAGCTTAGATCGTCTGTCAAACAACTGCTCAATTAAGTGTTGCATAACCATTTCCGTATTTATAAAATTGTCCACTCCTGGAGATACTCATTACGTGATTGTGCCCTAAAGCCTTTCACATTAATTAAAAAATAAAAATTCAATATAATCACTTGTTGCTTCTGAGTTTAATTGCGAAATGGTTCGCACATTTAAAAGTCGTGCATAATAATTCAACTTGATGCGCTGCACGATAGAAATATTGTGAGAAAAACATTGCTTGTCTCTAATTGTAAACCCTCGACTTATGTTTTATGAGCAAGACTAACTAGCTAATTAAAGTTTGACAAATTTTAAGCAAAACATGCACGCAAATTAAAATTTGTAAGTCTAACTGTTAAACTGCGCGGGACTTGCTATGCATTTCGGCATAAGAAAACCTCGCATGTGTCAGATACGAGGTTTTCCCTCGTGCCGATTCGGTAAGAAAAATTTTTAAGTCTTGCTCCCGGTCTCGCGGACTTGCTATGCATTTCGGCATAAGAAGACCTCGCATGTGTCAGATAGGAGGTTTTCCCTCGTGCCGATTCGGTAAGAAAAATTTCTAAGTCTTGCTCCCGGTCTCGCAGACTTGCTATGCATTTCGGCATAAGAAGACCTCGCATGTGTCAGATACGAGGTTTTCCCTCGTGCCGATTCGGTAAGAAAAATTTCTAAGTCTTGCTCCCGGTCTCGCAGACTTGCTATGCATTTCGGCATAAGAAGACCTCGCATGTGTCAGATACGAGGTTTTCCCTCGTGCCGATTCGGTAAGAAAAATTTCTAAGTCTTGCTCCCGGTCTCGCAGACTTGCTATGCATTTCGGCATAAGAAAATCGCGCATGTGTCAGATGCGAGGTTTTGCGTCGTGCCGATTGGGTAAGAAAAATTCTTGGCTCTTAGCCCTCGCGGGACTTACTATGTATTTCACCATAAGGAAACCCCGTATGTGTCAGAATTTTATATACTACTTTCGAGGATGTTAAAAACAACTGAAAGAGCAATCTTTTGCTGGCAAATCAATTTCGTTGATTGAATTAGGACAAAAACGATGAAAAAAGGATTATTTCGCATCTTGCTCCGAATAAACAACGTTTTTTCATCAATAATTGGTAAATATCCAGCACGCAGTATGCATTACACTACAGACTTTAGCCTCTAACTGGACGCTGTCATACTGAGCATTAGAAGCACAATAGTTCAGAAGGCCCAGGTCGATGGGGCGCTTTTCAAAGACATACAAGAACAGCCAGTTCAGTAGCGATGCGGCCTTCAGGATTGCAAAGCAGTTTGAGTCATCGGGAAATTGTCGATTCGATAAGTAAACAGCTTCATGGTACGAGCTCATCAGCGAGATCCAGTAGTGACCGTTTTTGTGTCGTCCTCAGCCTGTTTTATACGCTCGTAGGGTGGGCTTTTGCGCTGTCTTACATCTTACATGTACGGATGACGTGGCGGACAGAGGAGCACGCAGTCGCATCATGTGACTTTCTAGGCCACCCAGCGGAACTGCAGTAAGCAATGCTTACGAATTAAATAAGGAAGAAAGAAATTGGAGGAGGGTGACTGAAAGGTGATTGGCTCGAGTGTGAGCTCCAGGAGACAGTTTGTGCCCTTTGAGCAAGGCACTTAGTCACTCATTGCTTCAGTCCACCCAGCCGAGATCGGGTACCAGTGTTGCGGCCCGTCAAGACTGAACAGCTGTACACAGCTCAGATTGAGACTGGCATCTGCAGCAGCTGAGGACACTGAGGTATCAGATAGTTGGAAAAATCGCCGCTTCTTCTTCGTTTACTTTATCGGTTATTTCCCTCTTTTTGACTCCTTACTGATTTCATTTTTAAATTTTCGTGTTTAGAATGTCCGAATTAATATCGCCGACAGCAGGGAAATACTACTACCTCGTTTTAAGTGAGTAGTGTATTGATTTTTTAGTTAATTTTAGTTTTATAAAGTTGTGTATGAACAATTCCGCAACTAGAAATCTCCCGAACCGTTCACGCAGCAGGACTTGAAGTACGAGCTAAGTTCATGCCCAAAAAATGGCGTGTTGTCCACTTCCCACGGTTCACCCCCCTCCGAAACTTTATACACAAAAAGCAATGCCTTAATTAGCTATGCAGCTTGCTATTGTCTTCCAGACCGCGACACGTTCGCAGTCACATCAGTAAAAAAATGAAAAAATTCTGCAGCTAGATACTAGAGACTAACTTTGCGAGACGCATCGTAATTAGCTGGGACAGAAAAAAGGACATTTTTAATGAGCTGCTGTTTTCCAGCAATGAGTAGCTCTTCAAAGCAGCTTCCCGAAGACGCCACGTATCTAACGAGCCAATGCGTTGCTAGCAAAATTTCCCTAGAAAATAATAGTCATAGCAAGCAGCGGGTATAAGGGTGGAAGTAGCAGCAAAAAAACTAAAGAAAAATTGGCTCCGCACGGCACGGCATAACTAAGCGACAATCCAAAAGAAAGAAGACAACCCAAAAGCCTAAAATAATTGGCTAAGCATTGCATAGCGATTCCCTATTTATAATTAGCAATTCCTCCACGCCAGAAAGCGTCTTTACGTATCAACAGAGGCATCAGGCTTCGTTAGAGCTAAGCATTATTCTCTTCATTTCTGATGGCGACGCTCCGTTGGATTCTGTTTCTCTCGGTCTTTTTGCTCCGTAATTATTTTTCCTTTACTATTTGTAGTATATATGTATAATTTTGGGGAATCCGATTTGTCCGATTGAAGCTGAATAATATTACCTCAGTTTGCAGCTCAGCAACCTGCGCTGAAAGCAGCGTCACTGGGCGGATGTACTCAGTGAGCTCAGGGCCGCTGACACTGCTTATCGACGCTTCTCAGAGCGCCAACACCAGCTTGACTACAGTGACGAACTCAAAGTCGCTTCCTAACTGCGTTTGGCATTGCCAGAATGCTCGATGCATCGCTTCGGTGTGGATGGAGACTCTCACCAGGTGTTACATTGTCAACTTCAATTCTCAAATGCTGCATAAGACACTGAGTCTAGTTGTGCGAGTTTACGGATCTCAGTTCGGCGAGAGGGTCTGGAAGGCAAACGAAACCGAGCGAACGTTGCCACGACTTTTAAGTGAGTTTTCAACCTATAGTAAAGGAAAGTTCTACTTCTAAAAAACTGCGAATGTTCAATTTCACTGTTCAGACAACAGCTCGGGCAGGAACGGCTCAACCCAAACCGTCCTGATCGAAACAAGCGGCTGCTACCTGATCGAGGCTGCCGGAGCCAGAGGCGGCAACAACACCCACACAAATAAAACCGGTGGCCAGGGAGCCCAGGTGAGCGCCAGAGTCAACCTGACTGCCGGCACCCAGCTGAGCATCGTTGTGGGCCAGATGGGCGGCTCGACCTCCTCAGACAAGGAAGGAGGCGGCGGAGGCGGCGGCAGCTTCGTGTACCAGACGATCGACCATCTGCTGCTGGTGGCTGCCGGCGGAGGCGGCGGAGCGGCTTTTACTGGCCATGGTGCGTTTGCGCCTGCCTTACTAGAATGAGACAGACAGTTAAAGCTCTATAACTGCATGTAGATGCAATATGCAATATTGCAATATTATTCTAGGCAGGCCAGGAGAAGCCGGACTAAACGGCTCGAACAGTTTAGGCTCATGGCAGAGTGCCACCGGGTTCGGAGGCATCAACGGACAGCCGGGATTCAAACAATCCGAGCGCCACCGCTGCCCATGCAACCCACGGCGGCTGCGGAGCCGGCTGGCTGGGCAGGGCCGTCAACCCGAGGCGCGGCTCTCTGGACGGCGAGCAAGGCGGCAGTCGGGCCGAGGGCTGGGTCGGCGGGCAGCGCCGGCTGCGACCACGCCAGCGTCGGCGGCTTCGGCGGCGGCGGCGGCGGCGGCTGCAAGAACGTCTCTTCCGATGGTGGCACCCCCGGCGGAGGCGGCGGCTTCAGCGGCGGCGGCGCCGGTCTCGGCTATGGACAGATTGGCGGCGGCGGCGGCTCCTTCTGTCTGGGTGGCTGCGTCTCCACCGGCAGCTGGACGGGCGACCAGGGCTTCGTGTCGATCCGGTTTGTGTCTGTTGCATGTGGCTGATTGGCTAGGCCAGCAATTTAATAACTATAATTAGATGATTCGGACAGTTTCATTCATTTTCTTTGTGTTCGCATGTCTTGGTAAGCGATGTCCTAACCTGAAATGCTGGAACAAAGTTTGAAATTTACAATTTTCTTTCCTTTCTTGGTCTACTTAAGTAGAAGCTACGGAGTGGCTAAAATTGCTTTTTTTTCACTCATGTTTTTCATGTTTTGGTTGGCTTCAGATTGTCTTTAATGATTCTTAAACTCTAAATTTAACAATAACAGTATAACAAACTTATGTACTTGCCATTCTATAAATTGTTTTGGATTTGAGAAATATGGTACTACGAAACGTTTCTTCAATACTTATTAGATCTTCATTAAAGCACCAGAAATACACTGTGACATCGGCACATTTGTTTATCCCAATGCGGTTTTTTGTGCCGGGTAGAAATTGCGGCAAAGCTGTTTTATCGTGCTTGAAATTTATCTTTCATAGGCCTTAATTATATGGTAGCCTGAAGAAAACGACCATTTACTCATATATTTATGATGTAACCGGGTCTGGGCGCGGTTGAGGGCGCGGAATTTTTCTGATTTCAGATTTTTCTGGACTTCTGGACCCTTCTTCCCAGCTTCCCCTCTGGCTTCATCCACCCTCGGACTGCCCAGCTCCGTCTGGGCTAAAATATGCGTTAAAATCCTAATTCTAATCCTTCCCTAGCAACCTGTTTTCTCATGTCCACGCAAGACCTCAACCCCTTTCTCATATTCCCCCACCCCACCTCCATTTCTATTTTTTTGATTTCTCCTATGTTTACCCTTCTATTGTTCTCCTTCTGTCCCTTATTGTCCTCAATGTTGCTTAGAATCTTCACCCCTAGTTATCACATCCAGTCTCCTCCCCTCCAGATTGCGTCACCTCATCATTTTCTTATGTATCTGTTCGCAATCTCATTTTCTCATATGCGCGTCATATGAGACCAATCGAAGGCACCGCAGCTGCAGCAGGACAGAAGTAGGACCCAGCCCTCAGGCCCCGACTACCATTAAATCTTCCTCAGGGCGGGTTCCCACGGAACTGAAGGCCTGTGAGTGTCAGCCCAGGTTCATAGGCGGCTCATGGTCATTTCCCGGTGGTCATCACATTATCTCTTATCATAACTCGTATAGCTTTACCTAGGGCTCCCAGAAGATTTTGTGTGTGCGAAGATGCCGTTGTAAATTAAAAAGTTGACGTCAATGAACTAACAGTAAAGACTCAAAAAAGTACTTCTGCACCAGAAGCGCACGCCATTTGCTGAATTTGGCGTGGCTAAGACGTCAACACTGTCAAACAAAAAGTTATATTTTTTGTTTATTTAGGAGCGCATTTCCTGTGTGTTAGTGATAGCCATTGCGCAAAAATATACATGTACATAAATTATAAACTATTTTGCGCATTCAGTAAATAATCTTATGTTGAACGTCCTTAGCACGATAAATAAATATAAAGTAACTACTGTTAAAGGAATGAGCCATTGACAAACGGATGCTGCTGCTGAGTATTAGACCACAAGAGGCTCATGGTCAGTAAAAAAGGTGTGTACTCTGTGCATTTCAGTCTCATACTGAGCTTTGGTTTAACTAAGTACAGAAGCGAAGATAGAGTTGACATGCACAATAACAGTTTTCGAGTCTAAAAAACTTGCCCCTAAAGCTCTCTCATAGCCTGTTGTCTTTCTTCAAGTCCGCTTCGCTACTCATTCGGAGACTAAAACAACTTGAATACTTCGTTTTCCTTGCATAAGCAGACTTTACTTCAAGCCACACAGTGGACGCTGCAATGACCAAACAGGCTGCACTGCTGCTTCTGTTGCTGTGCCATGGTCTCTGCGGTTACCTCATCGGTGTAACGAAAGCTGCGCCTTGCGGTTGTACTGCTCGACAACAACAGGTGAGCAGACGCTAATTTTAGTTTTATTCACTGTTAAAGAAATGAAAGTTTTCATTTCGTTCAGCATCTCCCAATTCAGGCTCCCAGCATCAATTCGCTCGTCATCAATGCGACAGGCGATACGGCAAGTGAAAGCCACAACGCAGGCGCCAATAATAAATCATCGGATGCAACAACCAGCGGCTCTGCGGCAGCTAAGAATGATTCCTCAGCGGCATCGTTTGTTCGCATTGACGACATGCTGATACCCATCGATGACCTTCTGGTGCAAAAGGTATCCGACACATTGGGAAGCTACAGATCGGCTCAGGCAAGCAGCAGCAGCAGCAGCACCCCGCAGCCGTCAAGATACGTCAGCTGCCGTCGCCTGTGGCCCAACGGACGCGTGTACTATCGATTCAGCGGCAGCTTCCCAAGCAGTTATCGGAACTTAGTCCGGCAGTCGCTAGCTAGACTGCAAGCCAGTGTGAGGGCAGCTAACGGCAACCGGCAGCTCATCAGCTTCATCGAGGCCGACTACTTTATCGATGTTCACTACGTCAATGTGATCAACGACGATGGCTGCTATTCCTACGTTGGCAAGACCGAGTTGACAGGCAGCAGCAAGCAGGATTTGTCGTTGAGTGTGCCTGGCTGCATGCTGGAGAGCATCATACAGCACGAGTTCATACACGCACTGGGATTCTATCACGAGCATCAGCGTCCAGACAGGGACAGCTTCGTTAGCGTACTGTGGAACAACATCGAAAGCGACGTGAGTTAGTGAGCTAAGATCGGGTACCTGTAAAGCTAGTGAAATTTTAGTGTGGGTGTTGCCGCCTCGGATGTGTCATGGTCTGTACATCTACTCATATTTGGTCAAAAGGTCGGGTGCATTTAGAAAAACTAGGTTAACATTAACTCAACGAATCTCCTCATCACCAAATTGAGCAGAGATGCAGCAACTTTCTAAAGCACTCATTCCTACTGCGAAGCAACTACCCGTCTTACGACTACGGCTCGGTGATGCACTACCAGTCCACCGCTTTCAGCTGCAGGAACGGTTTATTGACCATGGTCAGACTGGGCGGTGGCAATTTTTCTAGGAACAGCTTGAGCAGCGTGGACGTCTCCAAGCTGAGCTACACGTATTCGACTAGCAATTTGAATTATTGTTCGCCCTCAGCTGCGGCTGTTACCAAAACAAACCTGCCGCTCACATTGCTGCTTTGCGGAGCTTTTTTATTGGCCACGTCTCAATTGCTTACCAGCAATGATTAAAGTACAATGCTAATATTTTAATAAGTGTAGTTTATTCCCCATTTATTCATTTCGCCTCGGCCAAGAAACGAATCCGCAGCCTTGCCCCTCGGCCATAGAATTAATTAACCTTCTGAAACTCAATAATGTTGCGTATATCGTGGCTTTTCTTTTACGTAGGAAGTCTCAATAGTATATTAGTACTCATGCTTTTAGGGCAAAAATCGGAAAGCCAGAGGGATTTTCGATTGTTTCCCGCAAAGCATGGGTACTACTGATATTGTTTCCAGTTGTTTTGCCATAGACTAATTCTTAGTAGTTAGAGACATTATGTGCCTTACATGCTTAAATTTCTGAGCACAAAAATTAGCGGGCACATAATGACATTATATACCCGCTAATTCGTTTTTATGCGGGCAAGAAAGCCATAGACATCCGTTATAAGGCAAAAATATTCGCCCGTAAACAGCAAAGGGCTGAGAACAATTTTTTATTGTCTATGGTCTCATCTCATATAACGGCACTGCAAAGGAAGCCAATTATATGATATAACTGGCCTGAAAAAAGAGGCCAATTTTATGAACCATTTTCATAGTTGAAATTCCGCTGTTTTTCCAAATTGCTGTTTCAAAAGGTTAAATTTTATATCGCTGGCCAAATTTCGGTTCTATGGTCGAAAGTCCTCGACCACATATAATAGTTATATGCATAGTTATATGCAGTATCGGACTTTTCCACAGAACCGAAATTTGCCGGATATTATAATACACATAAGCGGGAAATATTATATATTTATTCCTCACTTAGCCTGGCTTGACAATGGTTCTTGGACCGGACCAAATAAACGCTTTAACATTAAAACCATAGATTTATTTGGCCGGGCCAAGTGGGGAATAATATATGAAGATCAATATTGTCACACTTCTACGTGCATTATAAAATATGCGACAATGAATGTCTATTTATAGTCGTATTTTGTTTATTATAGTCGCGAGACAATATTGTTGTCTGTATGGTTTTGTCATAGACTCCAAACTCCAAAACCATACAGACAACTAACCAATAAAGCAGCTCTTATTCAGATTTCAGACATTAAATTTATTTTTTGACACTTGTATATCTATATAATAAAGCTGACGAAGATGACGTCATAATACAATAATATAATACTGATGGTTGTATTGCCAACATGTCCCCAGAATCTACTGGACCGATCTTTTTTTTAAACGTGCATCATTGGATCAGGAATTTTCCTGTGATAATGTGCGACTATTTTAAATTCCAATCTGATAATGATTAGCCTGTCTATTTTGAGATAGACTACCATAGATATAAAATTCTATTTTATATCCATGGTAGTCGAAATTCGACTTCATTTCTCGAGCTGGCTAGGGGGGTGTTGGCACTATTTTTCTAACTCCAAGTTAACGACAATTGATGCCGGTTTCAGCTGACGCTCGGAAACATAAATCAGCATGTAGCAGAATGCCGAAGCGAAAACGTTAAAAACTGTTAAATTTAAGTTTAAAACTGTTAAATTGTTAAATATATATTAAACATCATCACTCAATCAATATTTTAATCAATGTTATATGGTAAGGTTTTGTCATCCGATTGTACACCCAATTGTACAAAGTGACGAATCAAAGCAAATGAAGTCTTCCTTTAGTAGTTTAACAAGAACAAGAACATTGGTGACAGAAAGGAGAAGAAGAAGAAGAGGACATGACGACCAAGAAGAACAGCGAAGGAATGAACGACAATGAAGACGTGCAGTGAAATTCACACGACCAGTTAAAGAACGGATTGTTCTTGTTCTTTGCCTCCCCTCTCAAGTGTCTCCTTGATGTCCTCAAGTGTCTCCTTGATGTCCTCGACTGTCTCATTGATGTCCTCGACTGTCTCCTTGATGTCCTCGACTGTCTCCTTGATGTCCTCGATGTCCTCGACGGTCTCCTTGATGTCCTCGACGGTCTCCTTGATGTCCTCGACGGTCTCCTTGATGTCCTCGACGGTCTCCTTGATGTCCTTGACGGTCTCCTTGATGTCCTCGAGTGTCTCCTTGATGTCCTCGAGTGCCTCCTTGATGTCCTCGACTGTCTTATTGAAGTCCTTAACTCTTTTTTGATATTCGTTACTCTTGAAGCCATGTCTATATCTTACCTCATTTCAAATATTTGTTGCAGACTCTAATGCGAAAGTCCCTAATTTTGTCAAGATCTGTCGAGATCACAATTCTACAAAATTAATACAAAATAATGCTGAAATAATGCAACACCAAGACAGTGTAAGCAAGCACTATTTTTCAGAAATATTGAAGCAAAAGCTGTATTAGTCTAAAAGATCAAATTTATTTAAAGTGACACAAAAAAGCACATAAAATTTTTGCTGGTTTTCAATTTATCAAGAATGCTAAAGTGCACAGCCGTAAGACAAGGAAACACAATATGAAAAAAATCGATTTATTCTAGTTTCAAAGGACGGACAAGTACGTTTCTAAGAAAGGACGGCAGACAAAGAGGTGCAAAAAATTTATTCAAGGTAAATTGGGCGATAAGACATTAAGTCCAAGTACAAACTATTTTCTGATAAAAAATCTATAAAATTCTAAGCAATAAGAAAAACTGACGAAAACAAAAGAGGCCTTTTTTCTCCTTCTAAAAAAAGCCATTTTTCTATAAATATCATTCCTAAACTTTAGAATAGATAGACTTTAAGCCTAAATTTCCCATGCCTAAGAAAGTTTCATTTACCCAAACTTCTAGTCAGAAAATTGTATTTCAATAGCAAAAAGAGTAAACAAAAAAACAAAAGATTCACTTCCGAACAAAGACACGAATCTCGTTGCTCTCGAACGAGGCGACCAGCAGACGCCGATCCGAGAGCAGGAAAGCGCAGCCTTGAAGCATCTGGTTGGGCACCACAGTACAGCTGAGATGCTTGATCTGAGATTGATGGGGGGATAAATTGCACTTGGTGACAGGGGTTCGATTCCCAGGAGGGTCGCGGTTATTTTTTAAATTGAATTTTTTATAAAATAAAAGTAAAACATAAATTAACGAATAGCTACGATGAGTTTAAATATATTTTTTCTGCTTCGTTGAATAAAGACATTTGCATTCATATATTTATGAAAATAACTATTCTACTGTTAGTAGCATGCTGTATATAAATTAAAAAAAGAACGGTACGAAATGTGAATAAAGCAATTTTCAATACATATCGGCAACCTATTATTTTTTACCCATACGGTCCATAGAATTCATCAAAATTGAAAATAGTTTTTTTCGATACATATCGGCCTTGAAACGCTGTTTTAGCTATTAAAAATCTGACATTTGTCAACAAGTTGCCTACCAGCAAGTTGCCACCCTCATCAGACAGTTGCCAGGCACGAAACGAGGTGTCCTCGCTGCAGCTGATCATCAGGCTGGTTTTTTCGCACACGTCCAGCCCGGTGATTAGGCGAGCGTGGGCGCCGATCTCCGCTAGCAGCTGCGGTGCGTTATTTAGGTTGGATAATTCTAAGAAACTGTTTGGGATTTTAATATTTAAATAGGACCTGGAAAATGCTACAGTATTCTAAGAAACTCATAGGTTTAGAGATTCCAGGAAACCAGATGTTGATATATTCTAAGAAACGCATTTTGAGACATTCTAGGAAACCAGATGTTGAAGTATTCTAAGAAACGCATTTGTGAGACATACTAGGAAACCAGATGTTCAAGTATTCTAAGAAACGCATTTTTGAGACATTCTATGAAACCAGATGTTCAAGTATTCTAAGAAACGCATTTTGAGACATTCTAGGAAACCTGATGTTAAAGTATTCTAAGAAACGCATTTTGAGACATTCTAGGAAACCTGATGTTAAAGTATTCTAAGAAACGCATTTTGAGACATTCTAGGAAACCAGATGTTAAAGTAGTCTAAGAAATGCATCTTTGAGACATTCTAGGAAACCAGATGTTCAAGTATTCTAAGAAACGCATTTTGAGACATTCTATGAAACCTGATGTTGAAGCATTCTAAGAAGCGCATTTTTGAGAAATTCTAGGAAACCAGATGTTGAACTATTTTAAGAAACGCGCTTGTGAGAGATTCCAGGAAGGATATTCTAAGAGGGCTTTGATTCAAGATTCCACGAAACCAAACTTGGGAATATTTTCTAAGAAACAAAAACTTGAGTTTTGTGTCTAGAATACTAAGAAACTGAAATATATTAGGAAACGAATTAATGAAAGATAGTAGGATAAACGATACTATAATTTTTCCAAGAAACCTACAATGAATAAACCATTTCAAAGAAACAATATGTTAGAAGATTCCAAGAAAACACGTAGTTAAAAATTTCAAAGAAACAAATGCAGGTTAAAAGATTCTAAGAAACCTCTCCTTTAGCGATAGTTTCTAGGAAACCAGACCTTCAATAATTCTAAGAATAATATCTTGGATTTCTGCAGAAAAGTTAGAAAAATTAGAAAATTCAAAAAAAACTGCTACGTACTGAGGGACTAGCATTACTAATGACCAATTAAGAGAACTCCCAACACCCAGAACTCACCTCCAGACCCTCGCATCGGTAGGCTCGCAGACCGCCGTCGCCGCAGCCAACCAGCAGGTACTCGCCGGCGTTGAACAAACCGAAGGCGTTAACCGGCCAGGCGCAGCCGTCATCAGCGGCAGCGGCGACTTGCACCCGGTGCAGCGTCCTGATCTTGCCCGACTTGGCCAACCCGACGCAGATGCTGCCGTCCAAGAAGCCAGCGGCGAAACCGCCAACGCCAACAGCCGCCGAGGCTTCCAACGACGTCAGCGCGTTGATCGACGACGACGTATTGCTGTCGGCGCCATCCAGCGGACGCTGGCAGGAGCGAAACGACACGGGTCCGGCGCCCGGAGGACAGTCGAACATCAGCAACTCACCGTTGGCCGTTCCAACCAGCAGCAGGCCGGCTTCGTTTAGACCGCAGACGCCGCGCAAAGGCAGCGAGTCGGCGGCGGCGCCTTTCAAAGTGTGGCACAACAACAGGGCGGTTCCGTCAGCGTCAAAAAACTGGACAGAGCGATGGGTGAGCAGCGTGAGGAAGTGGCGCTGACTGGCCGACACCAAGCGGCATTGGAGCAGCGGCGAGGTCGCACTGCTGGAGGTCACCCCGTCTGGCTGGGGAGCCACCTGAGGGCGTAAGGTTTTAAAAAATTGACGCATCAGTCGCTCTATCAATATTGTCAATCTCTCGATGGCTCTATCAATATTATCAATCTCTCGATGATTCTATCAATATTGTCAATCTCTCGATGGCTCTATCAATATTATCAATCTCTCGATGATTCTATCAATATTGTCAATCTCTCGATGGCTCTATCAATATTATCAATCTCTCGATGATTCTATCAATATTGTCAATCTCTCGATGGCTCTATCAATATTATCAATCTCTCGATGATTCTATCAATATGGTCAATCTCTCGATGGCTCTATCAATATTATCAATCTCTCGATGATTCTATCAATATTGTCAATCTCTCGATGGCTCTATCAATATTGTCAATCTCTCGATGGCTCTATCAATATTATCAATCTCTCGATGATTCTATCAATATTGTCAATCTCTCGATGGCTCTATCAATATTATCAATCTCTCGATGATTCTATCAATATTGTCAATCTCTCGATGGCTCTATCAATATTATCAATCTCTCGATGATTCTATCAATATGGTCAATCTCTCGATGGCTCTATCAATATTATCAATCTCTCGATGATTCTATCAATATGGTCAATCTCTCGATGGCTCTATCAATATTATCAATCTCTCGATGATTCTATCAATATTGTCAATCTCTCGATGGCTCTATCAATATTATCAATCTCTCGATGATTCTATCAATATTGTCAATCTCTCGATGGCTCTATCAATATTATCAATCTCTCGATGATTCTATCAATATTGTCAATCTCTCGATGGCTCTATCAATATTATCAATCTCTCGATGATTCTATCAATATTGTCAATCTCTCGATGGCTCTATCAATATTATCAATCTCTCGATGATTCTATCAATATTGTCAATCTCTCGATGATTCTATCAATATTGTCAATCTCTTGATGGCTCTATCAATATTATCAATCTCTCGATGATTCTATCAATATTGGCAATCTCTCGATGGCTCTATCAATATTATCAATCTCTCGATGATTCTATCAATATTGGCAATCTCTTGATGACGCTATCAATCTAATCAATCTCTCGATGGCTCCATCAATATTGTCAATCTCTCAACGGCTCTATCAATATGATCAATCTCTCAATGGCTCTATTTATATTATCAATCTCTCGATGGCCCTATAAATACTATTAATGTATCGATGGCGTTAAAAATATTATTAATCTCTTAATTGCTCTCTCAATATTATCGATATCTCGAGGACTCTATCAATAGTGTCAATCTATAAATGTCTCTATAAATCCTATCAATCTCTCGATGTCTCTATTAATCTAATCAATATCTCAATGGCTCTATAAATCTTATCAATCTCTCGATGGCTTTATCAATATGATCAATCTCTCGATGTCTCTATTAATCTAATCAATATCTCAAATGCTCTATAAATCTTATCAATCTCTCGATGGCTTTATCAATATGATCAATCTCTCGATGTCTCTATTAATCTAATCAATATCTCAATGGCTCTATAAATCTTATCAATCTCTCGATGGCTTTATCAATATGATCAATCTCTCGATGGCTTTATCAATATTATCAATCTCTCGATGGCTCTATCAATCTTATCAATCTCTCGATGTCTCTATAAATCTTATCAATCTCTTGATGGCTCTATCAATATTATTAATTTCTCGATGGCTCTATTAATTTGATCAATCTCTCGATTTCTCTATCAATATTATCAGTCTCTTGATGGTTTTATCAACATTATCAATCTCACTGCATTGACTCCTCCATCAATCTACTGGACTTGAATCTCTCTGTGAGACATAATCTCACGAACCTGCCGCTGCTGCAGCAACTGGCCGCGCCGATCCAGTACCAGCAGATTGGCGCACGACCTGTGCGCGGCGGCCACAAAAATGCACTCGCCAGTGTCAAGCAGCTGCAGCAAGTCGGGTCCGGCTGACACCGAATTGTACAGATCGAGGCTGCCTTCCTGGGAGAACGCCTGTAAGGGTGGCCGCGGGTTGGGGTCAGATCTACTGACTTCGCTTTAGCACCTACTTCTTTTTTACTAAATGGATCCTTAACTATTTTCCTTATCTACCATCATACCTGTCTATTATTTTCCCTAGTTACCATCATTCTTCCCTAGTTACCATCATCCCTGTCAACTATCTTCCCTAGTTACCATCATCTTTATCTACTTTTTTCCCTAGTTACCATCTTCTCTGTCTACTATTATCCCTAGTTACCATCTTTGTCTACTTTTTCCCTAGTTACCATTATCTTTATCTACTATCTTCCCTAGTTACCATTATCTTTATCTACTATCTTCCCTAGTTACCATTATCTTTATTTACTATTATCCCTAGTTACCACCATCCCTGTCTACTATCTTCCCTAGTTACCATCTTCCCTGTCTACTATCTTCCCTAGTTACCATCTTCCCTGTCTACTATCTTCCCTAGCTACCATCTAGATGTCTACTACCTTCCCTAGTTACCATCTTCTCTGTCTACTATCTTCCTTAGTTACCATCTAGATGTCTATTATCTTCCCTAGTTACTATCTAGGTGTCTATTATCTTCCCTAGTTACCATCTAGATGTATATTATCTTCCCTAGTTACCATCTAGCTGTCTATTATCTTCCCTAGCTACCATCTAGATGTATATTATCTTCCCTAGTTACCATCTAGATGTATATTATCTTCCCTAGTTACCATCTAGATGTATATTATCTTCACTATTTACCATCTAGATGTATATTATCTTCACTAGTTACCATCTAGATGTCTATTATCTTCCCTAGTTACCATATAGATGTATATTATCTTCACTAGTTACCATCTAGATGTCTACTATCTTCCCTAGCTACCATCTAGATGTATATTATCTTCCCTAGTTACCATCTAGATGTATATTATCTTCCCTAGTTACCATCTAGATGTATATTATCTTCCCTAGTTACCATCTATATGTCTATTATCTTCCCTAGTTATCATCTAGATGTATATTATCTTCCCTAGTTACCATCTAGATGTATATTATCTTCCCTAGTTACCATCTAGATGTATATTATCTTCACTAGTTACCATCTAGATGTCTATTATCTTCCCTAGTTATCATCTAGATGTCTACTATCTTCCCTAGTTACCATCTAGATGTCTATTATCTTCCCTAGCTACCATCTAGATGTATATTATCTTTTCTAGTTACCATCTAGATGTCTATTATCTTCCCTAGTTACCATCTAGATGTATATTATCTTCACTAGTTATCATCTAGATGTCTATTATCTTCCCTAGTTACCATTTAGATGTATATTATCTTCCCTAGTTACCATCGTTCCTCCTTAGTTACTATCTAGATGTATATTATCTTCCCTAGTTACCATCTAGATGTATATTATCTTCACTAGTTACCATCTAGATGTATATTATCTTCCCTAGTTACCATCTAGATGTATATTATCTTCCCTAGTTACCATCTAGATGTATATTATCTTCACTAGTTACCATCTAGATGTCTATTATCTTCCCTAGTTATCATCTAGATGTCTACTATCTTCCCTAGTTACCATCTAGATGTCTATTATCTTCCCTAGCCACCATCTAGATGTATATTATCTTCCCTAGCTACCATCTAGATGTATATTAGCTTCCCTAGTTACCATCTAGATGTATATTATCTTCACTAGTTACCATCTAGATGTCTATTATCTTCCCTAGTTATCATCTAGATGTCTATTGTCTTCGCTAGTTACCATCTAGATGCCTACTGTCTTCCCTAGTTACCATCGTTCCTCCTTAGTTACTATCTAGATGTATATTATCTTCCCTAGTTACCATCTAGATGTATATTATCTTCACTAGTTACCATCTAGATGTATATTATCTTCCCTAGTTACCATCTAGATGTATATTATCTTCCCTAGTTACCATCTAGATGTATATTATATTCACTAGTTACCATCTAGATGTCTATTATCTTCCCTAGTTATCATCTAGATGTCTACTATCTTCCCTAGTTACCATCTAGATGTCTATTATCTTCCCTAGCTACCATCTAGATGTATATTATCTTCCCTAGCTACCATCTAGATGTATATTATCTTCCCTAGCTACCATCTAGATGTATATTATCTTCCCTAGCTACCATCTAGATGTATATTATCTTGCCTAGTTACCATCTAGATGTATAGTATCTTCACTAGTTACCATCTAGATGTATATTATCTTCCCTAGCTACCATCTAGATGTATATTATCTTCCCTAGTTACCATCTAGATGTATATTATCTTCCCTAGTTACCATCTAGATGTATATTATCTTCACTAGTTACCATCTAGATGTCTATTATCTTCCCTAGTTATCATCTAGATGTCTACTATCTTCCCTAGTTACCATCTAGATGTCTATTATCTTCCCTAGCTACCATCTAGATGTATATTATCTTCCCTAGCTACCATCTAGATGTCTATTATCTTCCCTAGTTATCATCTAGATGTCTACTATCTTCCCTAGTTACCATCTAGATGTCTATTATCTTCCCTAGCTACCATCTAGATGTATATTATCTTCCCTAGCTACCATCTAGATGTATATTATCTTCCCTAGCTACCATCTAGATGTATATTATCTTCCCTAGCTACCATCTAGATGTATATTATCTTCCCTAGTTACCATCTAGATGTATATTATCTTCCCTAGTTACCATCTAGATGTATATTATCTTCCCTAGCTACCATCTAGATGTATATTATCTTCCCTAGCTACCATCTAGATGTATATTATCTTCCCTAGCTACCATCTAGATGTATATTATCTGCCCTAGCTACCATCTAGATGTATATTATCTTCCCTAGTTACCATCTAGATGTATATTATCTTCACTAGTTACCATCTAGATGTCTATTATCTTCCCTAGTTATCATCTAGATGTCTACTATCTTCCCTAGTTACCATCTAGATGTCTATTGTCTTCGCTAGTTACCATCTAGATGTCTACTGTCTTCCCTAGTTACCATCGTTCCTCCTTAGTTACCATCTAGATGTGTACTATCTTTCCTTCTTAACTTAATTACTATTATTTCAGTCAACCATTTTTAACCGTCTGTTTCTGCATTTTATCTATTATGTTTCAAGCGTCTAAATATTTTTATGTAAATAAAATAAAATTTTACAAACAACAATAAAGTTTACATTATTACGTGCAAATAGAGTTTACACTTTGTGTGGGGTAAAAATATGTATTTAACTAAGTAATACTACTATAGTAAATTTAATACACTTTAGCTATAAAAACTCGAACAGAAAGAATACGTTTAAATTTTTGTTAACAAGCAAAAACGTTTCAACGATAAAATGACTATTTTAATACGGAATATAAAGTGTGATTGCAAATTTTATTTTATGAATAAGTTAAGATTATAATTAATGCAGAAAAGTTTTTAGCACATAGCTGTTACTAAAACAGTGAATAGATGTGAATAACATGACTTTTTTTAAAGAAATAGAATTAATAATCCATGGTTAGAAAGGTTGCTAGAGCCTAAATATACTGAAGACAAAAAGATGAGAAAATTATTTGCAGGAACAAAGGCACGAAAGCATGCTTTTAAAGACATTCAGAAACAAAAAGAAATAAAAAAGAAACACCAAGGACACCTTAAGTAGAAGGACGGGACACTTCGTTTCTTGCAAAGTTTTTGGAGTTCAATCTTCGCGAAAAAATACACTACGGAGATAGGAAATTTGCGGATTTTCGACATAAAATTAAAGATTGCGCTCGATTGGAAGCAGATGCAAATCTCATCTTTTGATATGCGTTTCTTGCCTTCTTACTCTATCGAACTATGCAAGTCTTTACCAAATTTTACAATTTAAAGATCACATAGTACAATCGAGCGCAATTTCGTATTTCGGAATTTCGCGAAATTTACACTATAAAAACTTTTTAAGAAACGAAGTGTCCCGTCCTTCTACTCAGGATGTCCTTGAGAAATACCTTGAAATACACCCTAACTTCGGACCCAGGACATGATTGCGAGCATTCCATAATTACAAAGATAAAAGAAAAATAAGAAACAGTAACTGACAGGACAAACACCAGGTCAATCTCACGCAACAGGCAACCGGCCACCGCCGCCGCCAGAGCTGTCCCCGCCAATAAGAGGCGCGTCGGCGCCCTGATTAGCCAATCGATCGGCCATCTCGTTGCCATGGTTACCCGAGTGACCGCGAACGTGACGAAATTGAACTCGAACTCGAGTTCTATCTAACAGATCGGCTAGCGATTCGATTTCTTGTCGAACTCGAACGGGACCGCCGTCGGAGAGGCGCCAGCCGTTGCGGCGCCATTTAGGTAGCCAGGCTGTTAGACAGCTGATGAGGAACTGGCTGTCCGTACGCACCTGCGGCCACGGGGGAAAGGGGGATATTTTATCATTTTTTTAAGGCTGTAGGTTTGAGTTCCGACTCTAGGAGAAACAGAGTGTCAAAAATCCCTCATTGCGTCGGTCCACCTATTTGAGATCCACCAGATCAATTGAAGTGATAAAAAATTTATTTAAAGATCTCTATGGACTAAAATTCCGATATTAGAGGGCTATAATATCCGTATTTTAGCATTCCGAATATCACTATAACCCTAGAGAATCTTAAAGCCCAAAATCTGACTCGAGACAATTTAAAATCCAAAAATCTCACCCTAGATAATCTTAAATACCAAAATCTCACTCCAGTGAATCTTAAATCCCAAAATCTCATTCTAGACAATCTTAAATCCCAAATTCTTACTCTAGAGAATCTTAAATCCCAAAATCTCACCCTAAAGAATCTTAAATCCCCAAATCTTATTCTAGAGAATCTTAAATCCCAAAATCTTACCGTAGAGAATCTTAAATCCCAAAATCTTACCCTAGAGTATCTTTAATCCCAAATCCTCACACTAGAGAATCTTAAATCCCAAAATCTCACTCTATAAAATCTTAAATCCCTAAATCTAACTCTGAAGAATTTTAAATCCCAAAATCTCACCCCAGAGAATCTTAAATCCCTAAATCTGACTCTAAAGAATCTTAAATCCCAAAATCTCACCCTAGAGAATTTTTAGTCTTAAAATTTCAGTCTAGAGAATCTCCTATTAAAAAATGTCACACTGCAGAATATTTAATCTAAAAATCTTACCTTATGATCCAAAATCCGAAAATCTTACTCTAGACTAAGAGAATCTAAAATACTCAAATCTTCACCCCACTGAATTTAAAATCCTAAAATCTCACCCTAGAGATTTGTCAATTTAAAAATGCCACCCTAAATATCCTAAAATCGCAAAATCTGCATAGAAAATTGTATTAACTGAAAATCTCACTCTTTCAAGCCTTAAATCTCAAAAGCCAACCCCAGCCACACGCAACCAGCAAGCAAGTCCAACAATGCCATCAAACACCAACCTCCAAAGCTTCCACACCCTCTCGATCGGCAATTTCCACGGCCCGTTTAGCGGCGGCAATCTCAGCCGCATTGTTGGTGTGCCGGCCCGGATGTCGTTCGGCCACGTTCCACGGGTGCGCGTCACCAAAGTAGACGCCGATGCCGGCTCGGGAATTGTCCCGGCCGTTGCTGTGACAGGCGCCGTCGGTGTACACTATCAGCGGCGGGTTGGACGGCGGAGGCGTGGGCGATCGCTTGCGTTTGGTGCCATGGGGCGGCTGTTGGACGGGTTTATTTTTAGTTGTTAGAAATGTTTGAGTAATAAAATAGAGGCTCCATGTTTAATGCTCTTAATCTTTCTTCGAAATTCTTTTTACACTCTCACATTTAAAAACTCTTATCTTAACAGTTAAAATAATCAAAACCTCATTTTTATCAGGTGTAAACTTCAAAATCTCATGTCTATCAGTTGGAAGTCTCAAAATCTCATGTCTATCAGTTGGAAGTCTCAAAATCTCATGTCTATCAGTTTGGAGTCTTAAAATCTCATGTTTATCAGTCGGAAGTATCAAAATCTCATGTCTATCAGATGGAAGTCTCAAAATCTCATGTTTATCAGTTGGAAGATTCAAAATCTCATGTTTATCAGTTGGAAGTCTCAAAATCTCATGTCTATCAGTTGGAAGTCTCAAAATCTCATGTTTATCAGGTGTAAACTTCAAAACCTCATGTCTATCAGTTGGAAGTCTCAAAATCTCATGTCTATCAGTTGGAAGTCTCAAAATCTCATGTCTATCAGTTTGGAGTCTTAAAATCTCATGTTTATCAGTCGGAAGTATCAAAATCTCATGTCTATCAGATGGAAGTCTCAAAATCTCATGTTTATCAGTTGGAAGATTCAAAATCTCATGTTTATCAGTTGGAAGTCTCAAAATCTCATGTCTATCAGTTGGAAGTCTCAAAATCTTATGTCTATCAGTTGGAAGTCTCAAAATCTCATGTCTATCAGTTTGGAGTCTTAAAATCTCATGTTTATCAGTCGGAAGTATCAAAATCTCATGTCTATCAGATGGAAGTCTCAAAATCTCATGTTTATCAGTTGGAAGATTCAAAATCTCATGTTTATCAGTTGGAAGTCTCAAAATCTCATGTTTATCAGGTGTAAACTTCAAAATCCCACGTTTATCATGTGTAAAGTTCAAAATCTCATGTTTATTAGTTGGTAGCCTAAAAATCTCATGTTTATCAGTTAGAAGTCTCAAAATCTTATTTTTATCAGTTGGTAGCCTCAAAAGCTCATGTCTATCAGGTGTAATCTTCAAAATCTTATTTTTATCAGTTGGAAGTCTCAAAATCTCATGTCTATCAGTTGGAAATCTCAATCAAAATAATATGTTTTTAAAGTTAAGTCTTTAAATATTTTGTTTAGCAATAAAAATTCCAAAAATTCTGCTGTTTTGTAGTTAGAATCCTAAAAAATTTCATTTTAATTAGTTAGAAATCTCAAAATCTCGAGTATATGAGTTGAACCTACTAAAATCTCGAGTTTTACTTATTTTTTGAAGGTAAAAGTTTCAGAATTTTTCATCATCTAACAAGAATAGACTTCTGCTATTATTAAGTAAAGCTACTTAATATTACTACTAATTCCGAGCTAGTAAGTAGCATCATAGGGACATAATTAATTAAAAACCTGTTGAGCCTGCTGAGGATATTGTTGAATCTGCGAAGAAAGATTCAGAGGCGGAATTTGATGCTGCTTAGACGGTGACGTCACCACCGAACCGTCCTGACACATCGTAGCAACAAAAGTAGACGAAGACGAAGCAGCGGCAGCAGCAATAGCCGCAGAATTCGTAGACGAGGCGTTGGGAAATCCGCCCGACAACGACTTAGCAACGGTTGCCAAACTAGGCGGACCTTTAGGCTTTTTAGAACCAGTTCCAACCCTAGGCGGCGTATGCGGCGCTCCAACAAATAGTTGAGCCTCTTCAATAGTAGAAAATTTCTTGTACCTGGCACCCGGATAGCCCACCACCTGTGCCTGGCATTCCAGCCAGGTGTTGAACACCCCAGTGACCTGGCCGCGCTTAACTCCGTAGAATGGCATTAGCCAATGATAGCCGAACTTAGCTGACTGCGCTGGAGACCGAGGTGAATGAGGCGGTGATGTCAGCAGCTTTAGGCGTTGACAGACAGCTGAGCGGCTGATTCTGATCTGGAGCGACAGGAATGCTGTGGTTTTTTAATCGAAAGTCTATTTTACAATAATTTCGAATTTAAGTCTTCTTTTAACTATTATTCTAATAGTTCGAATATCTATCCAACGTTTCGAATATCTATTCTACATTTCGAATGTCTATCCCACATTTCGAATAACTAATCTAAATTTCGAATAGTAGAATATCTGTTTATCCTGCATTCAGAATATCGACCCCAAAATTCTAATATCTCTCACACATTTCGAATATCTATCCCGAATTTCGAATATCTATCCCACATTTAGAATATCTATACCACATTTCGAATATCTACACCACAATTTGAATATCTATCCCACATTTCGAATATCGATGCCACATTTAGAACATCTATCCCACAGTTCGAATATCTATCCAACAGTTCGAATATCCATCCCACATTTTAAATATCTATCCCAAATTTCGAATGTCTATCATATCTATACTCCATTTTGAATATCTATCCCACATTTAGAATATCTATACTACATTTCGAATATCTATCCACATTTTGAATATCTATACTACATTTCGAATATCTATCCCAAATTTCGAATATCTATCCACATTTTGAATATCTATCCCACATTTCGAATATCGATGCCACATTTAGAACATCTATCCCACAGTTCGAATATCTATCCAACAGTTCGAATATCCATCCCACATTTCGAATATCTATCCCACACTTCGAATCTCTATCCCAAATTTACAATATGTATGGGAAATTTTGAGCATGTTTCCCACATTTTAAACATCTATTTCAAATTCAGAACGTCTATCTTATCATTTAAATATCTATCTTAATTGAATTTTAATTTTCATGTCATACTCGAAACGCAAATACTCTACTTTTCAAACACACTAGCATACATAGGAATTTCAAAGCATTTCTTTTTTTATAGTCAATGTACTCGCATAAGTATATATTACACTGTCCTTGTTGTCTCCCTAACTTGCCACTTATCTATAAAAACTCTCCCCTCGTTACAGACTCAATCAAATAAAATTTTTAGTTACCTATGCCCTAATCATACTATTCTAATATAGTAATTTTAATAAATTGAGAAGCCAGACAATATTTAAACAACATTGCTATTGAGCGTATGATAGCAAATTTATTTATGCATAATTATGGCAAGTTAGGTTTTGAATAAGGTGAACAAACCTACTATTATAATAAATATAAAAATATATTATTGGCAAAGCAATATAATTATTTGGATAAATAAACAAGGAAATAAAAGTATATTTGCTAATCTATCTAAAATATAGTTTTACATCTAAACAAAAAACACAGACAAACACACTAAGTAAAGCGTACTAAAATATACTATAATGCATAACAAAATCATTTTTCTTATGGCGCACCAAATACATAATGCTCAATTCAATTGAGAAGAAAATCATTTAAACTATTTTAAATTACAATCAAATATCGTTATTAAAAAAAGAAAATTCATTTTTTAATTATTGCAAACAAAGGAACTACAAAGGAAACAGCTAAGCACGGAACAAGTTTATCATGTATAAATTGAATTAAATTTAGGTTATTCAGCAGGTTAGAAAACAAACAGCACCATAGCACCAAGCCAAATAATACATGCATACATATCAAGAGTAAAACATGGTTTTTAAATTTTGGGAATAAGGGAAAATTGTCTAACAGAAAAAATAATTATATTAGAGCAAAGAAAATTTTTTTATTAAAAATCAAGGAATTAAGGAAATAATATTAACAAAGGTATGTCAATCAAGGAAAATAATTTACAAAAGGAATATAATCAGTAAAGTGAGCATTTATGGCGTGTTGATTTGTGATTTTGTATTATAATCTTTTTAGTTCAATTTATAAACTTTTATTTCTATCCATGTATGAATAAACTAGCAACACATTCTACTTATTTCTATCATGTTTATGGGCGCGCGAGTTAGAATAGACTAGCAATCCATTCTATTCCTTACCATCCGTGTGTCAGTGTGAGATGGAATAGACTAGCAATCCATTCTATTCCTTACCATCCGTGTGTCAGTGTGAGTTGGAATAGACTAGCAATCCATTCTATTCCTTTCTATCCGTGTGTGTGTGCGTGTGTGTGTGTGTGTGTTTGCATCAGTGCGAGTTGGAATAGACTAGCAATCCATTCTATTTCTTGCTATCCGTGTGTGTCAGTGCGAGTTGGAATAGACTAGCAATCCATTCTATTCCTTTCCATCCGTGTGTGAGTCAGTGCGAGTTGGAATAGACTATCAATCCATTCTATTCCTTTCCATCCGTTTGTGTGTGTCAGTGCGAGTTGGAATAGACTAGCAATCCATTCTATTCCTTTCCATCCGTGTGAGTCAGTGCGAGTTGGAATAGACTAGCAATCCATTCTATTCCTTTCCATCCGTGTGTGAGTCAGTGCGAGTTGGAATAGACTAGCAATCCATTCTATTCCTTTCCATCCGTTTGTGTGTGTCAGTGCGAGTTGGAATAGACTAGCAATCCATTCTATTCCTTTCCATCCGTTTGTGTGTCAGTGCGAGTTGGAATAGACTAGCAATCCATTCTATTCCTTTCCATCCGTGTGTGAGTCAGTGCGAGTTGGAATAGACTAGCAATCCATTCTATTCCTTTCCATCCGTGTGTGAGTCAGTGCGAGTTGGAATAGACTAGCAATCCATTCTATTCCTTTCCATCCGTGTGTGAGTCAGTGCGAGTTGGAATAGACTAGCAATCCATTCTATTCCTTTCCATCCGTTTGTGTGTGTCAGTGCGAGTTGGAATAGACTAGCAATCCATTCTATTCCTTTCCATCCGTTTGTGTGTGTCAGTGCGAGTTGGAATAGACTAGCAATCCATTCTATTCCTTTCCATCCGTTTGTGTGTGTCAGTGCGAGTTGGAATAGACTAGCAATCCATTCTATTCCTTTCTGTTTAGTTTCTGTGTACTTTGATGGACTAGCAATCCATTTCAACAAAAACAATAAAAAATAAAGAACCACAGGGTAATCAAACCACAATCAGTTATGAAAGAGGCGATCAACAGATAAGCTACAAGGAGAGTATTACAAAAAGTTCACATAATAAAAGTAGAATTTGACATCTGTCGATGGGGCGGCGGAGGGGGTGGCGGCTGCGGCGGAAGCTGTTGGCCCTGCGGCTGATGCTGACGGCTCGAGTGACCCGAATTAATAGAATTATCCTCGTCATCATTTTGGCCAGCAACGGCGCAATAACTGTTGCGCGTCAACTGTTGAAACGATTGCGAAGTAGCGATAGCGGCTCCGGCTGCTGCACTGGCCGATGTTGAGCCGACAACGATGGAGTCCCGAGTGTTGCCACCGCCGCCGCTGCTGCCGCCCAAGCTCGGTCGGTGCCGGCTGCCGTTGCCGCCGCTGCCGCTGCCGCCGTTCGGTGATCCGTCGGCTGGGCGACGTCGCAAATCGTCGACATTGAAAGTCGACATGTCGGATCGGTTGGCTGCTGGAAAAAAACGGTGTTCATCCGAATTTTTTTCATTCTTAAGGCTTGCAAAAAGGAGGAGGGAAAGTTGAGGGGAAGGGGAGGGGAGCGGCGCCTCACTGAAGGATCAGAGGGAGGGAGATCGGCGCCTCACTGAAGGATCAGGGGGAGGGGAGCGGCGCTTCACTGAAGCATCAGGGGAAGGGGAGCGGCGCCTCACTGAAGCATCAGGGGGAGGGGAGCGGCGCCTCACTGAAGCATCAGGGGAAGGGGAGCGGCGCCTCACTGAAGCACAGGGGAAGGGGAGGGGGAGCGGCGCCTCACTGAAGGATTAGGGGGAGCGGCGCCTCACTGAAGCATCAGGGGAAGGGGAGGGGGAGCGGCGCCTCACTGAAGGATTAGGGGGAGCGGCGCCTCACTGAAGCATCAGGGGAAGGGGAGGGGGAGCGGCGCCTCATTGAATGATTAGAGGGAGGGGGCGGCGCCTCACTGAAGCATCAGGGGGGAGTGGCGCCTCACTGAAGCATCAGGGGGGAGTGGCGCCTCACTGAAGCATCAGGGGGGAGTGGCGCCTCACTGAAGCATCAGGGGGGAGTGGCGCCTCACTGAAGCATCAGGGGGGAGTGGCGCCTCACTGAAGCATCAGGGGGGAGCGGCGCATCACTGAAGCATCAGGGGGAGGGGGCGGCGCCTCACTGAAGCATCAGGGGGGAGGGGGCGGCGCCTCACTGAAGCATCAGGGGGGAGGGGGCGGCGCCTCACTGAAGCATCAGGGGGGAGGGGCGGCGCCTCACTGAAGCATCAGGGGGGAGGGGGCGGCGCCTCACTGAAGCATCAGGGGGAAGGCAGAAAGGTGGAAAGCAACAAGCCCTTCAGACAGACCCCTCCGCCAGGCCATAGCCTGGTCAACTGGCACGGTGGTGGCCACAGCGGCGGCGCCGAAGCCTTGATGACCTCCGGCGGCACTGGACGGCGGTGAAGTCGGCGACATTGGCGACACGGACTCGGAGGTTGGCGTAGCGGATGAAGCGCCGGCGGCGGCGGCGGCGGCGGCGGCGGCGGCGGCTGCAGAGACCGCCGGTCCGCGCCTACCAAACTGCGGAACCAAGCCCTGCTGCTGCTGCATCAGAGCAATCTGCATCCGAGTCTTCTCAGCCTGAGTTTTCACTTTGTAGCCGGACATTGACAAAGACTCGTCGCTACGCGTTCGATACAGTAGCAACGGCGGCGGCGGCGGCGGAAGGGGCGGCAGCTGATGATGATGATGGCGTTGTTGATGCGGCTGCGGCTGCGGTTGCTGCTGCGACTGATAGAGAAACGACTGACGGGAAAACTGCTGACTGTTCAGTTGGCCGATGTTATTGACAGCTCCGTGCCATTCGCGATAGCCGTGCTCGATGCAGGCGTGAATGCCCAGGTGGCAAGTGCAGTTGCTGGAGGATAGGGCCTGCGGCGGTTGGGTGGATTTAGTGTCTGTTATTTGTCTGTCCTAGTGTCTGTTTTTTGTCCGTCTTAGTGTCTGTTTTCCCGTCTGTCTTAGGGCCTGTTTTCCTACCTGTCTTAGTGCCTGTTTTCCCGTCTATCTTGATGCCTGTTTTCCCGTCTGTCTTAATGCCTGTTTTTTGCCTGTCTTAGTGTCTGTCTTTGTCTGTCTTAGTGTCTGTTTTTTGTCAGTCTTAGTGCCTGTTTTCCCGTCTGTCTTAGTGCCTGTTTTCCCGTCTGTATTAGGGCCTGTTTTCCTACCTGTCTTAGTGTCTGATTTCCCGTCTGTCTTAGTGCCTGTTTTCCCGTCTGTCTTAGTGCCTGTTTTCCCGTCTGTCTTAGTGCCTGTTTTCCCGTCTGTCTTAGTGCCCGTTTTCCCGTCTGTCTTAGTGCCTGATTTCCCGTCTGTCTTAGTGCCTGTTTTCCCGTCTGTCTTAGTGCCCGTTTTCCTGTCTGTCTTAGTGCCTGTTTTCCGTCTGTCTTATTGCCTGTTTTCCCGTCTGTCTTAGTGCCTGTTTTCCGTCTGTCTTAGTGCCTGTTTTCCGTCTGTCTTATTGCCTGTTTTCCCGTCTGTCTTAGTGCCTGTTTTCCGTCTGTCTTATTGTCTGTTTTCTGTCTGTCTTTTTGCCTGTTTCCCGTCTGTCTTAGTGACTATTTTCCCGTCTGTCTTAGTGCCTGTTTCCCGTCTGTCTTAGTGACTATTTTCCCGTCTGTCTTAGTGCCTGGTTCCGTCTGTCTTAGTGCCTGTTTCCGTCTGTCTAAGTGCCTGTTTCCGTCTGTCTTAGTGCCTGTTTTCCCGTATGTCTTAGTGCCTGTTTTCCCTTTTTTGTTGTGTCTTCTTTCGCTTGCCTGTCAGTCTGTTTTTTTAGTCTCTAATATATTGACCAATTCAAGTCTCTTTGTTTGCTTGTTCAGCTGCGTTTATAACCCTTTCAATGTTTTCCAACTTGTAATAGTAACAATCAGCACTCACTGACGGGCCCACGCGCATATTGCCGCTCAAATCGGTGTAACAAGTCGGCTGCAAATGCCTGCTAGCGGCTACAGCGGGCACAGTCGGAGACGCTATTGAATCGCCGTTGCCGTAACTAACGAAGCCGTTGCTAGTGCCAACAGTTGCTGACGAATTCATTGACGACGACTGCCTACTGCTATTATTATTAGTGTTACTACTATTCGTAGACGCGTTACTACGACGAAATAGAGCGGCAAAATTAGGCAATTTAAAGCTTAATAATTTCTTGCTTTTGGATTTGGATTTTTGTTTTGATTGTTTCGATTGTTGCTGTTGTTGTTGTTGTTGTTGTTGTTGTTGTTGTTGTTGTTGTTGTTGTTGTTGTTGTTGTTGTTCAGTCGGTTGCGGCTGAGGAGAATCAAGTTGATGCGTTGACGACAAAGACAACTGTGAATGATGCGGCTGCGGTTGCATGGACATCGCCGCTAGTTGTTGTTGTTGTTGTTGATTTTGTTGTTCGGCACTTGAACTCGCCGAACCGAAACTTCTACTAGGAGGATAATAGCTTTGTTGTTGTTGCTGCTGAATCTGCAGCATCATTGGAGACTGCTGATGCGGAACCGGCTGTTGTTGATGATGCTGATGCTGACCTCGACGATGAGCCGACGATCGATGTCGATGATGCTGCGACGCGGCACCCTCGCCGTACAACATGTCTAAAACGTCGTCGTAGCCTTTCTTTCTGGCCACGTCGATAGGCGAATCGCCCTGACGATTAGTTGGCTGCAAATCGGCCCCAGCATCCAGCAGCATTCGAACAATTTTACGTCGACGCAGAGCGCAAGCGATGTGCAAGGCGGTGTCGCCGTTGCGATTGCGGGAATTCACCCGGGTGACGGGACCGGCGCTCAAGAGGATCCTAGCCACGCCGGCGTGTCCGTAACGAGCGGCCGTGTGAAGCGCCGTGTCTCCGTACGTGTTTCGCTTGTTAGGATCGGAGCCGGCATACAGCAGAGCTCTAGTCGACTGGTTGTGACCATTCTGGACGGCCAGATGCAGCGGCGTCGACATGACATTGTTCTGAGCGTTGGCGTCGCTGCCGGCGCCGCAGAGCAGTTCCACGGTGCGAGAGAAACCGTGCCAAGCGGCTTCGTGCAACGGGGAGTTGCCGTGAGTGTGGCTGCGCTGGTTGGCGGTCTGAATGAGGTTATTAGCTACTAATAGTAACCAATTGAATTTACTAGATAAATCTTCCTAGATGGCGCCCTAACATTAAAACTTGCGTAGATCACATCCTCAGAAAAAAATTCCCGAAATCCCACTTTAAGATCAAGACCTGAAGGTTCCATGCCGAGATACAACTTCACAATCAAGTCCTAAGATACAAATTACTTGATCTCATTTTCACCTTGAGATAAAACTCCCTAGATCTCACATCAAGATAAAACTGTGTGGATCTTACAGTGAGACACAACTAGATCTCACCCGAAGATATAACTAAATGTCACCCTAAGATACAACTAGATCTCTCCCTGAGATAAAACTAGATCTCTCCCTGAGATACAAAAACATCTCACCTAAAGATACAACTAGATCTCACCCTGAGATACACAGAGATCTTACCCTGAGATACAATTATATCTCACCCTGAGATAAAACTAGATCCCACCCTGAGATAAAACTAGATCTCTCCCTGAGATACAAAAACATCTCACCTAAAGATACAACTAGATCTCACCCTGAGATACACAGAGATCTTACCCTGAGATACAATTATATCTCACCCTGAGATAAAACTAGATCCCACCCTGAGATAAAACTAGATCTCTCCCTGAGATACAAAAACATCTCACCAAAAGATACAAATAGATCTCACCCTGAGATACACAGAGATCTTACCCTGAGATACAATTATATCTCACCCTGAGATAAAACTAGATCCCACCATGAGATACAACTAGATCTCTCCCTGAGATACAAAAACATCTCACCTAAAGATACAACTAGATCTCACCCTGAGATAAAACTAGATCCCACCCTGAGATACAACTAGATCTCTACCTGAGATACAAAAACATCTCACCTAAAGATACAACTAGATCTCACCCTGAAATAAAACTAGATCCCACCCTGAGATCCCTGTGAAACTTTCGTCTGGAAAAATGTTTTCCAGTTGGGAAATTCAAAAATTTCCCGATGAAAAACGCGTTTCCAGACTTTGCTGAGGAAATGCGTCAGGATTACTTCGGGAAATAAATTTCCATACTAACAGCCAGGAATGCGTCAGGAAATTAAAAAATTTCCACACAAACAGTCTGGAAATTGGTCGGGAAATTTGTTGGGAAATTGGGGTGTTTCCCGACCTGGAGTTTCCGGACGAAATTCCTGGTTTGCTCAGGAAATAGATACTTTTCCCCATGAAGAGTCGGGAAATCTTGTCAGGAAATTCGTGCGGAAATTTGGGTGTTTCCCGACCCAGAGTTTCCGGATGAAATTCACAGTTTGTATGGGAAATTGAAAGGAATTTGCTTCAAAAATACGATTGCCTCCAGAGAAAGGCAAGGGTATCTATGAATAGAATATTATTCTAAAAGGCCTGACGAGGGGTAATGAAGCCTCGCTGACAGACAAGGTAGTCAGTTGGACTGTCTGCCTGTGAAAATTAAAGGTCTAACGAGGGGTAATGAAGCCTCGCTGACAGACAAGGTAGTCAGTTGGACTGTCTGCCTGTGAAAATGGAAGGTTTGTGGGGGGGTAATGAAGCCTCGCTGACAGACAAGGTAGTCAGTTAGACTGTCTGTCTGAAAATTAAAAGTCGGACGAGGGGTAATGAAGCCTCGCCTGTTGTGTGGCAAAACTGATCTGTATATTCAGTCAGCAAGAACTGTAGCGTCCGTAATGTGAGGCCGCGCCCACCCTCTGTACCGGCGACAGCTTGTCAAACTGTTGCGCCCATATTGTGTACGAGAGGTTTGACTCCCATTGGCACGTAGTCTGTTGCAGCTGCTTAGTGTACCGAATGGTTTACTCTTTTACACTTGGTACAGCTGGGTGTCAGAGTGAGACTGTGGCATAGTTCCAAATGCTCTAACTGGCCCAGTGTCTAAAGCAGCTTATTCTATTAAGACAGACGCTAATCCGGCTTGCGCCGGTGCGTGCATCCATTGGGTTGTCTAAGACGTTTGCAGTCAAACTGAGTAAAGATCATTTGGTTTGTAAATCAGTATCACGAGGGGTAATGAAGCCTCGCTGACATATAGAGTAGTCAGTTGGACTGTCTGTCTGGGAGAGTTAAAGGTCTGACGAGGGGTAATGCAGCCTCGCTGACATATAGAGTAGTCAGTTGGACTGTCTGTCTGGGAGAGTTAAAGGTCTGACGAGGGGTAATGCAGCCTCGCTGACATATAGAGTAGTCAGTTGGACTGTCTGTCTGGGAGAGTTAAAGGTCTGACGAGGGGTAATGCAGCCTCGCTGACATATAGAGTAGTCAGTTGGACTGTCTGTCTGGGAGAGTTAAAGGTCTGACGAGGGGTAATGCAGCCTCGCTGACATAGAGTAGTCAGTTGGACTGTCTGTCTGGGAAAGTATTGAAAACATTGACGACATCGACGCCAAATCGACCACCAGCGTCATCTGCAGCGGAACAACAATCAACTGCGTAAGCATGTCTTAGTATGCTAGTATGCTGCATGATTTTTCACTCACAGAGGGTGCGTGCCCTCTGCGTAAAGTATGTCAACCTGTGTTTTCATTAACAATAGGTTCGTTCCTTTGCGACGTCTAACAATGGCCGCGCCAATTGGCGGGTTGATGAACCGCCCAGTCCGTCCGCAGCAAAATCTAGCTGGTGTTTGGCTATCGCGCAGCCAGCCAATGGAGATCTCCAGGCAAACGCGAGCCCCTAGTTTAATTTCGAGTCGGAGCAGATCGCCTATCGACAAGGCGAACTGAAGCGTAGTATTAGGAGTAGATTACTGTACAAGTGATTGTTTTGTTTGGTTAACGCCGCGTACAGTTAGTTTCGCGCACTTCAGCTTCGTTGTTCTCATAACTTCCCTCCAAAGTTAACAATTTCAACATTTAATTATCATTCTTAAATGCGACCGTCCTGCCTGCCTAATAACTTGTTTTCATCCGCTGTATTATTCCCCGTGTCACCTACTACTGCTGCTTTAATACAGCCGTAGCGCACCATTGAAAATAATCCGGCTTGCTCTTCAATGCTCGCATTTGACTTCTGTGCAACATTGTTTTAATTTGCTTTCAGCCGCCTCTGGATCACATACCTTTGGGTCTCTGGCGAAAATTTTCAAATCTGCCAGGCGCTACTTTGTTGGGAAATGAAAAATTTCCAGGTATCGGGAAATCTAGAATGATCCCGACGACTTTATTGGGAAATGCTGCAGTTTCCCGGCAGATCGTAGGGAAATTCGCTAGCTTCCAGACCAGCTCATGCGGAAATTTGGACGTTTCCGGACGTCGGGAAATCTGGTCGGATCCCGACCACTTCATTGGGAAATGACAAAAATTCCAGACATCAGGAAATCTGGTCTGATCCCGACCACTTCATTGGGAAATTCATAATTTCCATATTTGTGTTTCCCGACTGTTCGTCAGGAAATCTGCAACATTCCGTAACACTTCGTCGGGAAATTCGTCGGGAAATAATACATTACGGAAATGGGCGAATTTCCCGACGAAGTCAAAAATTTCCCGACCAAATTTCCAGACGAAAGTTTCACAGGGATACAACTAGATCTCCCCCTGAGATACAAAAACATCTCACCTAAAGATACAACTAGATCTCACCCTGAGATAAAACTAGATCCCACCCTGAGATACAACTAGATCTCACCCTGAGATACAACTAGATCTCACCCTGAGATACAACTAGATCTCACCCTGAGATACAACTAGATCTCAACCTAAAATACAAAAAGATCTCACCCAGAGATACAAAAAGATCTCACCCTGAGATCAGCCTAAATCTGAAGTATTTTCCAACTACCGACAATTTGCTACAAAACAAAGCCAGCAGCAAAAACGCCTCTAACCTGTCCCTCCAGCATCAACAGTTGCACAACTTGCACATGCCCGTGCCGGGCTGCCAGATGCAGCGGCGTCAGGCCGCCGTTGTCGGCTAACCCGGCTGCCTGGGGCCGGCGCAGCGCGGACGGCGCCGATGCGGAGGCGTCCAACAGCAGGCGGCAGATCTGGGCGTGACCGCCCGCGGCAGCGTGGTGCAGAGGCGACCGACCGTCCTGCGTTTGAGTGACGGAGGGGTTGCGTTCAGACACTGCTTTCTTTGTTGATTTGGGTTAAAAACCGATGTCAGTTGCCAGAAACTGCATACATTCAATTCTTTATTTATATATCTATCTATCTATCTATCTATCTATCTATCTATCTATCTATCTATCTATCTATCTATCTATCTATCTATCTTTCTATCTATCTAATCTATCTATCACTCTATAATCCATTCATTAGTAAAAAATAATAATACATTTGTTTAACCTTTAAACTTATCATGCTGCTATTAGATAACTGAATGTAACGAGCAAAATAAAGAAGCTTTAGTTGTCTTTGAGCCCGTAAAGAAACAATTTTTTAAAAACGGCAAATAAAATAAATCAGGTAACAACACTAACGCTAAAGTGCAAATATTAAAAAAAACAAGAGCAAAATTCAACATTACAAGCGTAAGTTTTTTTATGAAGTTTCCTAACGGTTTAACGAAAAACGAAAATACTCTAAATCGGCAGCTAGTTGCTAGAGAAGAAACCAAAATATTTAATAGTGAATCCGGCAGTGTCATACTAGCTTAGCATAGTAACAATTTATTGTAAGAGAGGCGTATTGCGTCATAGCTGCTGAGTGTCATTGGAAAAAAATTCTTACGCAATAATTTTCGCCTGGAATATATTTATGTTAAAAAAATTGTTTACTTGTTACAAGTAAGGATGCATGATTTGTATTACGCATAAAATACTTCAATTGAGACAAACACCTACCGTTAGTAAATAAAATAAAATTTGTTAGTACAGGTTTAGTAAATATAATAAATGAAAACAAAGTTTGAGTGCCATGAAAATATGTTGGTTAATTGTCTTCCAATACATTATTCTCCCCTTTTAGTACACGTTACATTTAAATCCGTGTAACAGCCAAGCTCAGATTATGCAAGCTTACACTTGGATACTCAATCTCAGCTAGGTGGATTGAAGCAATGCTCAATTAAAAAAGTTTTGTTTCTTGATTACCTTCGGGTCGTGAGTTTAACACCCTAGTCGTCCACTCAGATACAAATCCCCATCCTGAGATACAAATCCCTAGGTCTCAAACTTAAGATTCAAATCCCTAGATCTTAACCCTGAGATACAAATCCCTAGATCCAAACCCTGAGATCCAAATCCCTAGATCCACCCTGAGATGCAAATCTCTAGATCTTAGCCCTGAGATACAAATCCTTAGATCTCACCCCGAGATACCAATCCCTAGATCTCAACCCTGAGTTACAAAAAATTCCTAGATCTCAACCCTAAGATACAAATCCCCAGATCTCATCTTCAGATACAAATCCCCAGATCTCATCTTCAGATACAAATCCCCAGATCTCATCTTCAGATACAAATTCCCAGATCTCATCTTCAGATACAAATTCCCAGATCTCATCTTCAGATACAAATCCCTAAATCTCGCATTGAGATCCAAATCTCTAGATCTCACCCTGAGATACATAAAAATCCCTAGATCTTAACCCTGAGATACAAAAAATCCCTAGATCTTAACCCTGAGATACAAGTCCCTAGATCTCATCCTGAGATACAAGTCTCTACACCCACTCTCAGAAACAACCCCTTCAAATACTGACTTAAAGAAGTGGGGCTCGAACCAATGACCTTTGGATTGTGAGTAAGATATCCTATTTACTGGGCCAAAACTTATTTAGAGACATGCTTGGTAACTAAGACAGACAAATACGTACACTAAAATGTCCCCTCTGATGTTGACTCGAACTTATAAATTGAGAATCGAACCAAGGACCTCACAGCTTAATTAGCAATTAAAAAACTCACCTTGTCGGGCTCTATAGAAGCCCCGGAACGCAACAACTCGCCAACCAGACCAACTTGACCCTGGCTGGCGGCCACGCGAAGTCGATCAGCTTTTGACAACTCCGGAGACATGCCTGTCTCCATGGCAACTAAATTGCTTCCGTTAGATCGACAATTTGTTGGAGAAAATTAGCGAGCCAAAAGATGATAATTAACCATTGCGGTCCACTAGCCAGAGAGAAAAATCTGGCTATTTCAAAGGGAAATTTTACAGGTTAGGTTGGAAAATGTTTGCCAATTAGTGACAAGGTCTTTGAAGATAGTAACTGAAATTAAAATTTTATTTGCATTTTGTAAAACTCTTTTTATAAAAAAATAATTAAAAAAATATCTTTACAAAGCTTGAAGTAGAAAAAATTCACTACGACTTACACTAAAGAACTCTATCACAAAGACACACAGACTAAAAAAAACACTGACAAAGACACACAAAACACTGACATAAAGACACACAATTCACTGGCATAAGGACAAAACAAAGACACAAAAACAAAAAGCACTGACAAAGACATAAAGATATACAAACACAGACATAAAGACACAGAAACACTGACATAATGAAACAGACACTGACATAGACACAAAACACTGACATATAGACACACAAAACACTGACATAAAGACACACAAAACACTGACATAAAGACACACAAATACTGACATAAAGACACAAAACACTTGCATCAAGACACACAGACCCTGACGTAAAGACACACACACACACACACTGACATAAAGACACACAAATACTGACATAAAGACACAAAACACTTGCATCAAGACACACAGACCCTGACGTAAAGACACACACACACACACACACTGACATAAAGACACACAGATACTGACATAAAGACAAACTGACAAAGATACACAAAGACAGTGAAACTAAGACAAAGACATTGACAAAGACACACTGTCGGACTGACTTACTGAAAGATAGTCATAAAATAACAGAAAGAAGGAAAAACTTTCTGACTAACTTGCGGATACTTTTTGTATTTTAAGTAACAATAAAACAGGCAACAAGAGACGAAAATGAGGACGCATAATGCATCAATGTACTTTATACTTACAACTTACAACTAGTTGAATTGGAAAGCTACGCATAATAAGGTTTAGTTCATTTGCAAATAATATTTAAGCATACAAGTGTCGCTAGACTGTGATAAGGTAACAATGATAAAACTAACACTATAAAGAAAGCTGAAAGAATTAAAAAAACAGCTAACTTTTTTCTCTGTTCCATCATTCTAAAATTGAAGTCTCGAATTCAATTAATAACATAGGGTTGAAGGGGGTACACTATTTTCTTTTCAGATAAACCAAGCTAAAATTCTGAGAACGTACGTGTCTGGCTTCATATTGGAGCTCATTAATACCTGTCTAATACTGCACTGTGAGTTTAGTAATTCTAGAAATGGAGACAGGGTATAATGAAGAGACAGCAGCAAAGTAAGCTTTTGAATTGCTCGTAATGACAGAAAGGGTGAGAAATATACCAGCTTTAGGGTGGGTGAAAAAAAAGCAGTAAAAAGAGACATACAGCGGGGGAGAGGTGTCGAGGCGGCAATAACCGTGATAGGGCAGAAAATGTAAGACGAGGGTGACGGGGGAGACAGAGGGTGACGGGGGGGAGACAGAGGGTGACGGGGGGGAGACAGAGGGTGACAGGGAAGACAGAGGGTGACAAGGGGAAGACAGAGGGTGACAAGGGGGATACAGAGGGTGACGGGGGGAGACAGAGGGTGACAAGGGGAAGACAGAGGGTGACAAGGGGGAGACAGAGGGTGACGGGGGGAGACAGAGGGTGACACGGGGGGAGACAGAGGGTGACAAGGGGGAGACAGAGGGTGACGGGGGGGAGACAGAGGGTGACGGGGGAGACAGAGGGTGACAAGGGGGAGACAGAGGGTGACGGGGGGGAGACAGAGGGTGACGGGGGGGAGACAGAGGGTGACGGGGGGGAGACAGAGGGTGACGGGGGGGAGACAGAGGGTGACAGGGAAGACAGAGGGTGACAAGGGGAAGACAGAGTGTGACGGGGGGAGACAGAGGGTGACGGGGGGAGACAGAGGGTGACGGGGGGAGACAGATAGTGACAGGAGACAGAGGGTGACGGGGGGAGACAGAGGGTAGCTAAAACCAACACAACGCCCACAACAACGAAACCAACTGCAGTAATTTAGAGCAATAAATTTATTAAAAAATGCGTTTTTCGTCTTCAAAGTATGATTTTGACCGGTTACGACAGAAACAGTAGCCAAATTAAAGAATCAATCAATCAATCAATCAGTTAATCAATCGGAAAGCGACGAAGATGAAGAATCTTCATCATCCGAAGACTGTTTAGCTGCTGCACCAGCGCCACTGCTGCTAGGCCCCGGGTTTTCTTGTTGGTCGGCCTCATCGTCCTGATCATCGTCATCTGACAGGACCTTCTTGGCTCGCTTCGGCTGCTGCGGTCCAACATCGTCTTCGTCGTCGTCATCTTCTTGGCCTGCTTTACTTCTAGAAGCGTTGGCTGTCTTCTGCTTCTGCTGAGCCTTATGCCGGCCTCCAGCTCCAGCTTCGTCGCTGTCCGCATCGGAACTGGACGAGACTGACGAAGATGTCGACGAGTAAATCGCGCCGCCGCGTTTCTGCTGCCGAATTTTAGTCGACGTTGAGCTTTGTCTACGATATTTACGCTTAATAGCCGATAGGGAAGCGCCGCCCTCTTCGTCGCCGCCGTCGTCGTCTTCGCCGAGACCGGATTCTAAGAAACTGCGGCTTAAACGGCGACTGCCGCTGGCGCCGCTGCCGCGTTCCCTACGACGGCGTTGAATGTTTTCGCGTCGGATTCGAGCTCTGGTTAGCTCTTCATCGCGACGGAGAGCCTCCTGACGGACTCGTTCGGGATCGGCTGACAGCATTGGGAGAACCTGCGAGACATTTTCGTGGGTTTCAGCTCGAGATTGGTTGGTGGTTATTGAGACTTCATAACCCCGAGGAGAGCTCGTCTCCTTCTTTTGACTGCCTGCTTATCTACCCGCTCTATATATCTCTTCCTCAACTCTCTTCTTCAGCTCTCAACTCACTTCTCCCGCTCTCAACTCTCTTCTCCCGCTCTCAACTCTTTTCTCCCGCTTTCAACTCTTTTCTCCCGCTCTCAACTCTTTTGTCCCGCTCTCAACTCTTTTCTCTCGCTCTCAACTCTTTTCTCCCGCTCTCAACTCTTTTCTCTCGCTCTCAACTCTTTTCTCCCGCTCTCAACTCTTTTCTCCCGCTCTCAACTCTTTTGTCCCGCTCTCAACTCTTTTCTCTCGCTCTCAACTCTTTTCTCCCGCTCTCAACTCTTTTCTCTCGCTCTCAACTCTTTTCTCCCGCTCTCAACTCTTTTCTCCCGCTCTCAACTCTTTTGTCTCGCTCTTAACTCTTTTCTCCCGCTCTCAACTCTTTTCTCCCGCTCTCAACTCTTTTCTCCCGCTCTCAACTCTTTTCTCTCGCTCTTAACTCTCTTATCCCGCTCTAAACTCTCTTCTTCCGCTCTTAAATCTCTCCAGCTATTAACTCTCTACAACTCCTAACTCTCTTTTGCGCTCTTAACTATTTCTTCTTTCCTACTATCTCTTAACTCTGTCTCCCGCTTTTAACTTTCTTCCTGCTTCTCTTGCTGTCCCTCTTCTGCCCTTAACCCTCTCTCTTACTCCTACACAACTATCTTCCATACTCTTAGCTGTTTCTCCGCAGCTCTTATCTCTCCTCCCAACCATGCAAGACATAAAGACAAAACTAGCAACTCACCTTAACAGTGTGCTGCTTGCTGCTCTTATCTGCCAACGATCTAGTGATCTTTTTATGCGTAGCCGATGCGGTACTGTGCGGCCTAAACACCAGCTTGCGTTTGAACACAGCCTGGCCCTGCAAGCCGGAGCCCTGCCTGATGAACAGGTGATTAAAGTCGGCAGATGTGTCCATCGAGTGCACGTCGAAAATCTCCGTGCCCAAGTGAAGCGACAGGCTGCCGTCGGACCAGCGGACCATCTTGGCGTTGCTCTCGCGCAATGGCTGACCGGATTCGTCGGTTAGTTCGCGACTTTCGGCGTCCTTGGCAACGCGCCATCTGGACGGGTTGTTAGGGATGGCATGGTACATAGTTACTAAAAGTTAATAGATCTCCCCAACAGCTTGAGGATCAGAAATTGTGATAAAGTAAACTCTCTATAAAAGCTTAGGGAATAAAAATGATGTTGATAGAATCTCTCTAAAAGGCTTTGGGATCAAGGATAGTGTGTATGGGATCTCAAAAGCTTAGGGATCAAGGATGGTGTGGATGGGATCTCCTCAAAAGCTTAGGGATCAAGGATAGTGTGGATGGAATCTCTCTAAAAGGCTTGGGGATCAAGGATAGTGTGGATGGGATCTCAAAAGCTTAGGGATCAAGGATGGTGTGGATGGGATCTCCTCAAAAGCTTAGGGATCAAGGATAGTGTGGATGGAATCTCTCTAAAAGGCTTGGGGATCAAGGATAGTGTGGATGGGATCTCAAAAGCTTAGGGATCAAGGATGGTGTGGATGGGATCTCCTCAAAAGCTTAGGGATCAATGATAATATGGATAGAATCTCTTCAAACGCTTGGGGGTCAAGGATGGTATAGATGGGATCTCCTCAAACGCTTAGGGATCAAGGATAATATGGATGGGATCTCTCTAAAAGGCTTTGGGATCAAGGATAGTGTGTATGGGATCTCAAAAGCTTAGGGATCAAGGATAGTGTGGATGGGATCTATCCAATACTTAAGGATCTGGGATAATATTGATCTTAATCCAACAAACCTGATCGTGTTTTCAACTCGCAGACGCAGCCGATGCCGACCTTCTTCGTCAACGACGTCCTCTTCGTCAAGCGCATCCTCGTACGTCGCTGGATCGAATGGCCGCGTGTCCACAGTGAGAAAATTTGGCATTTTTACGAAATAAATTTCGCGACCGAGATCAGCTCGGATTAAAGGAAAATCAACGTTAATCCGCGACTCAACAGGCTGGGCCTCTTCTTCTTCACCTTCTTCATCATCTTCTCCAGCTTCTTCGTTAGCTACTTCATTGTCATCATTTCTAGGTGCCGACTGGCCGGCTTGCGATGCCTCCAAACCCAACGACTGCGAGGGCGATTTGTTATTGGCATCTTTGCCCCGCTGCTCATCATCAGACGTGGATGACGACGAGCTGGACGAAGACACAATCCGGGCTACAGACTTGCTGCCGACGCTAGCAGCAGCCGGAGTCGCGGCAGTCGCGCCATTGTCATCGCCTGAGTCGTCGCTGTCGCTGCTCAATTCGTCCCCAAAGATGGTCTGCTGCAGATTAACTGATGAAGAAGCTTCAGGCTGTTGAATAGCTTGACTTCCAGGCAGAGACGGTGTCAAAACTTTGCTCTTGCTAGCGGTTGCTGCGACGCCACTTTGGCTGTCATTGCGACTGCCACTGCTGCTGGACTCACTATCGCTGGATCCGTCGGCAAGCAGTGGCTGTGGCGGCGGCAGCGGCGGTGGCTGCTGCTGCTGCTGCTCCTGCTGAGAAGACGGTGCATTGTCTGCAGTCGACGATGGAGCTATTATGGGGCCACCGCTGTCATTTGAATCGCTGCTGCTGCTACTGCTGCTGCTGGAGCTGTCGTCATCAGACATTTTCTTTGCTATTTGGCTTGAAATTTAAGATTATATAAAAGAGAAATCTGAAATTTTAAATTAAAAGCTTGGCTTTTCAATGCATTTTATCAACTTTGTAAAATACAAAAGAGCCTGCTTTCTTAAATTATCATGGCATAACTTAAGGGTACAACAGGTCAGTTGACCACCTAGAACAAAGGAGTCCCTCATCTTTAAGAAATCTGAATTTCTTGCATATAGCATTTCATATTCCTGAATTTCATATACATCGTAATTACACATACTATTTCCATGATTTTAGTCGACTTGCATTACAGTTGATATTTTTTAATATGAATTTATTCTAATTGAAATTTAATTTGCTGAGTTTCTAAACCAATTCTAATTCTAGAAATTTTGATTTTTGATATGGTAGAAACAAAACTAGAGATTTCATAATGGCTACCATTATCAAGAGTTTAAGTCTAGCATATCAAAATACTTTTAAAAGGTAGGGAAGTAGGTTTAGCTAATAAATAATTACTTTAGCAGAGGTCTAAAGAACTGAAAATCACCTACAAGTTTCATGTTTTGCTATACTGGCAGATTTACATTTTAATAATGGCTATAAAAACTTCCTTTACCAGAAAGGGGGGCCATTGTTCCCTGCCCCTTAGTTGCATTACTGCTTAAATTTTATATATTATCTGAGTAAATTTTAACTAAATTTATATATTTTGTGATAAAAATTTCTCTATGCAAATTATACAGTGCTACATATCACTGATGATTAACCAATCTATGCCAAAAGAGGAGACACTATTTTAGTATTTATATGGGTCTATGCCAATATACCTATATTTTTTTAATACAAAGAGTGTACAAAAAGTAGTAGGAATTTTTTATGTAGCTTATAATTAGATTCACATTCCAACATTAAATTTGTAAACATTTTATGAAAATGGATTTATGTATCTCTGCTAGCTACTTTTCTGTCAAAATGTCATCTTTTACTCTTCTACATATTATACCCAAGGGAACTTTATTAAATGGCTCATAACTTTGGAATGCCAGAAGACTAGGTTTACTTTTAGGATGGGCAAAAGATGCAAAACTGCATCATTTTCTTAATTTTAGGATGCAATTTCAATTTTTAAGATGCCATTTTTTAAGTCCCATTTTAGAGGTCTTTTATTGTGAAGAATCAAAAAATCAGGATGCAAATCACATCCTATATTGAATTTCAGTATGCAATTCTTAAAGTCAAGATACTAGCTTTAGCATCCCTATCACACAAAAAATAAACCCAGCCAGAAGACATTGGCAAATATAAAATAATTGTAATGAAATTGTCCCTGCATCTCAAATTGGTACAATAGTGTAATTCTAATGTAATTTTAATGTAATGTTTGAATACTGTACCGTGTAAAGTAATATGTTCTAAATATTTGTTAATATTGAAGGATTATGCTAATCCATTGCACTTATTTGAATGCAACGCGCTCGTTAGAATATCGGCGCTCTTGGCCATGTGGTTCGACAAAGCTGGAAATAAAATCAATCATAATATAGATTAATCGTCGTCATCGCTACAAAATTAATATCGTCTTCTTCGATTTGTATCGCCGAAACCTAAAACTACTACAAGCAAGACCCAATCCATTACATAATATGAAATAGGCCTATTCACATAGATACATCCTTGAGAGAGATGAGGGATACTATTTACACAGTATGTGCTAATAAGCACTGCCAAAAATATAATATTAGTCATTAGAATCTACAAAAAATAGTCCAAGCCTAGTAGTGACAAAGATGGAAATATTGCAAATGGTCTGTGCTGTATGACGACTGACAAATTTACCTAGCTAAGCAGCCTAAGTTATGCGTAAGCTAAGCCTAGTGTATAAAAAATATAACTTTTACTTGTAGGATTGTTACACTAAAATGATTAAATTGTACTGTACTTCTTAGATCCTAATAATAGCAATAAGTAATAAGCATTAGGTCATACTGTTTCGGTGAGCCATGAAGCTTTTATTAGTTAGGCCTACTTATACAGTCATTTAAATGTCCTTCAAGTAAAGAGACGCGACTCTGACCGCTTAACTACATGCATTTAGAAATATTTCTGCTAAATTTTTCAGTTTAATTCAGTGGCAACTTTCTGAGAAATGTATTTAGGTTTAACCAATAGTAGCACAATGTGTTTTTGATAATATATTTCAAAACCTTAATATTTTCAAATATATATTGATATATTTATTCTATTGTCAGCAAGTTTTTTCTCGTTTAAGTCTAAGCAATGACACATTGATTCTGTTTTTCAATATCTTTAGCACGCGCCAGACAGTCAACATTTGTCATACTGTATCTTGATGTGTAATCCCTAATACGTAGCCTAATCATATGCTTTTGAAAGAAAAAGAAAAAACAATGCAAAATTTCTTTATAAAATCACTTGCAACCTAAAAATGATTTTACTTTCTTTTATCGCATGTCTGTCTTTACCAAATCTTATTTTGTCCCAAGCCAAGGTTTACAGTAAAATTTTTTATATCCATTTTGAACTTTTTCTCCATCCTGTCTTTTTAGAGTGCTATTAAATTTTTTTATTAATCCAATGATGAATCATTTTTGTTTCACTTGTATATTAAGTTGAAAAGAAATTTTCTAATTTGTTTGATTTAGTTTTAAAGCAAAAAAATTTTGGCCTTTATAATGCTCCTAATCGTATTTAAGTAAAACTTATTTTTCTATTTTCTATTGTAAAAGGTTGTATTTTTGCCTATTTGCACTCCAAACTGCTCTTTAATCAAAACCACTTAAATATTGACTATTTATATTATAAAGATTAATAGAAATTTTAAAGCAAATACATTTTATTTTAGCTTGTATTAAATTTTTGCAGCAAAAACAGGAGTATTTTATTATTGTCTTCTTTTAATCTGATTCCAAACACTTTTTGTGCAAAGTTAGTGGAAAAAATAAATTTATCTAGTGTTTGACAGCATCATATGTACAATTTTATGCATGAATGGAAGGCTCTAAACAACAATAATTACTTCATTGCAAATTCTTATTAATATTAATTATCAAAAGATGCAACCGGAAATCTCTTGGAGGCATAAGCGCCAAATTTATGAAACTTCTACTGGCAAAGGTAACGATAAGTCATGAAGAGCTACAGTTCTGTTCCCTCAGTTTTTTTCTTACCTCAGTATAATGTTGCAATTTTTTGATGGACACATTTTAAAATTATCATTTCCAAAGAAGGGGATAAACTAAGAGATACCAATGGGCCATCTCACCCCAATATCAGCTAGCGGGAGGCGCCCCCTATCTTGAAACTCTGCCGCCCTGATCTAGCAGTTCTGGTGCCCCTATCTAGTAGCTCTGGCTCCACTCTCTAGCAGCTCTGGTACCCCCTATCTAGGAGCTATGGCGCCACCTATCTAGGAGCTCTGGCGCCCCATATCTAGGAGCTCTGGTGCCCCCTATCTAGGAGCTCTGGCGCCCCCTATCTAGCAGCTCTAGTTGTCCTCTTTCCAGCCAAAAATTGTTTATTTTTCAATCTTACTCTATCCCACTGTAACACTTATTCGGCTTCCTTGTCATTTATCCTGAAAGTTCGATATTTGTCATAAAAATGTCCCCATCTAGACAAGGCCCAAGTATAGTCACTTTGCAATAAAATACGACTAAACTTATCCTATTATTTTGCTATCGTTTTAAATCTCAATCCCAAATACCTGTACGAGTTTTCGAAGACTAGAACCTCGAAGCAGCCTATATAGGATAATTACAAGCTCATGCAGCAGTCTTGCTCGCTGTGTTGGCACCTGTGCTCGCTCGCTCAATTTACGGCCTTATTAAAAGTAAGCGTTTTGTGCAGCAATTAAATCGTCACATCTGCGACTAACCAATCACTGGCTGTTATAATTGCGCCTAAAATTGTAACTAAGCAATTATTGATTCTTTGAAATCACGTTTTCCCACCCCTACGACTCTTCCGTAATTTATCCCTCGCTTTGAAATACAATAAGGCAAGGACTGAACAGAAGGGGTCCTTTTATTGACGCCAAGGACAAAAGAAAACTACAGCATACTACTTTCCAACTGGGGACAGTAATTTTCTTTGAAATAATTGCGCTCATTTCGTTCTGAATAGCACATGCTACTCCTGCTTTAATCATACTTGTAATTCAGGCTTGTCTCTGCAGTGAATCGAACAGTAAATCCTTAAAAGTTTGTTGATCGCATCTGCTGCCAGTCCAATTTTTCGATTATCTGCCTCTACGATCTTATTCTTAGATTACAAGTTCTAATAGCTAAAAGTCGCTGCTACATGCGTCAAGAATCCATGTCACACCGACGAGTCTCATCTCCCCACCGTCAAGAATCCATGTCACCGACGAGTCTCATCTCCACACCCTCAAGAATCCATGTCACACCGACGAGTCTCATCTCCACACCGTCAAGAATCCATGTCACTCCGACGAGTCTCATCTCCACTCCCCTCAAGAATCCGTCACACCGACGAGTCTTTTCTCCAACCCCTCAAGAATCTATGTCACACCGATGAGTTTCATGTACATGTACATGTACGGTATAATAGCGTTAAACTCGACTCCGTTAAATACTTTTATAACAAAAAGCCTAAATAGGCTAGGCTAAGCTAAAGCTCTACCCTAACGACGCAACTCTTTGATCAGGCAAAAAGCATACGCAAGCGAAGCAATTCGTCTTTCCTTTTACACGGCCTGGCATTATAAAGCGGCAGTATTTTTAGTAGTAAATGTGGCTTTATATCTCAATTTTCTTCTTTCCCTATTTATTAAGCCCCTTATGCGTCTAGCTGTAAAGCAAAAGTAGAACAGGGTTATGCTTGAGTGTTTGCGTGAGTGTTATGCTTGGTTGGGGTCTGTGTGTGCTAAGCATAATATGCATGGTCCAACGGGTTTATGCAGGGTTTCTACAGCATTCACTTCACATTCACAATCGCAGGGCTTCGCTTCTATTTGCTTGCTTTCCAGTCCTACGGCAAGGGTAAAATGGGTAAAAAGGGACGACTGGAGGGCAATCCAAAGCCATGGGGTATGGGACAAAGCCTCCTTTCCTCTGGGTCAAGAACCCAACCCCCGGCCCATTCCCGCCCACCCACTCTGCGTGCCGTGAGTTTACGCGCGACTGGGCATCTACGGGCTGCGCGACCAACCCACCCACCCCTAGTGTACGTTGTCAACCCCTCACTCCTCGCTTTACCCCCCGACCGTCCAATCTACAAGTCTTTTCTATACCCAAAAGCCCAAGCCAACCCCAACCTCCGCGACCCCGACCCTAAAAACGGCGCAAAGGCTTGTGCCACGCCGTGGGGTATATGTTTGGTCGTCCCTATAAGGTAAAGCGAGGCAAAGGCAAATTTATAAAAGCAAGCAGCAGCGTACGAGTTGTATAAGTCTATTTAACATAGAAGGCACGACTTGCAGTGCTGACTGCTTTACATTTAGCTTGCTTAAATTTTACGTAAATTTTATAAAAAATCATGATTCCAAGCGCATTTTATATTCAAACACCAAGTAGCGGCGTTATTGGTAAGCCAATTTAACAATTAAGCAAATTTATAAATATCAAAATTAACGCATCTTATAATGATAACTATTTTTTAATCTTTAAAACAAAAACAGACCTGGCAGATGTTGGCGCAGCTGCCGAATGGTTGCAGCAGTTGAATAGCCGCGCAGCCGCCGCTAATCCGTCAACAACTGCAGGCTCCGATGGTTGCACTTCAACAACCCGACTGTCCAAGGTTAGAATTTTAATATAAATAAATTACTTACGAAATGTTCATAGAAGAAGTCCTAGCTATCTATCTATCGATTAATATTATAGAATAGTAAATAATACAAATAGTAATTAATGCGTATTATATACATATATATATACATCGAAGCCTTAGTTTCGTGCTGCAGTTGCACACTATGGTGACTAGAGGGAGAGAGAGGTTTCTGTTCCGGCCTTGGGCTCCGCTCCTCTCTCTCTCTCCTCTCTCCACCCTCTCATCTCCGCTCCTCTCCACTCTCCTGTGTCCTACAGTCAGGCCGGGCGCATTCAGCATACATTCACACTCTCAGCAGCTTCCCTCAACCCTAGTCTAGTGTAGTAAAGTTTACTAATAATATTATATCTAGTGTATAAGTAATGTGTGCGTGTGCATTTATATATATAGATACTCTTTGTGTCCCGGGCGCTGACTGCCTAAATCCAGCCCCCTTATTCAACCACCCCCTATCCTATAGGCTATAATAGTCGAGAGAGCTTAAATCTAGTCCTTTACTTTACTTTAGTTAGTCCTTATTTTGCTGCGCACGCCATACTAATGCAGGGCCAAAGCCTAGGGAGGCAACTCACACGCACACACACACACACACACACAACACACGCGCAGCACAACCGCTCTTCCTCTATCTCCCCTCCCGCTGTAGCTCAGCTTAGAGGGGGGTCCCCTTTCTGCGTTTCCCTATTTCCCCTTCTCTCTTTCTCTCTCCTCTTTCTCTCCTAACTTTTGGTGGGAACCGGGAACTGAAAACTCAGCTAGCCCCTCTCCGGTTTTATAGTCAAAAGGCCTAGACTAAGCTCCCTTCTCCCCTGCTGCTGTTGCTGCTAGCTGCCTTGCTTTGCCTGCCTGCCTGCCTGCTTGGCTGCTTGCTAGCTTCGTCATTGCCTGCAGCTGCAGTCCCGAAACCGCAAGCCCGCCTAATGCTAGCTACTCTTCTTCTCTATCTGTGTTTTAAAATGCCTGGTCAGACGAATGACTGACATGATGCGAGCTTCTTCTATTTCCCTATATACAAGGCCTCTCTTTTTTATCTTTAGTTCCTTTTCGCAGAAATTGTTATTTACGCTACATATCGGGATGCAAAAATAAAATGATGATTCATATCAAAACATGCACTGGCCTGTCTAACATGTCTTCCTCGAATGCCGTATATTTTGAGTTCAATGGTTGCTCACTTTATACTCGTAAAGCGATTTTACCCTTTATTTCTCTCTCTCTCTTGGCCGCCTAGGTGTATTTGCGAGCCTTTGGTTTCGGGTGCACGGTAGGTAGGTAGGTTTTCCTACCAAACTAAAACTAGGCATAAATGGTATGTAGTGCACCCCCCTTAACCTATTCACAGTGCCATGAGAGCAAACTAAGAGCAAACATTTCTCTATAGATTAGAGATTTCCAAGCTAGCCTATTAAAATACCCCCATTTCACGTGTATTCTATTTAAGCCACTTTAGGCCAATGCCATTTTTTGCTTGCCAATTCTTTTCGTTCGGGGCAAGACAACAACACCGCCTACACATGGCATTTGTGTGTGCAAGGGTCTTTTTGTTAAAGTTGGCAGCCTTCAGTTTTGAGCTAACTATACTCACTAACATTAACTTAGCAGTTCATGTTAGGTCGTTTTTAGTACTTTCAATCAGATGAATTGACAGATAAAAAACAGGGCATGCCGAAAAAACTTAACGAAACAAACTTCTTTTGAGAAAATAATTTTTGGTTTTATATAACTCCAGCTGCATTTTAGGTAAATATTTCAGCCCAAGTGTAGGTACTTTATTAAACTAAGAATGGTCTTTGTTCTGTTCTTCACTGCGATTCCCCGCCCGAGCTGATTCACACACACACACAAACTGCAACAGCCTGTCTGAATAGTCAGTCAGTCGGGACTGCCCTGAATGTCCTAGGGGAATTGGTACCAGCATTCATTCATTCAATTCATAGCCATGGTCTTTGTGTTTTACAGTATCTCTCACTCACTATTCCTTCCCTTAGGTGGTACCCGGCTTGACTTTTTCGTAATCCCATAAATTTCTCCCCGTCCCCCCCTAAAAATCCCCGATTCAATGATAGGTGGCTCTTTGTTACCCTCTGCACTTGAATACGCTGTTCTGCTTCTGTTGTTATTTTTTTAAGATCTACACGAGAAGTGACAAGCGAAAATTCCTACAGTTAGGTTAAGTCAGTGCAGGATTGAGGATTTCCTTATTTAGTCAGGAGGGGAAAATATTTTTTATATAAGGAAATTCGACAGTTTTCTGGTGCAATTTGCGGTCACTTAAATCATTTCCTATTTAGGGCTTTTTAGGAGTGCATATAAAGAACAAAGACCTCCTTAAAGACCAAGACTCGACTGTGAAACTATTTTTTATAATCTTTCACACCTTCAGTCGACCACGGACACTCCGCCATTGAGAAAGCGTCGAAGACTATCTGCAAGCACTGCGGCCGCCGCCGCCGCCGCCGCCGCCGCTGCTGCTGCCGCCGCCGCCGCTGCCGTGGCAAGCGAGAACTCGGCAGCGTCTGCTTCCGCAACAGGTTCGCCATCGGTTTTGTCTTCCACTGCTGCTGCTGCTGCTGCCGCCGCTGCTCCTGTGTCAAGCCGGCGACAGTCAGCTAATTCAGTGCAACATCATCAGCAGAGCGTCCACAATCAGCATCGAAGGTGAGCTTTTATAAATGCGTGCAGTTAGTAGAAATTCACAGCATTTACTACTTGCAGCTAACCAACTGCATAAATAAAAATTCGGAATGATTGGCATTGTCAATAAAATAAATCTATAGCTTGAAAATCTCCCCGCCGAATCCCACCGACTCAGGCCTAGAGGAATTCCAGTCCCGTTTATGCAGATGGAACTCGGAAGTGGCTTGCATATTTAAATTACAGGCTTCTGGTTCGAATGAAAAAAAGAAGGAAAGAATCCCCGATGATTGAAAGGGGCTGACTGAGGGAATTGTTAGAAAACTGCCTTGCGTGACTCACGTTGCTAGCAATGTAGTATATAGTATTATTTATACTAAAGATTGTGGACCCCCTACGAAGTTAAGGAACTATAAAAATCAGTGACCAAAATTCCTAAATAGAACGAGCACGATGGGAACAGCGAACGAGACGAGAGCGACCTAAAAAACATAAAAAAGGCATGTTGACATGGTTTCCCACTCGTCCATCTTATTGTAAACACTTGGGGCCATAGAATGCCACGAGGGGGGCTCTCGTGGGTGATCATAAATTCCTTGAAGCACTCTAGGAAATTAAGGAAATACCGCCAAATTGTGGGTCCCGCCTGCCTTTGTGTCCGCGAATTAGGTTTACAATCCAAACCGAGATGTATTTATGGTTTCTTTTTTTCAAAACCCCATCGTGTTGCATCGACACGCTTCGACGATCAACTTCGCCGGCCTGATGTGCGTTTTATCGTTACTAAATGTTGCTTCAGCTAACAAACGTCTAACAATTTGTGGCCATCTCAATCTCAAGCCACCGCGAAATAATACTTAATCAACCGATCCATACATATTCTTTGGTTCCTGTGCTTCTCATTGCATTCTGTCATCAAACTAGAAAATTTCCCATTCAGGAACGTGCAGAATGGAACGAAATTGGGCTTTTGAACAGTAGAGGCATTGCTCCGAATTGCACCCACTTGGGCAGTTAAATGTATTGTATTTAAAGCTATGGCTGTGTGATTCCTGTATTACTCACCCTAGTCTGACCTTGTGTGCGGTTTAAAAAAGGGGAATCCCTTGCTATTTGTTTGTCAACTTTGTCCTCGCGCGTGTGTACGCGAGCTATTTATGAATGAAAGTTATTTTTAGATACCCTCTAAGGGAATTCCCTTCAGTTTACCCCGACCCCGTACAGTGGATTGGAATTTTTATTTTCTGACTCACGACTCCACCTCAGTTCAGCCCTCCGTTTACGCACATTCAAAACTCTCTCCTCGCACCACCCATCTCTCTTGCCCCACCCACGTCACGCCCACACCCCCTACTGCGTACGCAGCAAGCGCGCTCTTTTTTTCAACCCTCTGCATTTTCATCTAGCTAAAAGCCTAAAACCAATGCAGAAATTGTGGGTTGGTTAGTTTTAGTAATACGGTCCGCTTTGTGCGGATTAGCTAGAGGGCGGATTATTCATCCTTCTCTTTCTTCTCCATGCATTCCTCCTCATGCTGCACTTGGGCAGCCACCCTCACTGAACGAACGCATTCGTATTATTGGTAGTTGACTATTCTTTCTACTAGTGGCCTGTAGTTATCTACCTCCCCACTCCCAAACGACCCTAGCAGCGTCATGCCCTCGTGGCCCCTTCCTTTATGAGAGGACACATGGGTATAAAATGGTACTGAAGAAAAAAATCCCCAGACGTCCAGTCAGACTTCAGGTCTATAGTCTGTGAGCTAGTCACTAATTCAGCAACTAGTCATCGTTTCAATGCCGCTGCTAGAACGTGCGCTAGAAAGTCGGGCATGGCAGCACGCCTATCGTTGCATCAGCGACTCAGTCACCCAGCTATTGCTGGCCACTCGATGCAACAGGCTTCAATCGGCGGCAGATTCTTCTGCAGCAGCAGCTGCCGCTGCAGCCGCAGCCGCTCTGCATTTTCTTTGGTCGCCTTCGGATACACGCCTGTTCTTTGTTGATTATCTGTTGCCCCTAGCAGCAACGCCGACACAGCTTAGTCTAGGTAGCGCCGAGCATAGAAATCCTCGAAATCTTATTGATTTGTTCGATTGTCTGTTAGATGCATACTACCAGCACTTTGTCATCTGGGCTGTCCCGTTGATTCGGCCTCATCAAAGCAGTGAAACTGCAGACGGCAATCCCCAGGACGCTGCTGTTATTGAAGCCGCTATTGCTGACTTCGTGGCGAAGCATAGGGCGGACAGAGCGTCAACTAGACAGCAGACCCGTCTGCTATTGCGTTGCATTCCTTTGCAACATCCCACCGTTGGCAACGGGGCCAGATTGTTGCTAGGCCGCCTAGCAACTACTTACTGTTCACAGTTGAATGCCCGTTCGATGCTGCGTCAATTGTTATCGCACCTGCGTCACAGACGAAGAGAAAGGTGTTTAATTAGCTTAGGCAACTTGGAAACTTGGTAATATCACATCAATTCTAACAAAAACAAACCTTAAAAAACCATTTCAGTTCGCAGACTCGAAGACGCCTTGCAACCGCCGGCTCTTCGTCTTCTTCTGCTGCCGCCGCTGCTTCTGGACCTTCGTCGGCGTCCGACCCCTTTGATCTGCCGCAATCAGCGCTGAATCAGCCGACTCAACAGCAACACCAGCGGGGACTGTCTCAACTAACTGCTCCAACAGTTGCTTCTGCAACTCCGCAATCTGCTTCTTCAGCCCAGCGTCCAATTCTGCATCCAACTAGACCAGAGGGGCGTCAGCTTAACCAGCAGCAACAGCCGCTGCCGCCGCCGCCGCCGCCTCCGCCACGACATCAGTCACTCAGCTATCAGCAGCAGCAGCAGCAGCAACAAGCGGCAGCTATGGCCTACCAGCAACAGCAGCAGCAGCAGCTGGCCAACTCTGTGTACCATCAGCATTTGATCCCTGGCGCTCTGGCCGGCTACCCAGCCCATCAACACCAACAGCAGCAGCAGCAGCAGCATCATCATTTTTATCATTCAGCCGCCTGCTTCTTGCCGACTAGTCAGCATCAGCATCAACATTCTGCCGCAGCTGCCGCTGCCGCCGCCGCCGCCGCCGCAGCTGCCTACTGTCCACCGTACTGTTGCTTCCACCATCATCAGCTGCAGCAGCAACAGCAGCAGCAGCAACCTGCTCCGCCTCCACCGGCACCATATCCTGGCTTCCTGCTGCACTTTTTGGCCATGTTGGATCACCAGCAGCAGCAGCATCAACAGCAGCAGCAACAGCAGCAGCAGCAGCAGACCTCTCGCAGTCAACAGCAGCACTCAGCTTTCTACACGCCTCACCAACAGCAGCAGCAGCAGCCGCAGTCGCAGCTTCACCAACGTCATCACCAGCAGCAGCAGCAGCAGCAGCAGCAGCAGCAAACGCAGCAGCAGCAGCGAACATCAGCAGCTGGCAACAACATGGACAGCCTGCTGCACCTGGCCGCTCAGATTGGGGACAGCAAGCCGCGCGGTATGACGCGCCCGGAGCTGGAGAGCCTGCCAACCTATCGCTACCTGTCCAGCGGCTGCGCTAGCAACAGCAAGAACAGCAGCAGCCAGACAAGCTGCGTTGTCTGCATGTGCGAATTCGAGCCGCGTCAGCAGCTGCGCTCCTTGGCCTGCGGTCACGAGTTTCATTCGCGCTGCGTGGATCGCTGGTTGCGTCACAATCGCACGTGTCCAGTGTGTCGCGCCGACGCTATCAAAGGTCACGCAACTGCGTCAGGACTTGTTTGAGACGGGACTAGCTAAAGCTTCCTTGTTGTTTATTAACTAACGCTAAACTTGTGTTTCTGTCTATTGCATTGTTGTTATTTGCCAATCATTTTTCTAATTTTTCATTTATGTGCCGCTTCTTTGTTTGCTTGCTAGTTTTGCGTCCATCTGATTGTTTGTGTGTTTGTTTTCATTTTTTTAAAGCTTATTTTCGCCTGACTTAAACTATAAAGTCTATAATTCCTTTGTTCTCCTTAGTGAGCCGTCTGCCCTGTACACAGAAAAAATAATTTTATTGTTAAATCTGTAAATTGAATCTACTTAACTCTTTCTCAAATTCTAAACTTTATGTACACAAGTTCAATAAAAGTCATTAATATAACTTTGTTTTAATATCTTGTCCAATGTCGAATGGCGTATATTTGAATTAATTTAATAATAAATCTTTGTTTGTAATGTTTGTATTGTTGCGCCAATCACAACTAACAAGTTTAAAAAAAACAAACAAAGAAGAGTCTTTTACTTGCACATCAATTGTTTATTTATTGAATGCAAACGGACGCACGTCAAGTCTGCTCTTGTCTCGCCATTTAATAGCATGTGCGAAATAGCTGTTTTAATTATCCCATTTGCTGGCTTGTTATTTTTTGCCCTTTAAAGTTATTGCTGTCTCTTTGTTTTGTTTAATATAAGCCTCGCCCCTTTGTTGCTTTTTTATAATCCCTTTAGGCAATTTTCTGCTGATGGTTTTTTGTTAATATAAATCATATTTAACCAATCAATTGGTGTGAAATTTGTGTCGGTTTGTAATAATTGTGTTCAAAGTGCCGCAAAGGCTGACAGAGAGCAAAATTTTTTGTGCTCCAATGATTTTAAATAAAAAATTCTTTGTTACGTTTGATGATTTAATTAGTTTGTGAATTTTGGGAAAATTGCCGCATCATAGATAATTTTAAAACTAACGAGATCCCCAGATCCTGAGGTCTCTGAGCCGCCAGCCTCCCAGATCCTGAGGTCTCTGAACCGCCAGCCTCCCAGATCCTGAGGTCTCTGAGCCTCCTCCTTCCCAGATCCTGAGGTCTCTGAGCCTCTTCCTTCCCAGATCCTGAGGTCTCTGAGCCTCCTCCTTCCCAGATCCTGAGGTCTCTGAGCCTCCTCCTTCCCAGATCCTGAGGTCTCTGAGCCTCCTCCTTCCCAGATCCTGAGGTCTCTGAGCCTCGACCCTCCCAGATCCTGAGGTCTCTGAGCCTCGACCCTCCCAGATCCTGAGGTCTCTGCATGAGCCTGTAGCCTCCCAGATCCTGAGGTCTCTGAGCCGCCAGCCTCCCAGATCCTGAGGCCTTTTAGTCATAATATAATCATCATTAGAGTAATTTTATCTACACAGTCTAAACCTTGACTATACAAGCGGTTAATCTTAGTCATACCTTATTAATTATGATTCTAGGAAATTCCGCTTGCTAGTGCTAAATCTAAAAATAGATCACTCGCCAACCAGCATTACCATCAAACAAACCGTATGGCCCATAGCGTACTGATACTGTGCTTAATACGAGCGTATGCATGTAAAGGCCATGTTTATTTTTAGAAAGTGACTCACTCGTTCAGCCTATCTGTCCGTTCCGGGGAGGTTTTAGTACTGGTAAAGGGTTTTTTTAATGCGATTATACCAGATGGAGATTTAGAAAAAAATGCGGGTCCTACAGGATGTTACAACTGCAGGAAAGCTTAGAACTGCGTGCTAAAAATAGCCACTCTTCGCATTTCGTCATAGATGGATGTGCCTGTACGCTCTTGGCGGGGGTTAATATTGGTTGGGTATAAACGAAATGCGTACACAGAGAAGGACAAAGCCATGCAGATTATTACCCCCGCTAACTTCTACTCCCCAATGCGATTTCCTTTGTCCAATTAAAAAATACCTAGTCCCACATGATCTATGGAGAGACATTTGTTACAATTTAACCTTTTTAGCTTCACGAGGAATCCTTCCCAATAACCTAGGGTGAGATTTGCCTTTATTTACGAAATTTCCAATCAAAAAAGTGAAATTTCTAACCATCAATAAGCGAGATTTCAATAATCACTAAATAAGATTTCCAATCATCAGAAAGTGAGACTTCCAAATATCGAATAGGGAGATTTCCAATTATTAGTTATGGAGATTTCCGATCATCAATAAGTGAGATTTCCAATCATCAATAAGTGAGATTTCCAATCATCAATAAGTGAGATTTCCAATCATCAATAAGTGAGATTTCCAATCACCAATAAGTGAGATTTCCAATCATCAGTAAGTGAGATTTCCAATCATCAATAAATAAGATTTCCAATCATCAGAAAGTGAGACTTCCAAATACCAAAAAGGGAGATTTCCAATATTAGTTATGGAGATTTCCAATCATCAATAAGTGAGATATCCGATCATCAATAAGTGAGACTTCCAATCATCAATAAATAAGATTTCCAATCATCAATTAGTGAGATTTCCAATCCTCAATTAGGAAGATTTACAATCATCAAGTAGTGAGATTTGCAAATATCAAATCGGGTGATTTCCAATCATTAGTTAGGGAGAATTCCAATCATTAATTAAGGAAATTTCCTATCAATAAGTAGTGAGATTTCCTATCAATAAGTTTTGAGATTTCCGATGATCAATAAGTGAGATTTCCAATCATCAATATTGGAGATCTTTAATGTTCCTTGAAAAATAAAGGGCTAGTACTGTATTTGTGTGTTCAAGCCCTAACACTATCACAATAAACGTTTGTTGCTGAAAAACATGTTTTTTTCTAATTTACCTTTGAACCTTTGACAGCGTCAGAAGTCATGTCACTTTCGCGCAATTCTGTTATGCTGTTTTATCAATTATTTTAATAAAAAAATTAATATCAAGGCCGGCTTGAATAACAGACAGTGACAGTTAAATGTTTTTTTTCTCGTCCAGTAAGCGAGCACGAGTGAGTGTTAAAAAAATTGGACTCAATTGATTCGCGTCACCTGTGTGTTCTCGATCTTCACAGGGTATTTAAACAAGAAGTTTTTTGCTATTTTTACTTTTATGAAAATTTCTGCTTACGGCATCAGACAAATAAGGAGCAACAGTAACTACCGTGGTAAGAATTTTCCGTGCTATTTGATTCTAAAATTCAAACAATAAGGATTTCTATACCTTCGTTAATATCAATGTTAATTAAGAAAGCCACGTTATAAACACATAAATGACTTAAGCAAAAATTTTATATTGGCTCAAACCATGGATCACTAGAATTCACTAAACTTCCTGTGGTCCTTATACCTAGCAGGTGACACTCCTGTCTAACAGGTAACACTCTTGTCTAACAGGTGACACTGCTGTCTAACAGATGACACTCCTGTCTCACAGGTGACACTCCTGTCCAGCAGGTAACACTCTTGTCTAACAGGTGACACACCTGTCTAACAGGTAACACTCTTGTCTAATAGATAACACTCTTGTTTAACAGGTGACACACCTGTCTAACAGATGACACTCCTGTCTAACAGGTAGCGCTCCTGTTCAACAGGTGATACTCGTGTCTAACAGGGGACACTCCTGTCTAACAGGTAACACTCTTTTCTAACAGGTTACACTCCTGTCTAACAGGTGATACTTCTATCTAACAGGGACACTCCTTTCACGTCGGTAAAGGTCATAAGAAACCCATCAAAAACCCATAGGGGCATTTAAAACGTCCTTTATAATTACGGTTTTACTACTGCTTCATAAAAACAATAAGTAGGTATAGAGCATATTTTGGTAAAATAATTTATTTTGCTCTGATTAAAATCAAAATTGTGCAGATCTTTCGACGTATAGTAGCCATGGCAACAAAGCGGCAAAGTGTTTTGCAATCCTACCTGATAACAATTTCATTCTTGAGTGGCCTTCTAACTGGCAAGGTTGTCAACGGCAAACAGCCGCAATTGTACCCCAGACCGAGCTATGAGACGCCGGACTATTGGATCAGGTGCGGAATTTTTGCTGACTTTGTTTTTTGCCTAATCAGTTTTTTATCTTTGAAAAAAGGGATTATTCGGCTTTTTAAAACAACTAGTTTAATTTTGCTGCACTTTTTGTCCATATCTTTTTAGATAAGAGTGTCTGGTGTCTGAGTCTAATGTTTTTTTAGTTTTTTATCTGCTATTCTCTACATGCAGTTCACTTTGTCTAGACTAACACTTTTAGAGATAATTTTGTGGCTCCGTGTGGTTGAGCATTAAATAGTTTTTTAATTTATGCCTAGATTTATTCGTATCTAGACAGGATCTTTAGTAGGTTTTTTGGAGCCGAAATACTTCTGAAACTTGACTAAGTTTCTACTCGTAATAAACTTGCTTGACTTTATCTCCTGTTAGTTCAGTGACCCTCCTGTTGGTTCAGTGACCCTCCTGTTGGTTTAGTGACCCTCCTGTTGGTTCAGTGACCCTTCTGTTGGTTCAGTGACCCTCCTGTTGGTTCAGTGACCTTCATGTTGGTTCAGTGACCCTCCTATTGGTTCAGTGACCCTCCTATTGGTTCAGTGACCCTCCTATTGGTTCAGTGACCCTCCTATTGGTTCAGTGACCATTCTGTTGGTTCAGTGACTCTCCTGTTGGTTCAGTGACCCTTCTGTTGGTTCAGTGACCCTCCTGTTGGTTCAGTGACCTTCATGTTGGTTCAGTGACCCTCCTATTGGTTCAGTGACCCTCCTATTGGTTCAGTGACCCTCCTATTGGTTCAGTGACCCTCCTATTGGTTCAGTGACCATTCTGTTGGTTCAGTGACTCTCCTGTTGGTTCAGTGACCCTCCTGTTGGTTCAGTGACCCTCCTGTTGGTTCAGTGACCCTTCAGTTGGTTCAGAGAACTTCCTGTTGGTTCAGAGACCCTGCTGTTGGTTCAGTGACCCTCCTGTTGGTTCAGTGACCCTTCAGTTGGTTCAGAGACCTTCCTGTTGGTTCAGAGACCTTCCTGTTTGTTCAGAGACCCTCCAGTTGGTTCAGTGACCTTCCAGTTGGTTCAGTGACCCTTCAGTTGGTTCAGAGACCTTCCTGTTGGTTCAGAGACCTTCCTGTTTGTTCAGAGACCTTCCTGTTTGTTCAGAGACCCTCCTGTTAGTTCAGTGACCCTCCTGTTGGTTCAGTGACCCTCCTGTTGGTTCAGTGACCCTCCTGTTGGTTCAGAGACCTTCCTGTTTGTTCAGAGACCCTCCAGTTGGTTCAGTGACCTTCCAGTTGGTTCAGTGACCCTTCAGTTGGTTCAGAGACCTTCCTGTTGGTTCAGAGACCTTCCTGTTTGTTCAGAGACCTTCCTGTTTGTTCAGAGACCCTCCTGTTGGTTCAGTGACCCTCCTGTTGGTTCAGTGACCCTCCTGTTGGTTCAGTGACCCTCCTGTTGGTTCAGAGACCTTCCTGTTTGTTCAGAGACCTTCCTGTTTGTTCAGAGACCCTCCTGTTAGTTCAGTGACCCTCCTGTTAGTTCAGTGACCCTCCTGTTGGTTCAGTGACCCTCCTGTTGGTTCAGTAACCCTTGTGCTGGTTTAGTGACCCTTCTGTTGGTTCAGTGACTCTCCTGTTGGTTCAGTGACTCTCCTGTTGGTTCAGTGACCCTCCTGTTGGTTCAGTGACCCTCCTGTTGGTTCAGTAACCCTCGTGTTGGTTCAGTGACCCTTCTGTTGGTTCAGTGACTCTCCTGTTGGTTCAGTGACTCTCCTGTTGGTTCAGTGACCCTCCTGTTGGTTCAGTAACCCTCGTGTTGGTTCAGTGACCCTCCTGTTGGTTCAGTGACCCTCCTGTTGGTTCAGTGACCCTCCTGTTAGTTCAGTGACCCTCCTGTTGGTTCAGTGACCCTCCTGTTGGTTCAGTAACCCTCGTGTTGGTTCAGTAACCCTTCTGTTGGTTCAGAGACCTTCCTGTTGGTTCAGTGACCCTCCTGTTGGTTCAGTGACCCTCCTGTTGGTTCAGTGACTCTCCTGTTGGTTCAGTGACTCTCCTGTTGGTTCAGTGACCCTCCTGTTGGTTCAGTAACCCTCGTGTTGGTTCAGTGACCCTCCTGTTGGTTCAGTGACCCTCCTGTTGGTTCAGTGACCCTCCTGTTAGTTCAGTGACCCTCCTGTTGGTTCAGTGACCCTCCTGTTGGTTCAGTAACCCTCGTGTTGGTTCAGTAACCCTTCTGTTGGTTCAGAGACCTTCCTGTTGGTTCAGTGACCCTCCTGTTGGTTCAGTGACCCTCCTGTTGGTTCAGTAACCCTTCTGTTGGTTCAGTGACCTTCCAGTTGGTTCAGAGACCCTCCAGTTGGTTCAGCGACCCTTCTGTTGGTTCAGTGACCCTCCTGTTGGTTCAGTGACCCTCCTGTTGGTTCACTGACCCTCCTGTTGGTTCAGTGACCCTTCTGTTGGTTCAGTGACCTTCCAGTTGGTTCAGAGACCCTCCAGTTGGTTCAGCGACTCTCCCAAGGACTCAGTAGACCTTCTCTTGGCCCAGTAACCCTTATTTTGGTTCTGTCAGTCACCGATCGTTTTAATAAGCCCTGTAATGTCCAAAAAAGTTTTATAAATAGTTGACAAACAAAAACAAATTTTAGAGCAGAGCTAGAAAAAATTAAAATCTACAAGATAATAATACCGAAATTAACAGTTTAAAAGTTTGCTTTATACACAATTCTAGGTTTGCGTTCATCTAGAAGCTTATCTGATTAGGTAAAATCGCTTTTTGATATTTTTATTATTTCTTTCATATTTAAAAAGTTATTTAAATCAAACGAATCTTTTGGGTGTAGATTTCGACTATTATTCATTGCGTTTTTCGTTTCTTTCTTGCCGAGATCTTGCTCAGCTTATAGTATTCTGCTTATATTAAAACCGCAAAGCCATACGAAAATTAACCCACTAATAAAACAACTACAGGGAGGCGCAAGAGTCCATGCAGCGGACCAGCTTAGTGCTGAGCCGGCTTCGCTACTCGGCCAAAAATGTCATTCTATTCATCGGCGATGGTATGGGCGTCAGCACGGTAACCGGGGGCCGAATTCTCAAAGGCCAGCTCAACAATTCCTCAGGCGAGGAGGCCTCTCTAGTGTTTGACGAGTTTGAGCATGTCGGCCTAATTCGAACTTACAACGCCGACCGACAGACGCCAGACAGCGCGTCGACCGCCACAGCGTTTTTGTGCGGCGTCAAAACCAACGGCTACATGCTCGGGGTCAATCAGAAAGTTCGACACGCCACTTGCTCCTCTTACAATAGCGCTGAGCATGATGTTTATTCTTTTATAAAGTTTGCTGCGGATCAGGCAAGTCGTTGAAGATGAAGCGTTTCTGAGTTTTTTGGTTCATGCCTATAGTTTTGTGCAGGTGTCTCTCTGATTGATTTTTATTTGATTCTTAGATTAATTTGGTTATGAATCTGATTTATTAGGCTTATGTATAAGATACAGGGACACCTTAAGTAGAAGAACGGGACACTTCGTTTCTTGGAAAGTTTTTGGAGTCCAATCTTCGCGAAAAATCTTCGCGAGTAGTGTTCGACATAAAATTAAAGATTGCGCTCGATTGAAAGCAGATGCAAATCCCATCTTTTGATATATGATTCCTGCCTTCATACTCTATCGAACTATGTGTGTCCTTATTTGTGAAATATTGATCTTCAAATTATTTATCTTGTAAAATATTTGTCGCAAATTATATACTTTCAATAAAATTGCATTTTAGCAGCTGTGCAGGTTCTGATCCTCTTCTAATCAAGTCTGTTTTATTCGAAGAACATTTCTATCAAATGATGGGATTTACGCGAAGTGTCTTTTTTCGCGAAGATTTGACTCTAAAAATTTTCCAAGAAACAATGTGTCCCGTCCACTCAACTTAAGGTGTCCTTGATAAGATATTCTATGGGTTTGAGGTCGGTAGGTGTTTCAATCTCGAGAGCCTTCGATTCGGCCATGGACTTCTATATTTATCATTTAGATGCTAAATATAGAAGTCCATGGATTCGGCTCTCGGGATTTAAGTGAAATACCAACCTGAAACCCATAGAATAACACATTTAAGATACTTTAATTTTGCAGAATGTATTCGGATAAATCCCTGAGAAGGATTAAGTGCGTTGTATCCATGGATGAAGGAAAAGAAAGGATTGCTCATCTGCGAAATGTCTATGGCCCAAGCTACCCTCAATTCTGGGAATTACCCCTTTACGGATTCTATTGGCTGATGAAATTTACTTTTACTTCCCCTTTAGGCTTTTCATTGGCCGCTCATTTGGGCGCAAGTGAAAGGAGATGGGTAGATAAGGGAGGAGTGAAAGAGATCAAATGGGGCATCAGAATTTCATACCCCGAAGGTCAAAAGAAGCTGCCGGTCAATTGGAATCAAGAGGAGAATCCCAAAGGGACGAAAGGTTTAAGAATTCACGCATTCTTGAAGAAATTTAAAGTTATTCCTTATCAGAAAATTTTTCACCCGATAGGCTCACAAGCAAACATCTTCTCCAACCGGCTAAAGTTTCGCGTCTGTCTGTTGACAAATAAATGACAAAGCGGTATTGCGCTGCCGTGGATTGCAAGTCGAAGGGTGGGAAAAGAAATGAGGACGGCAGTCTCATCAGTTTTTTCTCGTTCCCTGCTAAGTGTACTACTCAACTGACTTTCTGGCTATCAGGTGTGAAAACTTCACAAAAATTCAAGCCTACGCGAAACACGTTTCTTTGTGACAGACATTTCGCTGCAGACGCATGCTCGCAAGTATTGCAGGGATCACGCGCCCCTTGATACGGAAAGGTACTGAAGCCTGAAGCTGTACCCGTGATTCATTCAGAGCAGATTGTCTCATCAGAGCAGATCGCCTCATCAGAGCAGATGGCTGCAGAGCAGATCGTCTCGTCAGCACCAAAGAGAAGACAGATGATCAACCTGACACCTCGAAGACTGTTGAAAAAGTACAGGAGACAGCCAGTGCAGCTGACTCGGAGGTTGAAGATGATGGAGTCAAGACAGTTGCAGGCAGACAAGGCGAGAAGAGTTTCAGCAGAGATCCGCAAACGGCCACATTCCTTCCTGACGAAGGATGGCATGAGATTACTATGGAAGTCGAGCAGAGGAAAAAGCGGTGCTTCAATTTGCATCACTGACTAAACGGCACATATTTCATTTTTCTATTTGTGTGGCTCCAATTTTAAAAGTCACATGGATTCTCCTGGGAATGAACGTTTACGTGCGGCGGGGAAATCACAAAAGAGCGCGTTGACAGAGTCCAGCAATATTTGTTTTCCATGAGTGGACATGAATGAGCAGCCAATGAAAAACCTTAAGGGGAAGTAAAAATAAATTTCGTCAGCCAATATAATTCGTAAAGGGGTACTTCCCAGAATTGAGGGGAGCTTGGGCCACAGACATTTCGCAGATGAGCAATCCTTTCTTTTCCTTCATCCATGGTTGTATCCCCCACTTGCCCCGGGCGAGTGTCTATGTGACGCATGTTTTCATTTATTTCCCTAGGTGAATAAATCATTTATTTCCCGCTGCCCCGCGGGCTGATAAATTCGAGACACTCGCCCGGGGCAAGTGGGGGATACATATCATATTCCCACCCGATTTGCCGGGCAGAAATGTCATAGAAATCGTCAATCTAGTCTAGTCTAGACAGTCTAGTCAGCCTTTTCAGCCATAGACAATCTTTCATGCAGCGGGCCGAGAAACGCGTCTCGCGTCACTTTCACATTGGATCCAATGTAATTTGGGCTCCCGGGCAGAGAAATGACGTTTCTGCCCGCCCTTGCAAATCGGGTGGGAATAGTTCGCTTCGCGTCCCTCGGATTCTCCCCCTTTCTGCCCTCAGAAGGTCTATGGTATTGGTATATTCCCCACTCATTTAGTTGTCTAGGGCCAAAAGGCTTCGCCTCGGTCAATAAACGAGACACCTCTTGCTTTTGCCCGCTAGACAACAAACAACAACAACAACAAAAAACGCAACCCGCCGATCACAAGTGACCAGAGAGGGGGGAAGCGTCAGATCGCGCGGCGCAGCGCTTGCGCCCTAAGAAAAGCGGCTCCACCCGCCTGGTCAGGAGCCCCCGCGTCCATAACAATCAGGTCATTATAAGTTATAGTGCGCGCCTGTCCGCGTCTACGAGGTCCCTGCAGCGTCAGCAGGAGGACGTCCTGCAGCGGCTCTGGGCAGTACGCCTCGGCGCGTATCACATGCCCGGCCAGCTGCAATCGTCGCTCGCTTGTACAGGGCGTCAGTCCTCTCAAAATAAATTGGAAATATTATACATTATTCCATCGACAATTTTGTTCAAGCAATGCTTGGAGAGAAGAAAGGAAGGGTGACAAAAAATGGCAGTTCGCATAGAAGTAAACATGGAAGAGAGAATCCTATTGAATCCATTAGTGAACTTCTCGGAAGATTTCTGAGGTGACTATGACCCGAAAAGGGTCACTGAACGCGACTTGAAAAAAATACTGAATGGCGGCTTATATTTACAAGATGCATAATCTGTCCAACAGGTGAAAGTTGTTCGTGAACTTGTGCCACCCGTTTGTATCAGGTATAATCATGGAGAGAACAGGGCATCAAAGCCAGTCTGCTTTGCTAAGCTACAAACGAACTTCGGTTGTCCAGATCGAGAAGAGCAGTGCATTTTTGGATGGAAAAAGTCTGGAAAGTGTAGCTCAGCGTACAGGTCAAGCTCATACAATTAATTTTAACTTTAAGGATTGTACGATGACCATCAAGAACTAATTTTAGTGCTTGTTAAGTACATGTATCCACTTAGGCAAAAAAAATTCTTCGTTTTTTTCGCTTGTTTGTCAGTCTTCTATGGCAATACTTGTTTGACAGGAAAATATATGAATATTCTCTGAGTCTCAGTGTGATAATAAAATGTATCTCACGCAAACATGGAGCGGAGAATATTTAGGCGCGCGGAGAATAAATTCTCTCATATTCTCCGCACCCTGAAAGTTATAAGATTTATGTCTATGGCCGCGGAGATTACTTACTGAGAATCTCCGCTTGCAAGGCATTAGCAAGATAGACAAGGGGTACGGGTTAAGTGAGATACATCCCGGGAATGTTGACAATAAATCCAAAAAAATAAAATTCCATGTTAGTTACCCTACTGGGACCGATTTCATGAAGCAAGTATTATACTAATGACAAGTTGACAATTTACAAGTGTCAAGTGTAAAATATCATGACAATTTGATTAGTTACATGTGATAAGTGACAATTTTTCAAGTCGATTTTGCCGTTCTTTTGGCCATAGACAACACAAGTTTAGCTGGGGCACTATCGAAGAGTCCCACTTGTCAATGACAAGTCTACAAGTGGCCGAAGCTCTTGTCAACAGCATGTTTAGCAACAGTGAAGTAGTGCGGATGCACTCGGGATCTCATTCCATTTAACCTGTTTCATTTTATCAGCCAGCGAAGTACTGAATTTTCCAAAAAGGATATTCTTGTTTTCCTCAATTTTTTCTAGAGAGAATAGTTTGTCTTCAGAATTATCTTTCATTTTAGGCTTAGAGGGCTACAGATTGAAGGAAACCAAAAATATTATCACTTATCATTTAAACACTAATTATATACTGTCCGTCAAAAGTTCAGGAACCCATGCTACGATGTCTTCTAGCGGGATATAATTTCAGTCCGTTTCAATTGTAACTTGGTTCAAATGAAAGCTGCGGATCTCAGCTCTATGATGTGGTCAAGAAAAAGTTTATTCGAAGAAGCGCGTGTGAATAGGTCAGTGTTATATACATAAAGGTTAGAGAAAAAAAGTGAGGAAAAGACAAACAAGCAATTGTCTATGGTCGCTGAGTCTATGGAGCAAAGACACAGGGGAGGGAATCCGTTTGTGCGCAGTGTTCACCCTGGCCAACATTAGTCTATGGCCAAAACTTGTGTTGAAATCAACAGGGTCTTATGGATTCTTGTGCAGTCAGCTTTCATGTTCTCGTTTGTCTTTTCCTCACTTTTTTTTCTAACCTTTATGTACATAACACTGACCTATTCACACGCGCTTCTTCGAATAAACTTTTTCTTGACCACATCATAGAGCTGAGATCCGCAGCTTTCATTTGAACCAAGTTGCAATTGAAACGGACTGAAATTATATCCCGCTAGAAGACATCGTAGCATGGGTTCCGGAACTTTTGACGGACAGTATATACGAGGTATAAGCAAAAGCTGAGTGTTCAAAATTCTATGGTTCCAAGCCAAGACTGCGCAAGTATTAGGGTCCTATTTTAAAACTTGACAATTGATTGCTAAATTCTCATGAAACTCAAATCGATGTCACTTATCACTTCCAGCTTGTAATTTTTCAACTTGTCTCTTGTCACTTCTCACTTGCTTCATGAAATCGGCCCCTGAGAATGAATTGAAAGTGGTTTAATGAAGTAGTTCGATAAAATTATGGAAGCTGGTTAATTATATGTTTCAAGGATGCTTCAAAAAGTCAATTCAAAAAAAGAGCGATCCAATATAAATATCTCTCTTTGAGCGTCATACTAAAGTGCTTGAAAACACGTCAGTATTCTACGATGTCGTACATTATAGTGAAAAATTCCGAATCAATACCTTCTAGTGTGGCTACCCCAACCGCCCAATACCGCAGGGCAAATCCACTGGCGTGGTGACCACTAGCGAGCTAACCGGAGCAACGCCGGCCCCAGCCTTCGCCAGCAGCGCCAATCGGAAATGGCAGGACGACACCGACCGAGACAACGACGAAGCCAGTCCAGACACTGTGGAACAGCGTCGAGCCTGTCCAGACATCGCCACCCAGCTGATTCAAAGAGCCGCGAACTTTACCGTGCTGATGGGCGCTGGAAGACTCAAACTATTGCCCAAGAACGCCACCACAATGGACCAGTTTGGAGGCAAGCGTGTCAACGGCACCCGATCGGACGGTGTCAACCTCATTGAACGTTGGAAAGCCTTGCAGAAACAATTTGGCAGACGCGGCGCGTACGTTGAAACTGCCGACGAGTTGAACAATCTCCAAGCCGACTCTGTGGACAACGTACTCGCACTGTTGGGCACCAACAAGATGCAGCATCACGTGACTAACATCCATTCCAAAGGCTACCGCGAGCCCAGTCTAGCCAATATGACACGAAAAGCGCTGCAAGTTCTAATGAAAAATCCGAAAGGCTTCGCCCTAATGGTCGAAGGAGCTCGCATTGATAGTGGACACCACGCCACCCAGGCTCAACGGGCTCTCTACGATGTGGTCGCTTTCGACGAGGCTATTAAAGTAGCCACAGAGATGACTAGCATTGAGGACACGTTGATTGTGGTGTCGGCCGATCACAGTCACGTGTTCACCATCGGTCACTATGGTTACCGAGGCCAGCCAATACTTGGTAAAGTGATTATAAAAAAAGCTGACGGCTCTCTGGAGTACGAAGTGGCTCCGGACAATATTCAGAAAACTGTGGCCAGCTACAGTGATGGCGCAAACGCGAGAATCAACGGGCCCAGACAAAATGTTACGGCGGATACCCCAGAGGAGCACGAAGATTATAGGTGAAAAATTAACGCTTTATATAAAGCTATTAGCTAATTAGCTTAATTTTTTGGGTCATGGAATTTTCAAATACATTCTAAGCTGACACGTACAGTCTGGCTACATTCTAAGTTGACACCTACAATCAAGCTACATTATAAGTTGAAACCTGCAAACTAGCTAAAATCTAAGATAATGCACTCGTCGGACAATCTCTAAAAACCTTCAATAGTTACAGATTACAACATGATGCAGTCAGGTATCTAGATAGTTCACTTCCCTCTTTCCCCCCTAATCCAGGTACCCTTCCATGGTACCTCGAAAATCCGAGTCGCACGCCGCTGAAGACGTAGCAGTGTACGCCAGAGGCCCTGGAGCCCACCTCTTCCAAAGTGTACATCAACAGTCGTACATTGCTCACGTGATCATGAAGGCCGGCTGCCTTGGCTGGTACGCCGAGACGGGGAATTGTTTGAGAGACCCGGATTCAATTAGCACAACGACTGCCGAATCAACAACGATTAAATCTGCGTCTAAAATCAAATCAAGCCGCTATATATTACTTACCATTCTCTTTTACATTCTTAAGTTTTCGACTTAAATGCCTACATTGCTGTAGGTGCTACTGCGAATCCTGCGTGACAGTAGTACAGTGCGTATTACGACTTATAATTAATAATTTAGAGACCGATGTTACAGACAAACTCTTTTTTTCGTGCTAATTTAAGAAAAGAGGCAGATAATAAACAAAGAATTATTAAACAATTATTAACTAATTTTGCTACCTTAACTGACTCTGACACACGCACCACAGGATAACAAATTGCATACTCTTTCTCTTTCACTTGTTTCTTGTGCTTTACGAGTGTACAATAGTTGCTAGCTAGGTAGACTGCTAGAGCAATTTAATTTATCACAAAGCTCTTTGGCCAGCAATGGACGCTGAAAAATTATTTCACGAATAAATTCTGCACAAAACTATCTATTTCATCAGTTGGTTGCACTTGGAGACATATGAGAGACTGACAGATATAGATATAGATAGATAGTAGAATGCAAGACGGGGGGCTTCTAGGACAGAAATTTTCGCGTCCATCATAATCTACATTCTTTAAATTTAATATGCCCGCACAGATAGTAAAAATTAGGGGTTGACTTTCACAGACAAACGACCAACATAATCTAGATTATTTAAATTTAGTTAATCCCACAGAAATCGAAAAAAGTCAGCCAAAAAAAATCTTTAAAAAAAATCTTTAAAAAAAATCATAATCCATAATCCATTATTTTGTTTATCCTGGCGAGTTCAATGCACCTTACCCTTTTTCCTGGAAACACTGAACCTAAGCGTCATTCTAGCAGCTTAAAGACATTCAAGCAACAACTCAGGGTACTCACCCCGAAAAAAAATTTAATATTCTCAATAAAAATGCTTCCAATCGTCTCTCCAAGTTCTTACTATGTTAAGCCTCATTCCAATTACAAATCTAAGTACCAATGCAAGAAGGAATGTACAGATTACATGAAAAAATTCTGGCCTAACATTGAACCAACCAACCCTAATCTTAATCAAGCGGTTAAGACTCACTGGGATTATTTTCATGGCTCAGTAATTATTAAAGATTACGACCGCTACTATAACTTTGCAGAAATCATTAAGCAACTGTAATCCTTGCAACAATATTTCTTGCATTCTTGCATAAGGTAATCTATTTTTAGATTCTTTTTCCAGTGTGGATTTTCGGCCAACAAGTAGGCGAGAATCGCAGCCAAAATCAACAGCCAAAATTTTTTGGTTTTGGCCTTGGCCCGCCCAAATGGCCCGCCCAAATGGCCCGCCCAAATGGCCCGCCCAAATGGCCCGCCCAAATGGCCCGCCCAAATGGCCCGCCCAAATGGCCCGCCCAAATGGCCCGCCCAAATGGCCCGCCCAAATGGCCCGCCCAAATGGCCCGCCCAAATGGCCCGCCCAAATGGCCCGCCCAAATGGCCCGCCCAAATGGCCCGCCCAAATGGCCCGCCCAAATGGCCCGCCCAAATGGCCCGCCCAAATGGCCCGCCCAAATGGCCCGCCCAAATGGCCCGCCCAAATGGCCCGCCCAAATGGCCCGCCCAAATGGCCCGGCCAAGTGGCCCGCCCAAATGGCCCGGCCAAGTGGCCTCCGATTTTGGCACCAATAGGAGAAGGACAAAGCTTGCTCCCTTTCTGCCCAAATTTTTTTCTTTCCCCAAACTCTCCCCTCCCACTATAGCTCACACGCATAGTCTACGTGGTCCACGCGGCTTTCTTCCACACAGCGTACACTGAGCTCTCGATTTTTTTTCGTCTCTTCCCCTGCCTCGTTTTCAGTCATTTCTTTGCTTGTCCCTGCCACCGCTGTACTAATGACAATTCACATTCTTTCAATAATAATTGTCATTGCAAACTCTTCACCGTTAAAATCAACAGCTTCTCCGTCCTCTGTCTCAAACTGTAGCAATATTTCATTAATTTCTTTGTTGCAGAGCACAACTCTTTTTACTGGATTGGGTTTCTCAACAATCATCTGTCCACCAGCAACTGAGTTAGAAATATTGTACAAAATATTTGTTCGCTTTCCCTTGAAGACCCAGTCCAGACTGAGATTGCTTCGGATCAAAATGTTCAAACTCTTAACAATGTCTGCAATATTTTCTGCCATGAATAAACCGCGTGCTGGCTGGCGGCTCAACATAACCGCCCCCGGCGAAGGAGTTGCGGGTGGTGCTGCGGTTTCCGCCTTGTAAACTTTCTTTTCAAATCCCAACTCTCGATACCAAGTGCCATCTTTAAACTCTACCTCTGCGTCTTTATGAACTTGCATGACCACTCTCATTACAGTGAGATCATAGGACAATTTAACTGGAAATAGTTTATTCTCGGGTTTGCTAGTATCAGGAGTTTCAAAATGCCCCCTTTTGGTAAAAACGTTCTCCAGAAAGTAGTTATAAGTGTCCACGCTCTGTGTGCTCACAGGGAATTTAACCGGAAATTCTTTCACTTCGCCTCCACTTTGTTTCCATTTGTAATAAAACATGTTATTCTTTTCTGTCACGTTGGGGACATTTGACCAGCCAGTAAAGTCATTAAGATAAACATGGTAGTTTGCCTCTGGGTCCAGACGAATGGGTTGCTCAAGTTTTTCAATAAAAGTTCCACTTGAATCTGTAAGTCGACCAGTTATTGTAATTGGGATACTTTCCTTCGAATGCGACACGATATTGTTTAGTCTTTCAGCAATCGCTTCCATTTTTTTTACAAAAAAATATTTTAAACCTTACTCGAAGAATTATTAATCATGTTCAGCTTAATTTTCCTCTCAAATGCATAGATGATAAAAAGGTCAACGGGTGTTGCCTCACTTCTGTCGATATTGGTCACAATATTCACCGGACTGTTGTCAGTAGGCATTTGCCTGGCCGACACGTCTGCACCGAAAATGGGGAAAATAGTCTTGAACTGCCTTGCCGTAATGGCGATTCCGTTGTTCTCCTTTACGGCTAAGTCAACCAGCTCGCAGTAAAATTTACTAATTTTGTTTGTTGCAAAATCTCCATTCTGTGGCATTGCCGGGTAAAGATTATCACTGATTTCATGCTGAATTGTTCGCACATTTCCATGTTCATAACGACTTATAGTTAATGGATCTCTCAAACTGACAATAATGTACCTTGGGTTGCTGCAAGAACCCTCCTTAATACAAATCTGTTGCCTTCTTTCACTGCGTTCATCCCTGCACATGTAAGCTGTGTAAGCAACATCAATATCTTTTTCAATAGCCTTCAAATATTCAGCTTTCAGTGCTGTCTTTGGCTCAATGAGTTCCAAGTACAACTCAACTCCTGCTAGCTTAACTTCCATTCTAGTATGCTCAGCTCCTGTCCAAACACTCCTGTTGCGATCGTCCCTGGTAAGCCTAAACGTGTAGCTAAAGTTGCTGGTCAGGCGATTAAAAGTATTGCAGAACCCGCTCATGAATCTCAAAGGTACAAATATATCTACATTTCTATACTGAGGATTCTTTGCGCCATCATCAGCACCCGTCAATGCATAGTTATATCTCCCCTTTCTTTTTGCAAAACCTGAATCATTTACGTCTCCTTTCTCCTCATTAGGGATGAAGCCAGCGCCGCTACCAAGTTGAATAAAATCTGGGTTTTCAATGAGACAATGAGTGTCATACACTACACCAAAGTTGGCAATTCTCTCCAGCTCTGTACTCCCGTTCGACACGCTAAACTCCTTAAACATGTAGGCCCAGAAGTTGCTGATTAGCGTGACATCAGCGTCATGCTTGTCAGTATTAGCACCAGCAGCATTTGTACCGCCTTTAGTCTTGTATTGGAATGTCATGTAAAACCCGCTCCTTAGACTGTGAACGCTGACCAGAGATGAACACCCAGTGTAAGTGAATGTTAGCGTTTGACCGGGGCCCAAATTAGTTTCATTCTGATTTTCATGACTGGGGACTCTTACTTGAGTCGCTTTGATTGTGCTGTCATCACTCAAGATAGGCTTGTTGATTTTATAGAAAACTGGCGTCAGAGGATCGTTCATTTTTTTAGTTTAAAAATTAAAATAAAAAAATGAAGCGAAAAAATTCTCATTACATCTCTGACTTAGAGAAGCTTACAGAAGCTGAAAAACGAGTCACTGGGTTAATTAACAAAGAGCAGCAGTCCTACAATGAGTTTATCCAAGCTGCCACTGAGTTTCACAAACCGGGATACACCGAAGCAAAGAAATCCATTGAAACAGTTAAGGAAGCTCATTAAAAGAGGATCTGGACTTTTTCCAGCAGGTCATTATCCAAGAAAAGAGCGATCGGGTAACGGTATTGCTGATTTGATCGCCCAGGGGGCAAAGATTTTCAAAGTGATCAGTGAGAACAAAGAAAATATTAAAAATGCTGCCGAGGCGGCGGGAAGTGTAGTCACAGCTGCGAAGAAGATCAAGGACACTATAAATGAAACCCGCGACCCCAAAACCCCCAAAAACCTCTATACAAACCAAATCAGATGTTCAACAAAATGTTCAACCACTCGCGCCCAGCGCTGATAGCATTGATCCATCCGTTTATGCTAAGATGAGAGCCGATCTTAAAAAGGGCAGCGGTTTTAAATATGACTAAGGTAGGAGTTTCACGGGTGCTTTCTGGGGGTACAACACATGTGGGGGTACAAGACTAATAGAAAAAAGACACAGGCCCCCGAAAAAGACACAAAGACCCCCGAAAAAGACACACAGGCCCCCGAAAAAAACACACGGGCCCCCGAAAAAGACACACAGGCCCCCAAAAAGACATAAAATCCCAAAAGACACACATCCCCACATCAATAATTGCAAAGTTAGATTGCAAAATAATTATGCAAAAATTTTTCATCATATAAAAATGATTTCAACCCTCATTGGACTCGGAACCAAATCAAATTTAATCATAACGAGGCAATTCCTAGTAATTTTAGATGTATTGTTGTTGGAGAATCAGGCTCAGGGAAGACATTCAGAATCTTTAACATGCTTCTGAGACCAGGATTTCTTGACTATGACACACTGCACATCTACTCACCCACTCTGTATCAAGATGAGTATAAGATGTTTATTGCAGGTCTACAGAACAAACTAAAAAAGGAGCATATCATTCAGTGTTTTAATAACCAATCCAAGCTGCCCAGTGATCCAGAAATTGTCGCCAGAGAATATGCTAGCCAAATCCCAGATAATGAAAAGTGGCACGACATTAAAGTGTTCACATATGGGGACCCGCAAATTGATCCTAAAACTAAACTTCTCCCCCAGCCTGATGAACTAGAAAAGGGAAGGAAGCACTTGATTGTCTTTGATGACTGCATGACAGGGCCCCAGAAGCAAATTGAAAACTATTTCACCAGGGGTCGACACAACAACTGTAATGTAATCTATATTACCCAAAACTGGTTTGAGTTGCCAAATAAAACTATTTGTGGGAACTGCAATCTGATCCTCTTGTTCCCAACCATACCGCAAGACCGACTGAAGAGGTTAAGTAACGAGGTGATTGCTCCTGCCCATTTTACTAAGCCTCCATTTGATCGAAAGGTATCGCAGGAAGAATTTGTTAACCTATGCTTTGAGAAGTGGAATAAGCCTTATCAGTTCGTGATGATTAACAAAGAGAAAAGAACAGTAGCCTAATTTTTTGAAATCTAAAAATTAAAATAAAACAAAAAAACAAACAAAAATGTCCATAAACTTTGCTGGTGAATCTACTAGTGGCTCCACTGCACACTCGCTTGCTTTCCTTGACAGGCGCTACATTAACGTTGACGAAAAGATCCCAGAGATCGGACCGATTAGAGACCGCTTAAAACCATTGGAACGGTCAGCACACCATCATCAAATAAACATTGAAGACTTGCGGGTGAGAGTAGCAGAGAGTTTGGCAAAAATAGCAAAGCTGAAAGAGGAGCTGACCACTATCGTTGAGACTCGTGCTCAAACTCTCAGATCGGAAATCAATGCAAAAGACATTACTATTAGAACAGCGATTAATAAAAAGCGAGACATCCTTGATTCCTATTCAAAATCAGAAATTACTTTAGCGATCGCGGCTGTGAAAACTACAGCGCGAAGTATTTCTGATTCCTATTCAAAAGCTGAGACTGATGCGTTGTTGACTACTTTGAGAACAACCATTAATCAAAATGTTGCAAAAATAAAAAAGATAGAAGGAGATGTTGCCACGCATACGCTCTATCTGGATAGAATTTATAACAAGTGGGGGAAAACTTTGAGACGAATTAGTCGCCTAGAGCGACAGCACAATCTCCCTGACATTGACATTGAAGACGCCCTATTGGCTAGGCGGCGAGCTAACACTTCAGAGGAGATTGTACGAAAAGCAACAGAAGTGCAAAGGGCATCGTAAAATAGAAAAATTATTTTTTTTACCAATAAAAAATGGCCGAAAATGATTCTCTGTATGACCCGCCTATGGCACCAAATATGGCACCAAATATGGCACCTGTAACACCAAGTGCACCCCAGTATTCGAAAAGTCAACAATACCAATCAAATCAGCAATTAAACCAACCCATCGTACCAAATCTCTATCCTACAATCAATACTTTTACCTGCAACTCTTAACAGTTCCGACTTGTAGAGATTCAGAAAATGCGAAATGACATTGAAACCGCCCTTATGAAAAACTCTAACAAACTAAAACGCTTTAACAGACAGTGTCAAGCTTTCGAGTATACGAGCGTATTAATATGGTTCTCGGGTCAGTGTCAATTCTAAGCGGATCTGCAGCTGCTGTTTCTACACTTCCTATTATCACCGCACCAATCGCTATTCCGCTTGGAATTATTGGGGCCTCGTGTGGTCTCATTTCAGCGGTTACAGGAGCTCTAACTCGAAACAGACGCCAGAAGCTAAAGCATCTGCAGGAAATGCAAGCAAATCAGAAAAGCATCCAGTCTTCTATCACCGGCTACATTTCAAAAGCAATAGAAGACAAGTTCATTTCAGAGGATGAGTTTCAAAGCATTCAAAGACTTTATGAGCAGCTTAGTGAGCAACATGTACGTCTGAATTTGAATAGCATTGATGACATGAGCCAATTGAGAAATGATATCGAAACTGTCTTCAAGAACTATCCAATCAAACACGCTTCGAAGAAAAACTAAAAAAAAATAATAAAAAATAAATAAAAATAAATAACAAAAAAAAACTAAAAAAAACAAAACAAAAAATAGAATTCAAACATTTAAACCTAAAATGATTTCCCTGTAGCTTTTTCGAGTCTTAGTCATTGCATATAAAACAGTCATACACAGTTCTCCGCAAATATCTCTGCTAAGCCCCTGCAGAATAAAGTCTGAGCGGTAGATTTTTGGAGGTTCCTTGTTGTTATTTCCGAGTGTCGCTCGCGACCGAGCTTCCATATATTCCCTTAGCTCATCAGGAACAGCCGTCCCATAGCTATCAAAGTAGTAGTACTTATGCTTTCTGTTTGGATCAATCACCCAGCAAACCCAGTGAGACCCTGGTTTCTCAGCAGTGTCAAAGTTCATGATGCCACATTCTTCGATGCCACATTCTTCGATGCCACATTCTTTCAGTGCGTGGGATTCAGGTAATGTATCCTTCATAAAGACGCCTCTAAAGTTTGGGATTTCTAGTTCTTTTGCCAACTGTTCCAGAAAAATATTTGTCGTCATTATTTTTTGTCATTATATTTTTAATTTAGTCTACGTTTTCAGTCTCCAGTGCCCAAATGGAAGACTCGTAACATTGTCTTGAAAGACAACCCTCTTATTATCTGCCCCTGACAGGCCAATCTTTTTCTGGTTTATGGTAAAAATATTATGGTTCTTAGACTGAATTTTTACAAACTCGTGTAAAGTTTTCTTATTATGTAACAGGGCGTCTCTGTAGGCTTCTTCATACAGAGAGTTCTTAACTACATGCTTTGGAATTCCCTTGGACTTCTTAATTATTTTTCCTGATTCATCGCTTTCATCGCATTTTAAAAAATAGGATTTTGATCTCAAACCAATATACTCGGAGATAACATCACCTGCCTTTTCATCTTTCATTTTACCAATTACTTTTTTATTGGATGGGTCGAACACTTGATCCCCTTTCAAGGTTTTAAATGATTCTGGGTACTCTGACAAATCATAAAGGTCTTTTTGATCAAGCATGTCCTGATAGATGTCCTCAGTCTGAATGTCTAGAATTAGGGAGTCTGTGTCAGTGTAAAGAAGTTTTACCCGAGTGTCGTAGTGTCGTTTCATGTCATAGAAGAAACTGTACATAAGACGCTTCGATTCATCGAGTACAGTGACACCTGTAAAGATAGGTTTGCAGGGTGTTGCTTTTGTCTTATAGAATAGGACAGCCCCTAAGTAATCGTTGAAGACGTGAAGTTCCTTAAAAGTCGGTTTGCGACATATTTCTCTGAATGATGTCACGCTCATGAACGGTGACGAGTTTTAGATTCGTGCGGTTGCGCTCATTTTCAAGAGTCTTGCCGTATACAGAGTTGTTTGCCAGCTTGAACAGATCCTTGTCAAAGTTGTTGGTTGCTTTGGCCCTGAACTGGGTGTTCTTTTCTATGTAGGGTTTCATCCATGTTTCTTCTGTAAATTTGAGGGCCCTATGTACATTTGTGACCCTACAGCCTAAGGATATGAAGTACTGTAGCAGCTTATAATGAATTTTGTAGCGAGTCTTGTTGTGTAGGTTTTGGGTGAGTTTCGCTGTGTGTTCGTTTTCTGTAGACAGGGTCCATGAGCCGTCTGGGTGCTCGATAATCTTCGGGCAGTTAATATTCTCCGGGAATGGCGCAAAGTCAGAGAAATGATCATGGAGTTCATAGGGAATTTCTACGTCAACCTCGTAAATCGCAGGTATCGAAAACGCTGATGCTGAAAACGCTGATGCTGAATAATCGAAAGGAATTTGTGATACGGGGAGCCACAGGAAGTCTCTCACAGGTAAGTCTTGACTCATTGCCCAGCCATAGAGTTTGTTGGCATCTAAGTAAACTATATAATTTGAGGGTTTCGCAGGGTCATTTGATTCGAGATATAGATTGTTTGCCTTTCCATATCTGTTCACGCAGATTGATATGCCGCCTCTTTTCGCTGTCTATAAAATTGTACATGTCAATGTCGGTTAGAAATTCAACATACCAGTCTGGGTTTTCATCCCATTTCATTTTAAGTAGAGATTCCCAGCTGGTAGCAGGTAAACTTACATAATGTGCGGGATCAAGACCATATGCTGTGTACCAGGTGTTTCTGAAGGTTTGAAACACATCGGCCAAAAGAAAAACATCAGTGTAAAGATAAATCATGTGGTATTGAAAAAAGTTTTGGCAGTTGAAATGTTTGTAGACTGCTTGTGCATGCTCATAGTCTTTGTCAGAAATTCCTGAGTTTGTTAGCTGAGAGAAGAACTTTTCTTTTGGTGGAAGTTCACCTTCAAAGATGTGCGAGATGTGCGAACCAGTCACATACTCATAAGGGTAGAAACCTTTCTTTCTGATTAGCTTGAAAGATACGGGATCTTGGTTTGCCAGTATTTTTGTATAAGTGCATTGCTCATATGTTAGATTTTTACTTAATGCGTCTAGACTGGCTGCTAGGAACTGATAAGAATCCTTGATTTTAACAAAACCAGAAGAAACACTTAGTGAACCGGACGCCCCCACCTCTTTGATGTTGAGGCTTTTAAACTTTTCCTTGTTCTCTGCTATGCATTCGAGGTGAATGCCCTCTATTTCACCTATTCTTTCAACAATTAGGTGCAGGTCGTATGAGCGAGCGTTATGTAGAAAAATATTTAAATCGTGGATGTTATTTTTTAGCTTTAGGTTGCAGGTGTTGTGTGCGGCACCTCTGAAATTTCCTTGAATGTGTGAATGGTCTCTAACTTTCGGATTCTTTAAACTGTCTTCAAATGGTTTTCTGCATATGTAGCAATGGGTTGCCGATTGAAAATTGATCTCATCCTGATCAGTCATATTGATTGGCACAGGTGGGATTGAGCTAAATTTTCTACGTAACTCTAGCATTCTAAATATAAACTGTTTAACACAGTCTTCCCCAAAGAAGTGGTTATACTCGATGACATCAGAATTTCCAAGATGTCCATGATTTCCAATGCAAATGTATGCTACTGAATTTGGGACGTGCTTTTTCTGGGTATCGTGGGTTTTATTTTCCACAAATGAACATTCAAAGTCGGCAAATACAATAAAGGGAAGTTTCTCCATCTTGTGATAATTTTTAAACCGTAAATACTTCTGGTTACCGAAAGGAAGAGAGCAGTTAGTTGGATAGTCCTCACAGGTGAGTTCATGCTCTGTGAGTTTTGCCTCCCGAGTTTCTTTACCACCACAATAATACTTAAGACACAATCTGCAGATAGATACGGCTTCTTTGTGGTTGGTCATTTGCTTGTGAATTAGCTTGGAAAGATCTTTAATCCAAACATAATGGGCCTCAGACTGTAAGTTTCCAATTATTAGAAGATCGACTTCTATGCGCCTGGCTGCTTCTTCGTCTAGAATATTCTTGCTGCTCCTAACAATTTCAACTTTCTCTTTGCTTTCATTCCACTCGAAGACGGTGATTCTGATTTTATTATTAAACACTTCCTCTAGTTTGTGGATTTGAGAGACTGCTAAACCTCCTTTCTCAAATACTATTCCTTTGCTGATACACTTGGTAAAATACTCGTCAAAGTACGTCTTATAATGTGAAGTTCTTTCAGGATGGGCTCGATCCTTTTCGTACAATAATGCTGACAAAACCGCCCATAAAGCACAGCAGTTGTCATAGTTCTTCACGTTGATACACGCCTTTTTATTGGCGAGCTTTGTTGGCAGCTCCAGGTAAGAAGAAGCTTTAAGGGGATCGAATTTGAAAATCATAGCTGAAACTTTTCGAATCCCAGTAACAACCCAACCAGAACCTCTTGATGTAAAGGCGTCAATCTTTTTACTAACTTCTTGTAGAAAAGGGTCTAGTGAATCGGTTGGACTAAAGGGTGAAGCCTTACTGGTCATGTAATATTCAAGATGTTCAGTAGGTTTCGTAGGCATATAAAATTCTAATAAAAACGAGAGCTGAAGCTTGAAGGTTTTGCGTGTTTTCAGTGTGTGATTGATAACTGATTGAATGTCATCTCTAAAGTCATTTATGTCAGGTGTCGTTCCGTAGGATGTTGTTGTGTTGTGTTTGACGGGAATGGTATACTCTATAAAGTGGTCTGTAAAAGTTCTCTTTGCAAATTGAATGTCTTCTTGGTTCATCTCTGACTCAATTTGGTGGATTGTTCTTTCCAGGTCATTCTGTTCCTGTTTATTCTGTGGGTATTTAGGTACATTTTGCCCTGTGAGAGTTTGGTACTTGTTAACTAGGTTGCGGCTCTTCTGTTGGTGTTCAGCTGCTGGGTTTTTTACTGGGGTGTACTGATTTGATGACTGTAGCTGCTTTATTATTTCTAATTGTTTCTCATAGCTGCCTAGGTATCCTGGGTCTGTATTGAACTTTTGCTTACAGAGTTCTTGAAGATATTTGCTTTTGTCCTGAAATGAAAGATTTTGGTTTTGGGAAAAATAAGAGTTTACAGAATCTTTTGCTGGATTTGCTTTCGGCATGTTTTTTTCTATCAGTTTAAAAAAAATTTTTTGGGTGGTCACCCTTAGCTTTTGCTTGAACTTCTCTGGGTTAACAACTTTTGATTAATTTTAGTATTGCTGATCAGATCCCTGCTTTTATCTTTTCACATCCGGAGCATTGTAAATCCTGCTTTATGCAATGTCATTATAGCTTTTATGACGTCGGATTTTGAAATGTTTTCGTTTTCCCAGGGATTAGTAATAGGATTAGTTGCGAAGGTTTCCAAGGGGCAGCCTTCACCCGCCTTAATTGTGACCCCTTTTCTCTCGCGATTTTCTGCATCTCTAACTGGTGAGCCCTGTCATTTCCCGCTTTCACAGCCGTTGCAACACCTCCAGCAACACCACCTGCTGCACCAACTGCACCCGCAATGATTGGAATCAGTGCAGCGAGAGGCAGGATTCCACCTGTCTTTTCATCTGTAATGCTGTGATTGCAATCTTTACAATGGATTTTCTGCTGTAACGGATCGACTTTCACTTTCATGCCCTTAATAGTTACAAAACCTGGTTGTTTAGAGTCGATGATTTTGCTAATTTTATTAACTGTTCTGGTTTCGATCATTTTTGTACATATTTATTTATTTTTTAATTTATTTTTTTAATTTATTTCTGTGTCACTTGGAATGACGAGAAGTTCTGCTCTGGCAAACGATCTTGCAGGGGATTTAGGATTAAAGGCTTGAGACAGAAGATAATATTGGCCGGTTGCTGTTGTAAAAGTTCCTGTCTATTTTATGTACATCTAAACTGAAATATGGGTCAGTTGGTCGTCTCTTGGTGTCCTTTTCTAATTCTCCCGGCAAATACATATAGCGAAGAAACTCTGAGTTAGTGAGAATTTCCGGAGAATGAACTCCTGGGAGCTTTGGATAATTGTTCTGTTGTGGATTGGGTGATTTAAGCTGAACTTTGTCTTGTTTAATTGCAATGGAGGGTTTTAGGCCAGTCATGCCAGAAACTTCATTGTTAAGCTGACTGATTACTACTGGGAGTTGGTCTTTCCATTTGGTGTAGTATTGCCCCGACTTGAGTTTGAGCTCCTCTGCTGTCTGCTTAGTAAATAGTCGCTTGGCTAAAGTTAGATTAAATCTTTCAACAAATGCTTGATCTCTGTGAAGCTCTGCACGTCCATATCGCATTTTTGTATTATTTTTTTGCATAAGCGTTCTCACTGAGCCAAAAAATTCCTTCCCCGGGTCTGTCATGAGTAGCTCTGGGTAGGTTAAGGGTGAATTTTCGTATATGTCTTGCAGAGCGTCTGCTACAGCTTGAGACTGTTTTGTTTTAAGCGGCCTTGCTTCTTTATATCGCGAAGCTACATCAATGACAGTGAGAGCGTACTTATACCCAGAATCGTTTGGGAGAAACAGAAGATCAGCTTGGTGCGCCTCGTTAGGCTTATAGATGTTGAAGTGGGGTCTTGTAAATTTAACAGGTGGGAAATAGACTTGATAAACAGCCTGTTTAGACAGCCATTTTTCTACTATTTGTTTTGGTTCTTTACTGAGTTCTGTTAATTTGGAGACGGCATTTTTACCAACAAAGTAACCATTGTCACGGTAATAGATTGCTTGTAATTGGCTCTCAGTCATTATTTTTTAATTTTATTTTAAATAAAAAAATAAATTAAAAAAAATGCCCGACATTCACGGAATAATTGAAAAGCTTCCGAAGCCTAACAGAGGGTGGACAATCCCTGGATATAAGTATTGCGGCCCATTAAACCCTCTTGAAATTCAATTAGATGCCAACAATGTGCCTAATCCAGGTCATGAGCCTGTTGATGAACTTGATGAGGTATGTATGGAACATGATATAAAGTACCGCGACTTCCCAAATGAAAAGCATCGGTGGGATAAAGAGATGCTTAAAAGGCTAGACAATATGGGAGCGTCGAGCGGGTTTAGAGAAAGCATTGCGCGTAAGTTAGTTAAAGGAATCATTTTTGGAAAGACTAAGCTAGGGCTGGGGGTTGCAACAGAGGTTAGCGGCTGTTTGGGGGAAGAGAGATCGGCGGGGGCAGGATTTATACTGCACGCGCCAAATATAGAACTAGGAAGACTACTGAAAGAGCTTGGGCTAGAGGGGGTGTTTTAATCTCTAAGCAGAAGAAGCAGCGTAAATGATCCATGAGGAACTGGGACAGATCAATCAAGGGAGAGATAGACAGCCCGCGCAAATTTTTTTGTACACTCCTGCACAAGTCAGGAAATGAGCTGTATAGTTTTAGGCAGGAACGAGGGGGGGGGGGCAGGTGCAGGTGGGTAGTTACTTGTAGCCATGGGATTCCCTTGAGAAAATTCTAGAAGTTTTCCCAACGTGGCAGGGGAGTTGCGGCGAGGGGGTGACAAGGTTGGCTGTTGCATGGACTGTGGGGTAGGGTTTATACTGCATGCGCCGGACAGGGAGTTGGGAAGAATACTAAAAGAAATGGGGATTGAGAAGGCAATTCGTCAGTATTGATTATTGGCCAAAATCGGAGGCCATTTGGGCGGGCCAAGGCCAAAACCAAAAACTTTTGGCCGTTGATTTTGGCTGCGATTCTGGCTGTGAAATTAATCGTTGAATTGGGCTGCGATTCTTGCTTGCAATTCTGAACTCTGAATTTGGGTTTGGGTTTGTTTGGTTGGGTAAGAAAATCAAGTGCGGCTTGCCGCGATACCAGTGAGTGAGCTGCGGTCCACTGTAGAGCTTAGCAACTAGACAGCAACAGCCAAAGGTAACTCTTCTCTGCGGTTAATTCACGGAGAAGAAACCAACTTTTGCACCACCCTCTCTCCACCTGCAAATGGAAGCTTTCCATATGCGTTTTGTCTCTCTGTACAGGAAGGGGAGAGCAGAGCTCTACAGTCGTCATTGTATCGGCTATGTAAATAAGTGCACGGACCCTCTGCTGCCTCACACACCATGCCATCGCCGTCTACATTTAGAGAAAGACTTGCAATTAAAAAAAGAAAACTTGAGTCACTGCATATGCAAATTCCAGGAGCTCACCGCAGAAGCGGATTTGCGAATATCGCTTTGGATTGTTTCTTCCATTGTAATATACTGTCAATTAACAATGCGCACTTTTTGAAATTGCTAAGGGTAAGCGAATCATTTTATTGCTGTAGATAAACATTTATTTCGATTTTTTACAAATTATATAATTACTGGACAATCTTACCTTGCAGCAAAGCGCTAATTTAAGACGAAATATTGAAGTAGCGGAGCATGAACTAAACCAACGGCGTGAGACGGAGGAGGAGGAGCGCAGAGAAGCTGCAGAGCATGAGGCTTTGAGGTTTGAGCATCCTCAACCTCTGCAGCCTCAACCTCAACCTCGGCAGGCTCAACCTCAGCCTCTGCAGCCTCAACCCCCTGCAGATCATGGAGTGTATCCAATTTGTCAAAATGCTCCGACAAACGCGTTTATTTTGCCATGCTGTGGACAGCGAATCTGCCAGAAATGTTTGGACATCGCTGTTATTAATCACGGACTAAATCGCTGTCCATTATGCAATCAGCAATTAAATATATAAAACTGTAAATCAGTAAAATCTGTAATTAAATATTAAACATTTAAACATAATAAATTTATGTAAAAATTTTATAAATCAGCCAATAGATAACAGTTCATCAGTTATAACATTCTTGACACTCTTTTTAATTTTTTTCGGGGTGAGTACCCTGAGTTGATGCCTAAATGTCTTTAAGCTGCTAGAATGACGCTTAGGTTCAGTGTTTCCAGGTAAAAGGGTAAGGTGCATTGAACTCGCCAGGATAAACAAAATAATGGATTATGGATTATGATTTTTTTAAAGATTTTTTTTGGCTGACTTTTTTCGATTTCTGTGGGATTAACTAAATTTAAATAATCTAGATTATGTTGGTCGTTTGTCCATGAAAGTCGATCCCCCTAATTTTTACTATCTGTGCGGGCATATTAAATTTAAAGAATGTAGATTATGATGGACGCGAAAATTTCTGTCCTAGAAGCCCCGTCTTGCATTCTACTATAGATAGATAGGTAGATACATAGATAGATAGATAGAATAATACCTGTATCAGTCTGTAAACTGTAAGTAGTTTGCGGGAATTGCGAAAGTACAGGAAGTTATTTGTAGCGTCAATTATCTTACTCGATGTTCTTAAATAAATTTTTTGACAGCAAGGACGCCGAACACTGGCCTAATGTAATAATGATGGCTTCTGGTTAAACGTTTTATATTCAAAGTTTACCCTCCGTGTTTCACTGTTCAGCCTATTTACAGCCTCCATTATCGATGGATCACGTTAGCTCATACAATTTGCCAAATTCACATCACAAGCTCTCCGTCCACTCTGTCAACAATCGAGCTGGCTAATGCATTTTGATCATTCCGACGGGTTATTTGCTTATTCACTACCAAAAGATGCTGATGACGAGTGCCTACGTTGTGCCAGCCAATGGTAGGTCCCCAGTCTGGCATCTCACTCTGGCATAAAAGCAATCATCCGGTAAGCTTTCCGGAGAGAGTTTCTGAGCAAATTGAATTCCAGGAGAGCAAATAATTTACATTGGTTACTCCAGACAAATTGAGAATGCAGCTCAACCTTCTGGCTTTCATCGTTCTCGCACTAGCCAGGGATTCCTCAGCCGAAGGCGTCACCTTCGAGGTGGTCAGCAAGGACAGCCCGACCGGCCCGGTGCCCATGAGGTCGGTGCCGGGCGCCAGCTCCGTGGACTGCTCTGTGCAGTGCGCCCAGACAGGCGGCTGCCTCGGCTTCTCCTGGCTGCGCGGACTGTGCGGCCTGTTCAACGAGAGCGCGTTTTCTGAGAGCTGGGCGAGCTCGGCCGGCTGCGAGGTCTTCAAGCTGGGCGACGATGTTGGTGAGTGACGGGGGTGGCTGCAAAAGGACACAGAAAATCCTCACTTACTCTTCAAAACCAATATTTTCTTCAACTGCAGGCAATCCGGGCACCACGGTGACTCCCGCTCCGACAATTAGGAAGCTGAGCGTTGCCAGCTGCACACAAAGCACAACCTACTTGAGCTATGTTTGCACAAATGCAATTGACGGAAACAAAGACCAGAGCTCCTCGTTATACAGCGCTACTAACCAAGCCGCCAACGAGTGGTGGCAGGCGAACCTGGCTGCTCCATCCTTCGTTTCTTTCCTCACCATCTTCAACAGAAATTCCCTTCGCGAATGGCTCACCCAGTTTGCTCTACTGGCGGACGGTGTCGAGTGCAACCGGGTCAATCTGACGGTGACGTTCTCCGTGGCCAACTTCAGCTGCAACGCCATCGGCAGCAGCGTCCGTGTGATGACGCTGAGGAGCGATCATCTCGTTATTATTGAAGTGGAAGTCTACGGATACTGACGACTTCTTGCCATAAAAAAAATAGCTAGAAGTGGGTCTTTGCCCGATCTGATGGATTGTGTTACTTTAATTATGGTTGATATTTCTATTGCAAGTAGCCATATGCAGGGAGAAATTGGTCAACCCGCGAGTGAATTTCTGACCAATTAGGCTCCAAAATGTCTCTGTATTGTAAATTGATCATGAATCCACTGGCCACTCACAAATAAACAATTCTAAAGCAATTTTCACGGAAACAGATTAGAGAACTTGCATTGAATTTCTGTCGTTTGATCAAAGCAGTGGGAAGCATTTTTACCATGTTAAATGTTAATAGTAATCATGATAAATATACGAGCAATTTACAAACGCATTTTGCAGATAAAATGGTCAGAAATTCATTCAGGGGCAAATCTTGTGCTCACGGATAATAAATGTTTCATCAAAATTTTCTCTAGATTTATTGCTTCACACAAAAACACCACCGCTTTTTGTTAGTTTTTTAGTCCAAAACTATTATATATTATTAACAGGATTACTTTTAGCGGCTTTTAAAGTGAACGCTAGATAATCTTTTAGTTGGCAATGCTTTTTTAAATATTAAGTAATTGAAATTTTTTAAATGAAGACATACAGACAGACACAAAAACAGACAGAAAAGACAAATGCAGAGACTCTCCTTCATTTGTATCGATGTAATGAAACTTTTTAGCACCACGCAGACTGAAACAACTAGCCACAAAATATTTCCCTCACTCTTTTTCTCTCCCCAAAGTCCCCATTCATTTCTCCATTTATTCTTCTTTCATTCCCTGAATATTTGATGACGCTGAAGCTACCCGCTTGGCAACCCACCTCATACAGAAGCAGCTTCTACTTTGCTCAATCCCCATGCTGCTGCTGGCAGCTACTAGCTCTACTAAACGCATGAATTTCTTTCCACTGGAGGGAGAAAAACAGTATTTCATTATTAAAGAAATTAAGCGTGTGTTTCCTACTTAGATTGCTATTGCTCAAGCGTGTATCAGTATGGCAGAAGCCAAACGTTGTACTTGTCAAGAATTACTTAAACTTACTCTACTGAAAGTAACAAGTATCGCGTTTTCTTACCTTAGGAATAGAAAAATTGTATCACTAAATAAATGGTAATTTTAATAGACTATCAGGGTGTCAACCATAAAACGAAGTAGAAGTCTTCACAGCCTTGGTGTGCAGTTGAAACGTTAAAAATAAAAAAAATTGTCTGACAAATAATCAAGTGCAACAAAACCGAAGCCGTGGTCATCAAAAAATCCAAAGATTGTTTGCACCACTGTGCTCCAACTTTTACGTGCTTATCTATCCAAACTCACGTCTTTCACAGGCAACAGCGCACAACATCCTTTTATCTGTTTGTAAAAAATAATTCTGAAGTCCGTACGTAATGGTAAATATATTTTGAGGCTGGAATCAAATACCTGGATTTTAAGCATTCGTGAAGAAATCGGTAAGGTATTTTCGTTCAAAAGAACCCACTGCTAAAATAAGTAATAGTGCGTTTGTCTTTTTAGCAAGCATGCTGAGCAAATGTCGACGGGAAAACTTGGTAGACCCGATGGATTGACAGATAGATTGGTAGATAGATAGATAGATGGATAGATTAACTAACTAATTGAATGATTGATTGATGCTGTTATTTATCGCAATTTTTTATGTCTATGTCTGTTATTATCATGCCAGTAATTTAGACTCAACTGACTGTGCAAATCGAAGCTTAATAGAAATTCTTTAATGGAACTTTAAAAGCAATTCAGCCTGCAGGACGTGATTCAATAAAATTGGATTGACTAAACTCCAATGAATTTGTGAATTATGCATTCCTTTAGTTGCCTTGTTGGATTCCGGGTTTTAATGGCCTGATTCTCTGATCGCCATCATTACGGAACGACAGTTTCCTGCCTTCTTTGCCACAAGAAACGGCACTCGCATGGTAATTCAATTTCTAAGCGCTTCAATCAATCGAGATTCACTGTCAAGCCCGAATGGCGAATTTTGATCCATTTAAAATTGCGAATTCAAAAACCCTAAAATGAATAGAAAAAAAAGCGATAGAAAAATGCATTATTTGATCTTCGCAGCGCAATATGACCTTTGAATGAATCCTTACCAGAAAGGGACGACACAAAAAACTGAATTATATAGCTGTAATTTCCCACCCACGGGACGGGATTTTAGTCCCCGATTCTCTGATTGCAGTACGCTATAATTCCCAACAAGAGTTAGCGTCTTTTGATAGTTTGTTTTTAATATTGTAAATAAAAATTTCTGCTTCCGGTGAAAGACAATTTCGCACAATTTAGAGACCAAAAAACCATAAACAGAAGACTAATGTCATGAGCACTCGTTTAACATGAAGCGAGCTTGTCCGGGCACCATTTTTCCAGAGACCCAAGCATGGTTTCATAGACGTAAATTAAAGAGCATCTGCAACATAGGCAAAACGCAAGGAACCTCGAAGACCTTAGATAGCCCATTAACATGGTAGAAAACAATAGGATATAAATCATAAAAAGCTAGTGAGAATAAAAAACGGGCGCCTTCAAGACGCGAGGACCAACTGTCGGGTGAGAAGACAAAAGAAAGGTCTCAACAACGCAAAACTAAGGCTTAAACCCTTTAAGTCAATCTGACGCATGTCAGCCATGAGAAAATCCACTGGTCAACCAAAAATAAAAAAGCCAGCTTAACATCCTATCCACCAAAGCGGCACTGCAACGAGCGAAGCATTGACAAAAATCCCACTAACGATTCGTCACTTCGGTTCCAACCAATTAGAACTCATCAAAGGCGCTTTTTATATACACCCCAAAAATACTTTCAGCTAATGATTTCAGCACGATAACTACTGCTCTGTTAAGAAGAAAACACATTTGTAAGCATAATGAATGCCTTCAAAATCTTTCTGCCTGAAATGATTCTAATTCTGGCCAGCAGCCCCCCAGCCGAAGGCGTCACCTTCGAGGTGGTCAGCAAGGACAGCCCGACCGCCCCGGTGCCCATGAGGTCGGTGCCGGGCGCCAGCTCCGTGGACTGCTCTGTGCAGTGCGCCCAGACAGGCGGCTGCCTCGGCTTCTCCTGGCTGCGCGGTCTGTGCGGCCTGTTCAACGAGAGCGCGTTTTCTGAGAGCTGGGCGAGCTCGGCCGGCTGCGAGGTCTTCAAGCTGAGCGACGCTGGGGGTGAGTGACGGGGATGGCTGCAGAAGGATACAGAAAATCCTCATTAACGCTTCAAAACCAATATTTTCTTCAACAGCAGGAAATCCCGGTACCACGGTGACTCCCGCTCCGACAATTAGGAAGCTGAGCATTGCCAGCTGCTCGCAAAGCACAACCTACTCGAGCTATGTTTGCGGGAATGCCATCGACGGAAACAAAGACCAGAGCTCGTCACAATACAGCGCTACCAACCAAGCCGCCAACGAGTGGTGGCAGGCGAACCTGGCTGCTCCATCCTTCGTTTCTTTCCTCACCATCTTCAACAGAAATTCCCTTCGCGAATGGCTCACCCAGTTTGCTCTACTGGCGGACGGTGTCGAGTGCAACCGGGTCAATCTGACGGTGACTTTCTCCGTGGCCAACTTCAGCTGCAACGCCTTCGGCAGCGCAGTCCGAGTGTTGACTTTTAGGAGCAATCATCTTGTTCTCATCGAAGTGGAAGCCTACGGATATTGACCATTTTTGTGGAGACTTTTTGCTACGCTTAGAGGTTTAACACATTTTTACATTTCTAATGAAGAATAATTTATGCCCCAATCGAAGGACATTGTTTATGTCGCTTTCCTTTTCTTTTGATTAAAATTAAACTCTACGTTTTTCGGTAAATTTTTCTGAAACTCCTAAGCTATTGTGCAAAATAAAATAAGCATGAATTATGTTTTTACATGCATATTCTTTGCCTTTTCTAAGATCACTGACATTGCTTTAAATTCTAAAATAAAAAAGATACTAAACAGAGAAACCGACAGGCAGGCAACTTCAAGGACTCTCCTTCAAATGTATGCACATCATAAAGTTTTTTAAGCAAACCGGGACAGTGAAGCACTGAAGCCACAAAATACGAGCGTATATTTCTAAATTTTTTTCTCTACCTTAATTCTTTCTCATTTCCTTGTTCTCCTCATCCCTCAATTATTCATGAGGGAATTTTTCCTCATCCCTCTATACTCAACCGACAGCCGACAGCAAACAAAAGCAGCTTCTCTGTTTCTTCAGCAAGTGTGCAAATGAAAATCGCGTTTAGTTATGCATAATAAATTTAAAGCTTCCAACCACTTTTTGTTTGTGTGAAGAAAAAAATTCTTCATGGGGAAGGAAATCAAACGTGTGTTTTTACCAGTACGCTCGTACTCAGGCCAACTGCAGCACAAGTATCACATGTTTCGCTTTGGAAAAGCATTTTGCTGGTCAAGAAAAAACGTATCAAAAATTTGCCCTACTAAAAGTAGCAAGCAACGCATGCTGACACCTTAAAACTGCGAAGTAATTAAGCCACCGAATATTAAGCCCGCATAGCATTGAAAATGGTTAACTGGGTCGAAAGAAAGTATCTGACTTTGTTGAAAACAACCATAAAAATACAGCCGTCTTAGCAAGGATTGTTTAATCATGGATATTTACGAATAAATTTAGTTAAAACTCTCGTTCCGTAGAATTTATCGAATTAAAAAAAACAGAAAAGATTCACTTTTTAAACTGTTAAGCTGTAAGATAAGCATGTAAGAAGTAAAAGATAGGCGGGTCCATGACACTATCCTAACAGTTCATGATTTTCTCAGTAGAAGCCTGTCCGTAGATTTCCACCTCGACCAGAATGAGATGGCTATTCTTCAGGTTCAACACACGTACGGCGCTGCCGAAGGCGTTGCAGCTGAAGTTGGCCACAGAGAACGGCACCGCGAGGTTCACCCGGTTGCACTCGACTCCGTCCACCAGCAGAGCGAATTGTGTGAGCCATTCAATATGGCTCACACTCTATGGCTCACACATTCAACTCTAAAGCCACCAATAAAGTTTTTCTTTGGGGTCAATTGGTAGACTCAATTCAGGATTGGAAGTACCTAGGCTTCCATCTTAGCACCAAAGGAACTGTGGAAACACATGCGATTGAGATAAGTAAAAAATGTGGGTACCCAATCTCTATTTTAAGAAAATTAGCGAGCTTTAGGGCTGTTAAGTACAAGCAACTGGTGGTCTACTGCACAGCTATGATAGAAAGCATAGTTCTCTACGCGTCAGAAACCTGGGGTGCCTTCACTTCCTGGAATCTGGGACCCTGGGATCGTACCCTTGTGGAGAGAATTAATTTTAGAAGCTGCAAAGCCATACTACAAGTTAGGAAAAACACAGATAACAATGGTGCACGATCAGAATTAGGCAGATTACCGCTATTATACAATATACAAAAAAGAAGCACACAGTACTGGGCTTCACTAACAAAACGCCCAGAAGCAATCGTCACTAAATTAATCAACGATCCAACATATGCCGATGTAGGGCTAGCGGCCAAATCTAACAGTGAAACAATGCGGGACTATAAAAGGATAAGCATTGCAAAGGCTATTAAAATGCACAAAGTTAGTTTTGAATCTCAGTTTTCGAGACATTGGAGGCAGAAGGTGGAGAACTCAGTCAAGTTAAATCACTTTTTTTATCAATTTAAGAGAAGCAGCGACCCAGAAAAATACATACAAGTCACAACAAACCCTGAGTATAGGCGAACGTTGGCAGCATTTAGACTAGGAAATCATGACCTAGCATGCGAGACACTTCGAAAATTGAGACCTAGAATACCCTATGAAAATAGATTGTGTCCAAAATGTAAAATAGAGGTTGAAAATGAAGTCCACCTTCTATTTAAGTGTCCCTGGAACGAATACAGAGCTCATAGGGAAAATTTTATCAATGAGATATCCAAAGAAGTACCTAACTTTAACTTGCTGACAGAGGAGGATAAATGTCTTTTTCTTATGGTACAAGAAAATGTTAAACTAATTAAAAAATTAGCCAAATACATACAGGAGATCGGAAAAATCAGAATGCAACTGCTCTGAGGTTTCAAAAAAATATTTTGTCTTATTTTAAATTCCCACGCGAGTTACAAATTTTAAAATGTGTTGACAATTCTTATTACCAAATTTCATAAAGTCGATATTTCTTCGCATACGCTAGTATTTTTTGTTTATGTTTCGTGGGTATAATATTTTAAATAAACAAAAAAATCAGCACCCGTATGGCGTGCGCAAATTATAATAATAATAAAATAATAATTCAGGATACGTATTTCGGTTGTAGATGGTGAGGCAGCCAACAAAGGATGGTGCAGCCAGGTTCGCCTGCCACCACTCGTTCGTATCAGCATTGGTGTGCGAAACTTCGATGAGTCCTGGTCTTTGTTTCCGTCAATGGCATTCGTGCAAACGTAGCTCAAGAAGGTGGTGCTTTGCGTGCAGCTGGAAATGCCCAGCTGCACTGATGAGGACCTTGTAGGACTAGTCGTGGCCTGTGCCACGCTTGTAGTGTCTGAAATTATTGATATTTGTAACATTTTTTGAAGAATAGAATTTAATTTACATTTAAACTGCATCAAACCGAAGGTTTCTCCGTTCTCGCTAATCTTCTTGAAAACCTCGCAGCTAGCTGACGCTATCCAGCTGTCCCGAAACGCGGTCGAGTTGAACAGCTGACACACACCGTCGCGCAGCCAGGAGACGCCGTGACAGCCAGCTGTCTGCGAGCACTTCATCGAGCAGTGCACCGAGCTGATGCTCGGTACCGACTCCATGTCGGCTGGAGCGGAGACGCTGCTCTCCGTGACCAGCTCGAAGAGGCTCCGTTGGGACAGACAGTTGCTAACGAGCAGGATCAGTAGGATTACGAGTTTGTTTTGCATGACTTGCTGTTTATTCTGCACGTTGTACCTGAGTGTAGCCAAAATATTCAGTGAAAAGCAAAAAGCATGTCAAGCAAAGGCCGCGGCTTATATACTTTTTTATCGATTATTTACGAATACTCACTATTACCTTTCATAGTTAAGGCTTGAAGCAGCTAAAGTGGCTTAATCACTTAATATGATTGAATTTCAGCGCCTGAGCGACACATTTTGTTGATCAATCGTTCAGAAAGTGATTGTTGATGTCTAGGATGTTAGGCAATTTCATCAATGAAAAAAGCATGCTTTTGTTTGTTTCGTTTGTTGCTAAGACGGTCGGAGTGGATTTTGTCGAATTTATTTGTGCGAACACAATATTTTAGAACTAAAAATTCAATAATATTAATTCAATTTTTTTCATCGAGCGATGTGCCATCTGATATTTAACATTGGATCACCGAAATACATGCATTATCTGCATGGAAAGACGAGAGAAGCAATGAAAAATTGCTAGAGGAAATTTCAAAGCTGTCAATCATCTTTAATCATCCATCAGTTGAACTTCCGCCGTTTAATGCAGATGATCTGAAAGCAACGAGGGCTGCGAAATAAAATTACGTAGGAAGGGGAAGTACCAGTTTTTACTCTCTTTAGGCCTCAAACTAATATTAGGTTTTGCATCGAGCAAATTTTGTTTACTCCAAGATCTCAATCTATAAAGCAAGCTTCACAAGGCCCAGCTAACGGGGAAAGAAAAAGCTATCTAATAAAAACTCACACGAGGCATGCATTATCATGTGTCAAACAGCATTAAAACTTTTTCCTGCTTTTAAAAGCCTAAAATTTCTGCTGCTCAAAAATGAAACAGGCAAACAAAACAATTTTCCTAACATCAGCAACCTATCGGAGCCCAAACTAGGGAGCAAAGACTTACAATAAAGGAGGCAGTTTTATTTGCAACTATTTTAGATAGCAAAGGTTTTGAAAATTTTTTCGACTGCGATGTCGAGCATCGTATTGGTCATAAAAATATTTCTGGCTTCAATCCTGCTGCTTGTTCTGGCCAGCAGCCCCTCAGTCGAAGGCGTCACCTTCGAGGTGGTCAGCAAGGACAGCCCGACCGGCCCGGTGCCCATGAGGTCGGTGCCGGGCGCCAGCTCCGTGGACTGCTCTGTGCAGTGCGCCCAGACAGGCGGCTGCCTCGGCTTCTCCTGGCTGCGCGGTCTGTGCGGCCTGTTCAACGAGAGCGCGTTTTCTGAGAGCTGGGCGAGCTCGGCCGGCTGCGAGGTCTTCAAGCTGGGCGACTCTGGGGGTGAGTGACAAAACAAAACGCATTAAAAAGTATCAGAAAGTTTTAGTTAAATCATGACTTCCACTGGTGGCAATCCAGGCACCACAGCTACTCGTCCTCCAGCCATACAGAAGCTGAGAATGGTCAGCTGCACACAGAGCACCACCTACTTGAGCTTCGTTTGCACCAATGCCATGGACGGAGAAAAAAACCAGAATTCTTCTAATTTCGCCGCTATCACGCATGGCGTTAACGAGTGGTGGCAGGCGAACCTGGCTGATCCATCGTTCGTCTCCTACCTCACCATCTACAGCAGGGTTTCCGCTTCTGATGGGCTCAGTCACTTCGCATTGCTGGTTGATGGAGTCGAGTGCAACCGAGCGAACCTGGCAGTGTCGTTCTCCGTGGCCAACTTCAGCTGCAACGCTTTCGGCAGCAGCGTGACTGTGCTAAACCAGCAGCCCACTTATCTTGTGTTGATCGAAGTGGAGGCCTACGGATATTGAATTGGAGCTTGTGTCTGCTGAAAAGCCTTGTAGGTTTTTTAAGATTTAGCTTGGCGTGGCCAAAAAGCTCCTACAATATTTGATGGCAGATTTCACGATATACTTTTTTCATGCAGAGTACTTGTACTAACAGCTTTTTCTTATTGCGCCTTGAGGTGTCGCAGTACCTACTGGGAACCGTACATTGCCTACCTCCGTAGCTCTGTCTAAAATAAATATTTTACAATTTGAGCCTACTGGGCCTTAATCGTCGTGTCGCATCTAAAAATAGTCTCGTTTGTTTTAATTCGTAACATGGCGTCGAAAGAATAACATTACAATTGTCCTCAAAGGCTGAGGCCTACAGAATGTTTTTTTTCTATTGTATGTAAAAGCGACAGAGAGACTGAAGAGATTGAGGAGGTCAAGATAACAAAACTTCTGACTGAACTCAGGTCAGAAGGACATGATCGTTTTTTCCAAATTTTCAAAGTAAAGTAAAAACAGGTCACATGAGCCACTGAGAAATGAAAACTCTACTTAGGACTTAAGAGTACTTTTATCTGTACATGCCTCTGAAACAACTCGTGACGAGGTGCAACTATGAAACACCAGAAAATGGTGAGACTATCTGCCAAAGCGTCATTCGCGACCGGATCATGATCGGAGTTGATGGTCCATCACCTTGAGAGAGACTTCTAAGATGATCGAACTTGACACTCGACCATGGTATTCAGATAGGACGGGCCTTTGGGACGTTAAAACGACAGGCAAGCACCCTATTAACAGCGCACAGCAGCCGAGCTCGGCCACATGCATCAGTCGACACTGTCAGAGGCTGTGCTCGCCGTCAAGCCCCAGGATCTTCAGGAGCAACAGCAATCAGACCAAGATCCAGGTGGCAGTATTGACATGACAATCGATGCACCGAAATCTCGGTCTCAGCGAAAAAACAGCGATAGTGGTGAGTCTATCAGCTGAAAATTCTTACAGGGCTGTCCAATTCAAAGGCTAAGCGGCAGCAGACGTCAAAGTCATTCCGCTGCTGCGAAGTTTAATCCAGTTCGCTCCCTACGCTGAATTCGAGCCCGTGACCTTGACTCTGACCAGTTATAACCGACAGCAGTTGGATATCGTTGGCCTTACCTACTTGTTAACCGCTTGTCGCAAATTTTTTAATATGCGTTAAATTCACGAAAAAATGTATATTTGCTACTGTCTTTTATGGTACGAGTAGTTGCTTATTGCTTACGTTCACACTAACATAAAGTTTTTGTATTCTATGCGAAAGTATATACGTAATTGTATACCATAAAAGATACATTCTGCCCTTATAGAATTTAAGAGAGCAAAAAAATCGTACATAATTTTGCATCGCATTTGATTTGCTAATGTTTTGCTAATTTCTGTGGCGTCAAATTGTAAATTTTGTTTGGTAGAAAAAGTACACAGAAATCGGAAGCAACGCAAGGGTAATGAAATCAAACTCTAACCCGTGATGCATCCATAGAATGCAACCTCTAAATGCTACGCAAATACCGCACATATTAATATACTGGGTCAGTGGTTCTGACCCCAGGGGACATTGCAGTCAACAGGTGTCTGAGGTCACTAGTGATTCATAGGGGTGGGCCACTTATGTAATTGGCTCATTAGTAATGAAATAAGTTGTGGATGATTGGTTGTCCTTTTGATTGCGCAATCACCTGTTTCCTGGATAAAACTATTAGTCAATCACAGACAGGAGTCAGTTGAGAGCTACTACAGATCTACCCATAGAGAGGTTCAATGGATCAGGACACATGAATTTCTTCAAAAATTAGGCATTAACAATGCACAATCTACTCTTAGTAGTCTTGTGTCCATGTCGATCGATAATCCAGGCCTTCTCCGAGTCGAGATCGTGCCTTCGAGAGTTTTCGAACGCTGAAATACGGACCCTGAAGTACAGCGCAACATCGAATGTATGGTACAGAGCACTTAATAGCGCTGAAAATTTAAGCATTATTTGTGTTGCAGCTACAAGCACGCTAGGACGCTCGTACCCTCAATAAAATTTATCAATCACCCTTGAGTTAAAGCAAGGCTTAAAGTGATTAATGATTGAAAATTCAATAATTGTTGAAAAAATATTAGCCAAACTGCGAGTATAGGCTTCGCAATCCAGAGAATTCAAGTAAAAATAACCGCGTACTTGCGTCTTCAAATGACGAGATAGTTGTCAATACATTACTTTTTTCAAGTTTCCAACAGTTACCTGTTAAAATAGCGCGTATCTTTCACTGAGTCCAATCGATAGTGGGTCAATTTTTAGCAGGGAATTTTATGCTAGCCTGATGGAAGACACAAGGATCCTTCAAGACCCCTAAATACCTGATTTGAGTAGCGCTTTCAAAGTCAATAGATAACTCTGCAAATACGCTCGTATCATGGCAGATTTACAATTGTAATTTAATTTCAGGCTGTTTGTTAATATTTAATGCTTCGCATAAATTCTTTTTAGTGATTATTATTGAAAAATTTCAGATAAAATCTTAAAAAATCACGAAACATAACTACTCGTACGAGCTAAGTCTATGTCTTTCTTGTAGAAAAGTCTTTGTAGCAGAATCAAATCAGCCTCAATTTCCTCGGTTTTATACATCATATTCGAAGTCTATTTCCTGCACTTCATTGAGTTATTGCCTGTGCATCAAATAGATTAACAATTTTAAACCTCAATAGCACATTAACGTGCGGAACAAGGGCCACAATAGTAAAAAGTTTTTGAGAAGTCCTTGGTGCAGGAGAAGAATAGAAATTTCAATAAATAATAAATAATAATAAATTTAGACACCCGAACTTTCGATCAGATGTACAGCCCAAGGCACAGCCGCAGCTAGTTGCGCGGCGCATCCGAGGGCTGTGTACAGCTTTCAGCCTGACAGGCTGGAGGGGCCGCAACACCCACACTAAATTTACCCAGCTCAAACTGATACCCAATCTCAGCTGGGTGGACTGAAGCAATGCGGGTGCCTTGCTCAAGGGCACAAATTGTCTCCTAGGGCCGGGACTCGAACCCACGACCTTCCGGTCATGAGGCAGGCGCCCTAGCCACTTCAATAAAATTCAATTGTTGGCTTCAATAAAATTTCATAGATAGAACGCAATAAAACAATCCAGTCAAATCTATGAGTCACTATTGACAAAATGGAAATTGTCTTCGTTCAATCTATTTACCCAGTTGCTTTGATGAATTCCGGCTTTTATATTGCACTCCCTCTTTTCCCTTTCATGGTAAATGGGCTTTCTGCCAATTCAAACAAATCACAGTCTAATTAGTGTTATATGCGTTTTAAAAAGTTTATCGCATAAAAAAACAGAAAAAATGCCAAAAAGATTTAAGGTTTCATGGACTGAAGTGAGTGATATAACCTATTAGATTTATTAATGTAAGGGCAGTAACGATTTTTTTTTCAATTCCATAGAATCCATTGGCAAAAATAAGTATTCAAAGCTTTTTAATGAATACCAAAAGCTGTCTACTTACTGTCATTAGGCGTATTTGTTTAAAATTTTATCGCTCTCAGATTGTTTACTGAACCTAAACCCACGACTAAACTGAATTTTCTAGGCATGATAATTCATAAAATACATGTATTCTCGCTTTTCCCTTCTGTTCAATGCCACACAGCCTCGTCATAATCTGTTCCAGCCACATCATTATTCAATTCGTCACATAATTTTCAGCCAATAGGAATTATACCTCACGGATAGTTATTTTCGATTGTAAATTTCGCTCGTAAATTTGCATAGCTTTCTTGCTTTGACGCATCATTTTCTAAGAATCTAAGCAAGTTTTGATTACAATAAGCTACCCAAATACAGCATAACCAGGTAGTCATGCATGAGGAAGTTCTGATTGCCTTGCTATTCCTGCTTATAAGCTAGAGCCTCTTCAAGCTGGTCACGGAGAGCAGCGTCTCTGCTCCAGTCAGCATGAAGTCGGTGCCGAACATCAGCCCGGTGCACTGCTCGATGAAGTGCTCGCAGACACCTGGCTGTCACGGCGTCTCCTGGCTGCGCGACGGTGTGTGCCAGCTGTTCAACCTGAGCGCGTTTCGGGCCAGCTGGATAACGTCAGTTGGCTGCGAAGTTTTCAAACAGATTAGCGAGAACGGAGGAGAAAACTGTAAGACCGTCTCAGTAGTAAAAATCTTTCCTTTAGATGTGTGCCAGTATCAGGTAGGTATTCATTTGAATGTGATGATAACCTTGACATAAGAATCTGAAACACAACAACCCCATGAAATGCAGCCAGCAGTGCCAGTACTAGCACAGCTACAACCGGCGTTACTGCAACACAGACCCCTAATAGTCTGACCAGGTCGACTCCAAGGAAGCTGAGCATTGCCAGCTGCACTTAAAGCACCACCCACTCGAGCTATGTTTGCGGGAATGCCATCGACGGAAACAAAGACCAGAGCTCGTCCTCGTTTAGCGCTACCAGTGCTGATGCGAACCAGTGGTGGCAGGCGAACCTGGCTGCTCCATCCTTCGTCTCGTACCTCACCATCTACAACAGGAACTCGTCCCCTGAATCGCTCACACAGTTCGCTCTACTGGTAGACGAAGTCGAGTGCAACCGAGTGAACCTGACAGTGCCGTTCTCCGTGGCCAACTTCAGCTGCAACGCCATCGGTAGCCGCTTTCGAATACAAACGCTGAGGAGCTATCATCTCATGCTGATCGAAGTGGAAGCCTACGGATATCAAAATTCGAGCTTTTCTGTCCCTTAAATTTCGGCTCTTTTTCGAGGAATTAATGCCGGATTTAATCGATTCACTTTATTAAAAACAACGCTAGTGGATCACTTTAATTGTGAAAAATCATTTGATTGAGTAAGAAAATCAACTTTTACTTTCGTGAATTTACTAACCAGAGCGTAATTTTAGATTTAATCTTGGAAAAAAATCTTTTTTTCTTGGAGTAATCTATTTAATTATATTCCATATACTACTCTGATGATATGACAAAGATTTTTATTTTGCTAAAGATTGGGATCTAAAAAAATTTTGCTTTTAATTTACCCTACTAAATATGGTTTTCAAAGTGTTCATCCTTGCGAATTGACAGAAACTTTGTAGCTGTATAGAATGACAACAAAACGACTATGAAACATGATTTTTCTACTATCATTGTACTATTTTTATAATGCTATAAAATTTAGCTATTGTTAGTGTAGTGAGCCGTCTGTTAGTCTTGGTTTTGGGGACTAACTACTTTGTCAGCGCTCTTCCCTTGAGATGTGTCTGTCGCTGGGCACAGTCTCTTCCTCTCTTCCCCGGGTGCCTGTAGTGGGGGCGTTTCATAAACCCGAAACTTTACAGCGTCGAAATATCACGAACCCGACATTTCATAAAGTCGAATTTCATAAGTGCTGTGGAGAAACAGTGTGACTCATTTATTGATGCTGTGCCATAAACATTACGAGCTATCCACAAAATCATACAAAAACTCCGTTCGCAAACAGTGCTAATTCGACTTTATAAAATTTCAGGTCTGTGATAGCTCGTATTTCGACGTTGTGAAATTTCGGCGTTATGAAATTTCGGCGTTATGGAATTTCGGTGTTGTGAAATTAGCTGCTTAGTTTTTCGACAATATGAAATTTCGGGTTTAGGAAATTTCGGCTTTGTGAAGTTCGCTGGCATTCAGTATTTTCGGCGATATGAAGTTTCGACGTTGTGGAATTTCGAGTTTATGAGGTTTCTATGTTTCGACGATGTGAAATTTCGGGTTTGTGAAAGCCCCCCTCCCTGCTGTGCAGGGCTTGTGTGCTTTTTGTCCCTGGCGCCGCACTGTCTGTTTCCCCTCTTCCCTTCCGCCTCTTTCTCTTTCCCAGTCACTAGGCTATTCACTAGTGGCTGACCTCTTCGTCTCCTCTTCGACTGATGCACTAGTGCCTGCATCAGTGACCGCTTCTCTTCTTCTTCCCCTCCTTTTCTTGTCTTGTAAAACATGTTTACAGCACTCGGTGACGTATTTATGCCCAGTTTCCTTTTACGGCAGGTTTCCTGACGTCAGTTTCTAATAATAGAAACCACGTGATTGCTCACGTGAGTTCTGGCATTAGCACTGGCTCTAAGGGACCTGTTCGGGTATAAATACGGAGCCCTCTCCTCTCCGCTCTTGACCGTCTTCTTTGACCCCTGACTTGTTCTTCTCCTGTACTTATTCGTGTGCTTAGTCTGAGTCTTAGCTTTGGGGCTGTTAACTTAACGTCTAGATCGGAGTGTCTGCCTCGTGCATCGCATAGATTAACCGCCTCCCTCTAACCGCCCCCTTTGAGATCGGCAGAAACGCTGACTGCTTTTGCCGCGCGTCTAAATCGCCGTGTTCGTAACTTCGTAACTTTCAGCAGCCAGAGCACCCAGACGAGCTGGTGGCAGCCCCTAGTCTACCAGATCAGCTACCGAGATCTGCGAGCTTCAGATTGGAGCTCACCTGGCCGCACCTTACTACTATCAGCGGAACCAGGTGCAACATTAGCATAGGTTTGATTTATCGATGGATTCATTTCACTGTAAAATGTTTTCAACTGTTTATAAAAATAAAACACTAGACCGTATTTAATTTCCCCAGCAGGAAACCTAATTTGAATTTAAAATGGTGAGAAGTACTATCTGAATTAATTTTTGAGCTGCAAATTATTTTTGATCAACACTATTACAGGTACCTACTAAAAAATTATCAAAAGAAAAATTAAGTACAATCGTAGATTATTTTACAGATATCTAGTTGGAGAGGTAAAAGTACACTATTTGTAGCCAAAGGAATTGGATTTTAAATCCAAGAACTGTTTGAAAATTACGACAGTGTACCAGAATCTAAACTGTAACGAAAACAATAAACGTAAATTTAATAAATTTTCTTGATAGACTTTAGTTACAAAATAGGATAAAATTTGGTACGTTATCCCGTACAAGAAGAATAAAAAAGCCTATTATTGGCATTATACGAGCCACAGGCGATGGCAGATTTAAGTGCAGGCATATAAGTATAAAGACTTCTGTAATTTAAAATTTGTGAAGTTATTTTGCGAAATTAAATTTCAGAGCTAACTCAAAGATCGTGCATTTAACTTTTTGGGAAACGCCGCAAAGAATAAAGGTGCCTCTAAAATATAGCGTTTTTTAATAAAGTGAATTTATGAAATCCGGCATTAATTCCTCGAAAAAGAGCCGAAATTTAAGGGACAGAAAAGCTCGAATTTCAATATCCGTAGGCTTCCACTTCGATCAGCATGAGTTGATAGCTCCTCAGCGTCTGTAGTCGAAAGCGGCTACCGATGGCGTTGCAGCTGAAGTTGGCCACGGACAACGGCACTGTCAGGTTCACTCGGTTGCACTCGACTTCGTCCGCCAGTAGAGCGAACTGTGTGAGCGATTCAGGGGACGAGTTCCTGTTGTAGATGGTGAGGTACGAGACGAAGGATGGAGCAGCCAGGTTCGCCTGCCACCACTGGTTCGCATCAGCCCTGGTAGCGCTGTATTGTGACGAGCTCTGGTCTTTGTTTCCGTCGATGGCATTCCCGCAACCATAGCTCGAGTGGGTGGTGCTTTGCGAGCACCTGGCAATGCTCAGCTTCCTAATTGTCGGAGCGGGAGTCACCGTGGTGCCCGCATTGCCTGCAGTTGAAGAAAATATTGGTTTTGAAGAGTAAGTGAGGATTTTCTGTGTCCTTTTGCAGCCATCCCCGTCACTCACCAACATCGTCGCTCAGCTTGAAGACCTCGCAGCCGGCCGAGCTCGCCCAGCTCTCAGAAAACGCGCTCTCGTTGAACAGGCCGCACAGACCGCGCAGCCAGGAGAAGCCGAGGCAGCCGCCTGTCTGGGCGCACTGCACAGAGCAGTCCACGGAGCTGGCGCCCGGCACCGACCTCATGGGCACCGGGGCGGTCGAACTGTCCTTGCTGACCACCTCGAAGGTGACGCCTTCGGCTGAGGAATCCCTGGCTAGTGCGAGAACGATGAAAGCCAGAAGGTTGAGCTGCATTGTCAATTTCTAGTCTGTCTCCAATAACTATGCTCAATTATTCAGTCTTTTACGCACAACTCGCTCCAGCTAAGCGAATAAATGCTTTTATGCCAGAGTGAGATGCCTGACTGGGGACTTTCCATTGGCTGGTGCACCATTCACATGGTCATCAGCATTAACTTAGAAAAATTGCCTCTTTGGAGTGCATATGCAAATAGCCCATCAGAGCGAAAATGGTGCATTAGTCTGGCAAGTGTGTGTCAGCGTAAACGGAAAGCTTTTGGAGTTTATTTCGCAAAGTGAATTAGCCAACAGAGTAAATTTACGTTTATCAAAGATCTCAGTTTAGAGTTAGGTAAAATATCGACTACTAATGCGGTAAGCTTAAAATTTTATCCATGTGAGCGAGAAAATATGAATACGAGACCGTAACGAGTCTAAAGCACCCTTGATGTCAAGCAATGAATGCAAGTAGATTGTAGAATATTTGACTCAAAGGACTCTAGTATAGGATTCTTGGGCTCAAAATAGCTTTCTACAAACAAATTGATAGATGGATAGATAGATAGATAGATAGATGATAGGTAGGTAGGTAGGTAGGTAGATAGGTAGTCACGTTAATATCAGTCGATTTTCTTTTCGAGTGCAGTTTGCTGAAAGTCGGTTTTATTAAAAAATCGCTTTATTTGCCTATTGCAATTTCTGATGTCACTGCTAATGCATCTGCATACGGTGGTGATGACCCTTGAGGAATCTAAGCGAGAATAGGTTAAAAATAGGTTAAAAATAACAGCTGCTAAGCAAATTTTCTTAGTCGTAGTAATTATTTTTTCACCTTTCATCAGCAATCGTCGGTGCATTGTCCGATTAGGTTTAGTTTGGTTGCTGGTTGCTTTGCAACCAATATACAGGTAGGTATGAAAGAAATGTAGGAAAAATAGTACCAAAAATCGACAAAGTAAAACCCTGCTGGCCTCAGGTCGGAGCTTAAGGCTGATTAACAATGAAATAAATTAAGTATGCTGCGTTTTATCAATCGTTTTATGACATCAGCAACTTGAAGTTTAAGTGGAAAAAAGCCTACCGTTACAAGTATGATAAAATATATCTTCTACTATGAGTAGTATCAAATTATACTTCAAGCTATGGAAAAATAATTTAATGAAAGTCAAACTGCGATGAGACGGAGTTGAAAACCCCTGTTGAAAACAAGGGTATTTGAGAAATCATCCGAGAATTCCGAAATTGTACAGCACGAGTTTTTCTCGCTGAGCTTTCCCCGCAGTGAGAGTTTTCCGCAGCGAGATTTTCTCGTAGCGAGTTTTCTTGCACGAAGTTTTACTAGGTAGCTGTTTTCTCAGAGTTTTTTTTCAACTGAATATTTCTGCTTATCTTGCATAATTATAGCTTGCAGTTTTTTGATAATTTTGGAATTCTGAAAGCCTTTAAGGAAACAAGGTGTTTCTTCTATCCATGGATGCTTCTATCTATCAATCAAGGTGTCCTTGTAAAGAAATTCTATGGCCAAAAAATATAATCCCGGAAAATCTATTATATAATTTGCCTTCATCTACAATACCATGGACCGGAATGTCACCTCGGAAAGCGCGGTATCTATGGTTTGTATTTGTATATTTTAGTGCGGGCGAGCGCTCTTGCTTCTTTTTAGCTGTGCCATAAGCTACTACTTATTAAGTAAAAGAGGTAATATAGAAATGTATGGCCGAATCTCTGAGTCAACTCACAACATTTTCGACGCATTATGTCTCAATCAAAGAATACTGAGCTATTATATTAGCAGAAAAGCATTACCTGCTCATCTCTTGGTATTTCTGGGCAGAAATACCTAGAGAAAAAGGCTACGTGGTAAAACTTCGTGCAGGAGAATTATGAATAAAAAAAATCCACGTTTAAAACTATGAAGCTGGGGTGGATTTGTACGCAAACATATTCAAAGACGAGAAACAAACATTTTTTTACAAAGGTAAAAGTATAGCAGACTCGTTTTACAGCATAACTTGGCCAAAAAACCGTGTAAAAATATTACAGTGTTGATCAAATATCTTGTTAAAAAGTTCTTGCTAAGCAGACCCCATGCACAAGTCCTCTCTGTACCTGCCTAGACATGTAATCGTGTCCTTCCGAAGTCCCTTTAGACGGCAATGACTCGAGTAGGCTGCTAAAAGGTAAATAATCCTCCATTAGTCGGGAGCTTGTTCTCTATTGGGCCTTTGATCAATAGGAAAAAAATCAATTTTTAATACTTAAAAACAAAGAGAAAAACATCACGAGAGTAATTCAAAGACTTTTAAATTGTTTATTATTGTTTTATTCCATAACAGAATTATATTTAAAGTTAACGCAAGCAGTTAAAAGTGCTTGTAAATTCATACATTTTCGCTTTGTAATTTTCACAGCTAAAACAAAGACTTTCAAGGCTGAAGCAAGAATACTCTCGATTTAACAAAGACCTGCAAAAAAGGCTTAAGGAATGATTAAACTCTATGCCGTTGTTGTAAAGTCATTGCCTATCCCAAAAAGTATCTTAAAGAGTTATTTGTAAGGAAACTTACAAAAGTTGCATCCGATTTTTCTATTCAATAAGAAAAAATTTTTTATAAACTTTTCATCCCTGCTATCTTTTAAACCATACGCATTCAAACTCGAGCTTAGTATCCATAAGCTTCCACTTTGTACAGGGCGAGATGATCGTTCCTGAGCGATAGCAGCCTTACGCTGCTTCCAAAATGGCTGCAGCTGAAGTTGTCCACAGAGAACGGCACCGTCAGGTTCTGTCGATTGCACTCGACTCCGTCGACAAGCAGTAAGAAAAGAGTGAGCCGTTCAGGAGACGAATTCCTATTGTAGATGGTCAGGTAGGAGACAAACATTGGAGCAGCCAGGTTCGCCTGCCACCACTCGTTCGCAGCTTTCATAGTACAGGAAAACAACGAGGAGCTCTGGTCTTTGTCGCCGTCGATTGCATTCGAGCAAACATAGGTCCCGTAGGTGGTGCTTTGTGAGCAGCTAGCAATGCTCAGCTTCTTCACTGCTGGAACGAAAGTTAACGTGGGACGGAGATCAATTTGAAGCTTTTGTTAAAAAGTCACCCAAGTCACTCACAGGCATTGTCTCTAAGCTTGAAGACCTCGCAGCCGGCCGAGCTCGCCCAGCTCTCAGAAAACGCGCTCTCGTTGAACAGGCCGCACAGACCGCGGAGCCAGGAGAAGCCGAGGCAGCCGCCTGTCTGGGCGCACTGCACAGAGCAGTCCACGGAGCTGGCGCCCGGCACCGACCTCATGGGCGCCGGGGCGCTAAGGCTGTCTTTGCTGATCATGACGAAGGTGATACCCTCGGATGAAGTACTGCTCGCCAGAATAAGCAGTAATGAGGGCAGAAGGACTTCTAATTTAGTCATACCTTCTAATGCTTTCCATCTCTGGCTGAAATTTATCTTTGACAATATTCTTGTCCATTATATAGAACTTTTGCCACTGACTGATAAATGATTGGTTGCTGAAAAGCACCATTACGATGAGATTTAGGGATTTTTTAGTTTTTTTCTCCTGTCAGCATGCCGCTGAAAATTAAAACAGAAAACTTGCGTGGCTTGGTTAATTTTTGGGTCCATGTTGTGCTGACGTGCTTTGGGTTGTCTGAGAAGGTTTGTATGCTGGTTGTACGTTGTGAGGCTGCGGTATTGTTTGCACCACTGGACGGGACCGTACATGTGCATCTTTTCCAGGTTGATTATCCATTTAACGTTGGCTTCTGTAACACTATCCGTCATAACTTATCTGCTTGCCTTAATTGCCTCGAATCAAATAGAAAATTTGTCACACGTGCATTTTTTACAGCTTGAAAATTAATTCTCAAACTATGAAGAAGTTTATGATGTCTCTCTGTCCAAAAATATTCCCTAAATTAACAGTCGGAACAAGCGGAAATTCTTGCCAAGTAAGAAAAGTACCAGCTGCTTTTCTGAAAGTAGTTTTTCGAAGGAAAGAAATCTCTGTACCTTGCTTGTACAAAACCTTTGAATTCTTGTCATCTTTGACGAGCAGCTGGGTTGAGATGACTGATTTATTTCTATACGTACTTGCTTGCGTCAGCCTACGCAAAGCTACTGTATGAGTATAACGCTTTCAGAAAAGTAGAATAAAAACTTTCACAAAAGAGGCACGTGGGCGGTTAATGTGACGTCTGGCAATCAAATGCTGGCTAGAGGCTAAGATCCGTGATCTACTGATGAGATTTCAATGAGCGGCAATCTGATGACTCAGATTTCAATGAGTGACGATCCGATGACTCAGATTTCAATGAGCGGCAATCCGATGACTCAGATTTCTATAAGCGGTAATGGGATGACTCAGATTTCAATGAGTGGCGATCTAATGACTCAGACTTCAATGAGCGGTGATCTGATGACTCAGATTTCAATGAGTGGCAATCGGATGACTCAGATTTCAATGAGCGGCAATCCGATAACCTATATTCCTCAAGAATAAAGCATTGCGATTGCGCAACTGTTGCACATTAGGACAGCTCACTATATCAAACAGTCTCTTTTATCTTAGAGCAACATTCAAACCACTTGTCCAAGGTTATTCATGGCTATAGGCCGAGTTTAACAAATTAGAAATTTTTGTTTCAAAGATTTAAAATTATCAAATATGGAAAATGCTTTTCCACATTTTATTTTTTTACCCATTGGTTCCCTTTGCTAAAATACGTTTCCTACAGCCCTCTCAGTCAGCCTCTCTTTACTCTATTCTCTTTCTCTACTCTTAGCTTTACCTTAACGAACATCATTTGATTCTGCGTTGTGTCAGAACAAAATCTTTCTGATCAGCAAAATGAGAGGCCAAGAAAAAGCTAGTGTAAGAGTACAGAAAAGATTTTAAAACCAGATAGAAATGCGGGTTCCTTGTTTGGTTTCTTTTGTTTGGCATCCACAGCATTCCTTACAACGAATCCTGTATCTGCGGCCTCATCTCTACCCACTTCTCTCTCCTCAAGTCCTGTCTCTGCAGCTTTTTGCCCTCGATTTTTCCTAAGAATGATAATTTATAGTACTTTTCGCTTTCACTTTTTTGTATTTATTCAGTTGTACTCTTTAGTATGGTTAGTAGCATCTTGTAGTAGAAGCTCATTTGTTCATTTTTTATGCGATTCTTATAATTGGCTTGCCCCGAAGAGAGGAGGTTAGTGCCCGCAAATCAAGACCGCAAGGCCCAGTGTTTCGAGCCCAAAACACTAGGAGAAAACTTGTGTCATTGTGCAAGGCTCTCAATCTTTCAATCATTCAGTCCACCCAGCTGAGATTGACCAGTATGAGCTGGGAAAATTATAGATTGGGAGTTGCGGCCCCTCCAGACCGTCGGAACAGAGCAGCTGTACACACAGCCCTCGGATGGGCCGCGCAACTAGCTTATGCGACTTAGAATCTAGTCGAAAGGTAGGCCCTATAATTTAAGTTTCAATGAAAAGAATGCGCGAAATGCTTGTTTGCACGTCTTTTATTTCAAAGTTACATCCGTAAGCTGCTTTTTCGCAGTCAAGAGCGCCGCACCCAGTTGTCTCCCATTCAATCGAGCCTCGTGAAAAAAACTATTTTAGTGGTTTATTTTGATCGCAAAGACTCGAAAAGCAAATAAGAAAACTAAAGTAGAACAATTATACTCGAAGCCATGATTCGTAAATTTAGTCTCCGTTTCCGAGCATCAATTTAAATCCCTTAATTTATCAGAAAAAAACTGAGAAACTTACACACAATATTTTTTTCGAAAGGTTTTCAAAGAGATGCCAGCTTAAAGCCTTATTGATTAGCGAAAATTTACAACAATGTGACCGCTCATTCAATAACCATAGGAATAATAAATGACTGTGCGAAATGCACTGGTAAAACTCAAGATTTCAAGGCTCCGAATATTAAAAAATCTGCTTACCATCTTAATGACCTACTGTCTCAATTTATTGGCGAAACGACGTATGCACTGATTATAAATACTAGCCACGTGCTTAATTAAAATAAAATTCAGACCTTTCTTCAAGAAAACGCAAGTTTGAACTTCGCAGAAAGCTTTAATAGCTCGTATACATGTGTTTTTTCTTATTTTCAAAGAAATTTAATAAAACAGGCAAATGTGTTACACTGTTGAGGAGCACTTATATGTTTTTGGGAAAATTCTAAACCAAGAAAATAGATTGCTAAAGTGCTTTGAAGTGGTAGACCCGCACGCTGGTATTATTAAAATTGAAAAAAACTTTGGGCAGACTCAGGTAGCACTTTGTAACATAAGAATAGTATCGAGGCATTATTAAAAAGACGTTTGAGACTGTTCGCAATGACTTGAAATTTTGAAGCATACACAATATTTAACCCAATGATTGTTTGTAATAAGAAAAGTAATAAGAAAAAGAATCGTAGAGTCAGCCTTTTCAAACTTTACATCATTCGACCCCTTTGCGGAGGACCAACCATAATCTCTTACATTACCAAATCATTTTCTCAAGCATAATTTCACCATCAAAACATCTAGCTCAGCTAAATCTGAGATTCTAAGAGTGCATTCCAATCTATAAGCCTTGATTAAGTTGTAGAGAGACTCTCTAATCGTGGCTGAATTCTGTTCAATATCCGAAGGCTTCCACTTCGACAATTACAAGATTATTGTTCATCAGGTTCAGCAACCGGACGCTGCTGCCGAAAGCGTTGCAGCTAAAGTTGGCAACCAAGAACGGCACCGTCAGGTTCACTCGGTTGCATTCGACTTCGTCCATCAGCAGAGAGAATTGTGTGAGCCATTCGGGATACGAATTCCTGTTGTAGATGGTGAGGTACGAGACGAAGGATGGAGCAGTCAGGTTCGCCTGCCACCACTCGTTGGCGCCAGCATTGGTAAAGCAGTAACTCGAGATCGGGTCTTTGTTGCCGTCGATTGCATTTGAGCAAGCGAAGATGTTCAAGTAGATGGTGCTTTGAGAACAGCTGGAAATGTTCAGCTTCCTAATATCTGGAGCTGGATTTGGTGCGTTTATTGAATTATGCATTCGACTAAATCAGGCGTTAAAATGTCGTTTAATGCACTTTTCTGCAGCCATCCCCGTCACTCACCCCCAGAGTCGCCCAGCTTGAAGACCTCACAGCCGGCCGAGCTCGCCCAGCTCTCAGAAAACGCGCTCTCGTTGAACAGGCCGCACAGACCGCGCAGCCAGGAGAAGCCGAGGCAGCCGCCTGTCTGGGCGCACTGCATAGCGCAGTCCACGGAGCTGGCGCCCTGCACCGACCTCATGGGCACCGGGCCGGTCGGGCTGTCTTTGCTGACCACCTCGAAGGTGCCGCCTTCGGCTGGGGGGCTGCTGGCGAGAGCAAGCAAGACTGAGAAGATAACTACACGCAAGTCCGTCATTGCTTTCACATGAACTGCAAGAGAGGTAAGATATGTCGCTCGGCTACGTCGTAGTCAAAAGTGTTTGGCTGTAGAGCAAAGATTTTTCTTTAAATGTAACTTGGATGGGTAAGTCGTGCTGAGCTCCTATTGGCTGCTCGGAATTAAAAGTTACAACAAAAGTTGTCTTGGTTTTCTTTCTGAAGGGATATACTCAATGCATACAATTGTAATGCATTTAACCAATCTATAATTTGATAGATAGATAGATAGATAGATAGATAGATAGATAGATAGATAGATAGATAGATAGATAGATAGATAGATAGATAGATAGATAGATAGATAGATAGATAGATAGATAGATAGATAGATAGATAGATAGATAGATAGATAGATAGATAGATAGATAGATAGATAGATAGATAGATAGATAGATAGATAGATAGATAGATAGATAGATAGATAGATAGATAGATAGATAGATAGATAGATAGATAGATAGATAGATAGATAGATAGATAGATAGATAGATAGATAGATAGATAGATAGATAGATAGATAGATAGATAGATAGATAGATAGATAGATAGATAGATAGATAGATAGATAGATAGATAGATAGATAGATAGATAGATAGATAGATAGATAGATAGATAGATAGATAGATAGATAGATAGATAGATAGATAGATAGATAGATAGATAGATAGATAGATAGATAGATAGATAGATAGATAGATAGATAGATAGATAGATAGATAGATAGATAGATAGATAGATAGATAGATAGATAGATAGATAGATAGATAGATAGATAGATAGATAGATAGATAGATAGATAGATAGATAGATAGACCTTATGAGGCCGTGTTTAAAGCTTTTGTAATTTTCTTAGCTAATCTCAAAAAGTCTTACTTGTCTGGAATGCTTTCCGCTCGTGCAGCTTTTCTCGCATCGTTTGCTAACCTGAGCGACGCTTAGCAGTTTCCCACGACCGCATCCGCAGCTGCTCAGCCAGCCATGACGAAAGGCTTGGCGAGGAAAAACTTTGACGAATGGAATTCGCGTTAGCAACTTTGCTTTTCAGTCTTCGACTTTGCCTTACGGCCTTTTAAGTTTTGCCTAAGCTTCTGCCGTTCCCAGAATGTGACGATGTGAGGTTTCAAAGTAAGGTGGAAATCAATAGAGAGACAGCTTCCACTAAAGTCCCGATGGCTGCGAGTGTGAACTCCCTCTTGAGGGAAGAAGAGACAAACTTGTTTTTCAAAAAAATTATTGCCCTGCCTATAGGCCCATCTGTTTACCAGAGCCTTGACAAGACGTTGTCAAGGAAGAATTGAGAGTAGGAGAGGCTAGGCCATGTGGCCATCGCTTTTGCCTATGTTAGACCGATGTATTTCTACGTGACAGTTTTTCTTTGCTTTCTCTACTGCTTACTTTGAGCTTAAACTCCTACTCAATGCGCTTAAAGTATCAATGATTTTGCAAGGAAGAATTGGTTTTGATGTTAATTTCATCTTTTAACTTTTAGTGGTGATTACAGTTTGTCAATGGATCCTCAATTTTTTAATGATATTAAAATCTTTTGTTACAAATTCTTGTTTTGTGTATACATGCAGCAGCATTTCGGCTTATAATACTACTTATTCTCGATATGCGTGAGTGATTGAATGTTTTTAGGTAAGTATAACGACAAATTGGCTGTAATTATTTTGACTGGAGAATTTCGTAAGAATATTGGAAAACTCTCATCTGCTAGATTGTAAGATTTGATAAATAATAAAAAATCCTTTAAAAAAGACACAATCCGATTTTAGGAAACATTTGAAATTTCTAGTTAATAATCTTCTAACTTTGGTAAGTAGCTATAGCTTATTACTCGCAGTAGTGAATATAGCTTGCTCTGCATTCAAGTGTGATTGGTTCCTTGCTCAAGTTTATAGCACAATATCCCCCAAAGAAAACAAGTCAAAACGGAAGGCAAAGGAAAACTGCAACAGACAAAGCAGCTAAAACTTCTCAAGTCTATCAACTCAAGAGCTAGTCTATCATGTTCCAGCACAAGCTTCTGCTAATCTGCGGACTTGTAGCTTTATCCACCACAACCAGTCCGCAAGTGCAGTTTAAGGCAGTGAGAATGCACAGCACTTTCTCGCCTCAAGTGATGGAGTCGGCCAGCTGCAGTACTCTGAAGTGCGCCGAGTTGTGCGCTCTGCGATCTTCGTGCGCGGGCTTCAGTTGGCGGCACCAGGGAGTTCAGTGCCGACTGTTTGATGTGGCCGCTTTGTACAAGACATCCTGGACGAGCTGCAAGTCCTGCACTGTGTACAATCGTCTACTTAGTAAGTCGATGCTAATTAAATTTATGTTTCTCAAAATTCATTTGCTACCTAAAGAAACAAAGTCGCATGTTATGTGGTTTTTGAGGAATTGTAGCCTAGTGGCTAGGGCGCCTGCCTCATGACCGGAAGGTCATGGGTTCGAGTTCCGGCCCTAAGAGACAATTTGTGCCCTTGAGCAAGGCACTTAATCCCGCATTGCTTCAGTCCACCCAGCTGAGATCGGGTACCAGTTTGAGCTGGGTAAATTTAGTGTGGGTGTTGCGGCCCCTCCAGCCCTTCAGACTGAAAGCTGTACAGTCCTCGGATGCGCCGCGCAACTAGCTGCGGCTGTGCCTTGGGCTGTACATCTGATCGAAAGGTCAGGTGTCTAAATTTATTATTTATTATTATTATTTCTCTGCAGATCCCGTGAAATTGAAGGCTATTAGCTGCCGTCAGAGCTTAGAGCATCCGGACGGTGCTTGCGGAAGAGCCATTGATGGAAATAAGAACCAGAACTTCGCTTTCCATTCGTGCAGCAACACCAATGGAAGTTTTCCCAATTCGTGGGAGGCATGGCTCGACAAGGAAGCTCTAATCTCTTACGTCACCATCTACAATCGGCAGGACTGCTGTCCCGAGAGACTCAACAGTTTCAGGTTGCAGGTTGACATGTTTGAGTGCAACAGAGTGCTGCTTAGCGCCCCGTTCTCCGTCGCCAACTTCAGCTGCAACGCCTTCGGCCGACGTCTTAGCATCACGAGTTTCCTGCGCAAGGCTCTGACTCTGTGCGAAGTGGAGATGTACGGCTGGTACTGAGGCAGTACTCGTATATGTGGCCTTCAAATGGCGCGCAAAGTTTACAACACAAAAAATTAGCAACGCAAATGGTGTCAACAAAACTAAAATACAATTGCAATGCATGATTGACATGACATCTCCATTGAATTTTTTTCTAAATGAAATGCTGCAAACTGAAGTGCCTATTGACAAAGCGCGAAAAGAAAGAAACTATGAATTTCTTATTTCTTTTGAGTGTGTTGAATCTTATGCCTAAAGGCTGAATCTTGTAAAGGCAAATCGCAAGGTTATCCTCGTAGCTCTGAAATTTGAACTTCACGGGCTTTCTTTATTTGCTGGAAGCAAAAACAATGTGCTTCAAAGTTGTGATACATTTTTGCTTGAAAATCATTGGCAACTTTCTAGATATCAATGCGTCATTGGCTTCGTCTTTAAGATTATCTATAAAACATATCTTTTTATTTAGACAGGTAAATTTTTACACTTCATTTCTCGAGGGACTCTCCCTGAGAAAAGTAAGAACATTTTCAAAAGCATGGCTCTCTTCAAATGGGAGCAAGTTTTTTCGTGTAAAATATTTAAAAAGAAGCTGAAGGAAAACGTCTTTTTCCGTTGGTCTGAATGTCTTTCACGTTAAACCGCAAAACTGCTTGCTTTTCCACCTATGCGTAACCTGAGCCCTGAAAATATCATGGAGGTAAAAACCTGCTTTAGCTCCGCGGGGTGAATGGTAAATGGATCCATGTATGAAGTTTGCCAACAGATGCATCCAACGAAAGCTTGTTAAGGGGATTTCGGACAAAGGGATAGTTTTTTGAGATTCCCTTTGTGACAATTTCGATTCCTTTGTTCTGTTGCAAAGGAGAAGATAGGGAAAAAATGTGTGCACATTTGAAAACACCAGTTGTTAACCGTTAATGCCATTTCTTACGTGAAAAATCACGTAGCTAGTTTTTTAAAGAAGATTTTCCAGGACGTAAAACTCTAGAAAGTAAGTCCAGAATCTATTTAGCTGTTATAGAATTTATTGGCAATAAATAATATCGATATTTGTTAGGGAAATATTTAGATCTTCTATCGGAATCCAGTTAGTTATAATTCATACTTTTGACTATTTCATGATTATTGTTTGTTTAGGAATGATCTCAAGCTGGGACTTAATCTCAAGTCATTAAAGGTCATTGTCATTGGTGGCAGAATCTACCGTTCTTTTGGCTCATTGGAACTTATTTATTATTTATTGGAAATTCGCCAGTTTACAAAACTGATGGGAAACTCTTTCGGACTTTGTGCCAGTGCCATGCAGCAGCTGTAGTTACAATAGATACAAATTCAAAAACGCTTCGGAAATTAGGTCACTCCAAGAGTAAAGACAGTCACATTAGCCAAATTTCACAGAACAAAGAGCAGCCGCATTAGTCATAGAGTGCCACGTCTCAAAAGCCACAGTGAGCACTTTAGCTGCATTGATCACAAAGAGCACGGCAGTCACAACCATCACGCTAGTCACGAAGGATACACAAATCACGCGCCAATTCAAGACTGACTTTCAAAGAAACACCTTAGAAACAATTAGTTTAGGTAACAATAGAGACTAAGGCCCTACCACGTACAATAATCAAATCAAAACTTTTCTGTCCTAAAAAATAATAATCAAATTTCATATAATAATAACTTTATAACCTTACACATGTAACCTTAAGATTAAGCGTGTGTTCTATTTTTCACCATTTTTCTAAAATATACATCGTTAGTCTAATCTAATCTATCTTAAGGTCAAAGTCCACCCACCCCAACCATTCAGAATTACGCCAGTGTCCCTAAGTTGAATTCGCAACAAGTAAAATTGAAGCTGATTATTTTTTATTAAATTAAATTTGAGTAATTCGGCTGCTGCGTTTGAAGCCTTGCCGCTCAGCTGCGTTTATTTGCGTAGAAATGAGATCAAGATAAGATAGGACTTAGAGTATTAAACTTGGGGGTGCTTACTTATATAGCTTAAGGAAATTTCTAGAATAGAATTTTCGGGAAGAAAGCAACAGTTGTACGCGTTAAAGTCATGAGTTGAGAAATTTCTAGAAGGGAGTGGGGAGAGAGAGAAAAATGGAAAGAGACAGAGCGCCGGGTGGGGCTGTAGGGTAGCTAATTTTAGAAACTTTTGCACTAATGGTTCCTGGTACGTACATTGAGTAGATTTCATACAGTATGCTAAAATAGAATGTGGGTAAATTTTTTGGAGGTTCAAACAGAACCCGACATGCTGGGGGCGCGGGCGAATAAGTAGTAAAGTGCATAGAAGTTGTATTACTGTCAATGTAACATAAAATGTCTCGTCAATTTAATTCACTCGATTGCTGCATTTCGGATTAAGTCACGGCGTTTGGCTCTTTGAGCACGCGCAGATAACTGTCCTGTTGTGCAATTTTGATCCGGTTTCGAGGTCCTGTCACAGTCCTGGCCTTGTCCTTGCACCGTTGTCTTGTCCGCTGCAGTTGCACCGCTTCTGGCCTCGTTGTCGGTATCCAAGTCGGCTTCCAGAGGGACGAGATGTGATGCTGCTCTGCAGAACTCGTGGCCAGTCCTCGTACGTACCGTGACGTACTTCAATAACGGATGGTGCCGACTCGGCAGGTCTTCCATGAGCCTCTCGGTGTGTTTTCGGCAAGAAGTTAAAACTGCCCGACCCTTGGTGCCACTGGAAGAGACTGAAAACGGACGCGGTTGTTCAGGTGAACGCTTTGAAGATGCTGGATGTACGAAGTACTCTCGGCGCCAACGCTGCTAGAAGGAGTCAACAATCGCTTCTCGACGTCGGTAGGAAGCTCGAAGACGGTCTGCAGTCGTAGAACCCGTGGGTAGAATGCTGGTCTCCGGCACGCTTGGGATGTCCAGCCGATTAGATTGGGCAATGAGGCATGCGGGCGTGAGAGGCCGTGCGTCTTTGGGATCGCTGCTGAGAGAAGTCAACGGACGAGTGTTAATGACAGCCTCTATCTTGCAAAGGAGCGTGGTCAACTCTTCGTCAGTGATGCGTCGGTGCCAAAGAGCGGGGCGGAGGCTTGACTTGACCATGGCGACAATGCGTTCGACTGCTCCTTGATGCCGTGGTGCACGAGCGGGCGAAAACTTGAAACGAAGCTTCTTGACGGCTGTGAATGGCTGGAGATCGTTGTAAAGCTTGTGCTGAAAGGCCGGTGTCAGCAGAGTGTCAACGACTTTTGCCGTGGCTTGGAATGCTGTCGCTTGATCCAGGAAAATAGTCCCTTCAGTCAGACCACGACGGGCCCAGAAGCGTTCGAAGGCATGCAGCACAGCCTCACCCGAGTAGTTGTACAGCGGCTCGATGTAAACTGCTCGACTGGTCGCACAGCAAATAATTAGCGCCCAACGCTTTTCAGTAATTTTTGTCTTAGGATCAAATGTATGAATGGGTCCCAGCTGGTCTACGAGAATCGAATGAAAAGCGGGCTGAGACGAGTCCAGGCGCTCGGCTGGGAGCTGACCATGTGGTGGACATGGAAGCGTTTTCGACTTGGAGAGACGGCATTCCCAGCAACTTCTGACGACGGTACGGACGGTTGAGAGGCCACGAGAAATCCAGAAGCGCTCGCGCAAACGGCTAAGCGCAATCTCTGCTGATGCGTGCTCCTCCTGACGGTGAATGTACTGTATGACGAGCCTGGTGAAGCGATGATCACTCGGCAGTAGTAGCGGATGAGTTGAGTCTGCGCTGATTGAGGCGTTTGTCATCCGTGAGCCTGATCGCAGGTATCCGTTCTGGTTTTTGAACAAATCCAGCTGATGAATAATTTTGCAAGCCTTGTTTTTACCTTGCGTTAGGGCAGCGAACACATCGGCGAAGTGAACTTCTTGTAGGTGCTTGACCCATAGCATCAGAGCACTTTCGCGTTCAGCTGCGTCAGGAATTCGATTGTTCTTTGAGCGTTTTGAGAAGCGGACTACGTAAGCCGTTGCGCCAATAAGCGCCTGAAGCCTTGCGAAACGTTTGATGTCCATAATTGAAGGAGCAGTCGCACTGACTTTAGCTGCTGATGTTATTAAGGTCGTGGCCTGTAGGACCTTATTTTGTCCAATTTCATCGGCCTCCAATTGTTTAAATGTTGCTGCCGTTCTGGATCCAGTGGAGAACAATTTGAGAATCGATGTAATGAGTGACACCGACAATGTTAAGAATTGGAGCCAGCATGTTTTGAATGAGAACAGCACTCCGATTCGCAAGAAGCGCCGCCCACAGCTCGATTCGCGGAATAGTAATGAGAACGTTCCTTTTGGTAGTTGGAACAAGTCGTGTTTTAGCAAAGATGAGATTACCCACTGACTTGCCTTCAATGGTTTGATGCAGGTAGATGACGAATCCATATGCTTGAGGAGAACCGTCACTGAAGACGACAAGTCTACAAGGCTTGGCTCGATTTTCAATGAAGCGGCGTGGCACTGAAATACGATCGATTTCTGTCAATTCCTGACGAAGTTTTGTCCAGGCTACAACAGTTTCGGCAACAGCAGGCTTGTCCCATGGATCATGTGACTTGAAGGCCTTGTGGTTGAGTAGCCGTCCGGTGAGTACAAGTGGGACTGCGTATCCGCATGGATCGTAGATCTTACAGACAGCGCTGAGAAGCGTTGCCCTGGTTAGTTCGGCCGTTGGTAGATTTTCAGGCTTGTTGAGATGCAGCAAATCTTTGGATGTGTCCCGCGTTAGACCTGGATTCTTAACGACTGTGTGAGAGATTCGATCCTCGGGGGGAACATCCACCAGCGCTTTTCTGTCGTTAGCAGCAAACTCTCGAAGGTGAAAACAGGCCGAACTGAATAGTGTACGAAGGCCGTTAACAAGGCGCCTGCCTTCTTCTGCCCTGTCATAACCAGTTACCAAATTGTCGACATAGAGACCAGCCGGAATGGAGGCAATCTCTTGGCTTGTGAGACTAAAAGTTCCAGCTTCTTCTGTATCAAGGCAAAGTTTTTGGATTACTGCCTGTAGAATCCAGGGTGAAGGAGTCGCCCCCATGACGATCCGAGTGAACCGCCATAGTTGCCAATTATCCTGACCGAGTGGTTTAGAATGATCTTTCGGCAAGATGATACGCAAAGCGTCTCTGAACTCTTGGTGAACAGAGATTTGGTAAAATGCTGACTGCAAGTCACTAACACAGGCGTACCTGAAGGCGCGTAGGCGGAGCTGAACCTGAAAGAGGCCAGTTAGAAGGTTTGGACCTGTCTCTAAAAGGTCGTTTAAGCAAAGACCGTTAAGCGACGTAGGAGCCGAGGCGTCTACTACTGGGCGCACCTTGGTGGTGTTCGAGGTGTGCTTAAATACCGGAAAGTGTGGCAGGAAATGCACGAGCTTGCCTTTTGTTTGGGTGCCATTCACGGGCTCCAATGCACCTTCTTTGATTCGCTTTTGGAACTCACCGTATTACTGGTCCCTCTGCTCTTGTGATAAGCGCCGATGAACAGCCTCTGCTCGTCCGAAAGCTTGCCCGAAGTTTGGTAGGGCCACGGAGAACCGACCGTCGGGTCCTCGAACTGTGGTTTCGATGAGCTGCCTCGTAAGTTCTTCATTCCGTCGCTGAGGTCCGTCTTCCTTGCCCAGGCCGAGAAGGTCTAAACTTGTCATACGGTCGACAAGCACTTCAAGGTTGCGTTGCCGGGCGTTGCTAAGAAATGAGCTTGCCGATATGTTACCATGCTGGATACCTGGCTTGCCTTCCAGTGAACCGGTGAGACCCCAAAGGGTGTTAGGTGAGCTGTGAAGGTGGGTCGCAGGGCTCACCTAACTCGGGCAAAACGATTTTGGCCTGGACTCGTCGGCGTGTAGTACTGTGGCACGAAGACCTTAAGACCCAGCTTGCAAGCGATTTCCCGTTTAAGGTAAGTGTAGGAGCTGCCTCCATCAATCAGAACCTTTACCGGTGTCGATAAGCCGGTACATGGGTTGACTGCTGGTGCAGTGAAGGTTGCCATGATGGAAGGTCCCAGATTGCCATCCTGTGTAGTTGAGAAGCAGGAAACTGCATTTATTTGGTTAGCGTTATTTGAGGCGGCTGGCTCTGATTCAGGATTCGACGCTGCGTTCAGATCCTGAATGTCCATCTGGAGGGCTTCAGGAAGCTTTGGCCAGATAGCGAAAACGTAGGCGTCTATGGCGGCGGCAGGTTCACCTAGACGAGCGAGTTGGCCAAGTGTGATGCGGAGCTCATCTGTGAATTCTTCCAAACTGTGATATTCAGGATCTAGAAGGCGCTGCATGCTTAGAAGACGCTTGTAGCAAGCACTCTTCTGCTCTTGGACGTCGCCATAGTTGATCTGCAGAATTCGACAGGCCTCTTGAAAGGCCCCCGGTTGGTATGCGTCCAATCCACCGAGCTTCTTGAGAGCATTCCCGGAAAGTAGACCACGAAGAGCCTCGAATTTGTCCACATCCGAGTAGTCGGCTTGATTGATGCGGTGATTGAAAGAGTTCCAGAAGGCAGAAAAACTTGCTGGATCTTCCCCATCGAATTTTTGCAGCTGGACCTTTCGAAGAATGGTGTCGCTGAGCAACGTAGACGTCCGGATAGTAGAACAGCTGGAAGGCGCTGGAGAGCTGGGAGTAGCCGGGGAAGCTTGTCGAAGGCTTAGTTGCTGCAGCATCTGCTGATTCTGTTGCATTAGTGCTGTCATGGTACCTAGAATTTGCTGCAGGCAGTCAGGTTGCAGAGCCGTCGCAGGTATGGCTGAATGAATTGCGGAGTTTGGTAGCTGCGCATGGTTGAGTGTTGCTGACTTGACTCTGCGGCTGAGAGAAGGTGGCTGTCGCCGACTGGTTGTTGGATTGCGTAGCACTGTTGATGAGACCAGCGTTGCGGCTGGCATTGCCTGAAGAGGCGGAGCCTTCTGGGCTGGAGTTGCTGGTGATGCTTGGCGGCAGCTGAGCGACTGTGGCAGCGGTTGGTGTTGCAGTGGAAGCTAGCGGGATGGCAGGCTGCGGCGTAGAGTCTTATGATAAGGCTTGCGCCTGAGACGTTGAGGAAGCAAGTCGAGGGCTGCGGCATGTGCGTGCCGGCTTGTTTGGCGTCACTAGGCGCTTTGGCTTTGTACTCTTTGATATGACTGAACTAGTTCCCGAACCTCCTGATGGGCAGCCTCCAGGGTCGCAGTACGGCTCGTGATCTGCTGGTCGTGCCACGCTCAAGTCCACTGGGATTGGAATTTGAGTTTGAATTTTGCCTAAAGGAAAAATAAAGATGCACGTTTGGGCAAGGTGATTTACCTGATGCAGTGGTTGGTGTACACTTTGGATAGCTTGCCCTTCCCACTCAGCGTCTTCATGAAGGTGTTGAGATAGTTTACGCCTCTCTTCTGCTTAGCACAAAACCGCCGTGCTCCAGTTGGCGAATTTCTTAGTGGTTTTGGGAACAGAGAATTGTCCTTCGTTTCACCAGGCAGAAGAGCCAGATACTCGTCTATAATTTCTATGTCATATATTCTGGCCTGCTTGATTTCGACGTCCCGTTTGGCTTCGACGATGATAGTGAGTAGTACATCCTTCATGCCGGGTCGCTTTTTTTCTCTAGCCAATCCTTCTTCTCCACACTCGCGCCTAGGCGTTGTTGAATTTTAGCACACTTGTGCTCCCACCCATTATCGTAAGGTCTGACCTTCGTCTAACCACCCATTCTCCACGTTTCAGTAGGATATTATATATGGGAAAAGTTACCCTGTATTATTCGCAAGTGCATGATCTTGAGATGTAAGAATTGCTTGCTTGCTTTCTTGCTAGCTAAAAAACAGCATCAAGCTCAGCTTTAGTACATTTAAAAAAAAGGTTAAAGACAAAATTATAACAGCAAAAAAATCTAAAACATATGTCTTTGCTTCTGTTCTATAAACATAAAATACCGACAGAATATCACCATGTAAATTGCAGATTTTTGCGCCAAAAACGTTGTAGAAGCTAGACGGTTTTGCGTAAAATCGTGTGCTATATGTTAAAAGATGCAAAACACTTAGGGCTATCGAATGGATGTAGTTTTGTTTCCATACTGACGGTTTTTGGTTGCCATGGCAACGGAAAACTGCGATTTTTTGGAATCTCGAAAATCTTTGACCTCAAAAATAAGGATCCCTTATATCGAGCCGACGTGGGACCAACTCGAGTCATTGCGGGCATCGATACTGTACAAAAACGTACATTTCTTGGATTTCAGCCGGAGGCATCTTCGGGGTCAAAAGGTGAAAAAACAGTTTTTTCAGCTGTGAAGAATAGCATGAATTTTGAAAAAAAACTGCAACCCAGCTCAAAGACCGGTCTTGCAAACATAATACTCGTAAAAGGGGCTAACAAATGAGGCGTGACTCGAAACTCGACTACCCGTTTTCTAAGATATCACACTTGTTCAGAACAGGTGCAAAAAATAACACTCGAATTCGGAGCTGTACAGAACAAGGCAGACTTGGTAAAACTAACTCAAAACCGATGTAGGCTTGTAGAACTAAGTCTCTACTACTACTTTTACAACTTTGCTGTGCATTGTTAACTTCTACGGTGCAATGCGTCTTGGCCATAGACATTGTTTGCCGAAAAACGTGATTTTGACCATTTTCGGCCTTTTTTCGGCCTAAAAGTGCTCAAAACATTAACATCTTTTGCATTTGAGCTTCGGGACCTTTTCAGCAAGGTACAGGATGCGTTTTGTAATATTTTTATTTAATTTTCCGTTACATTAAGTCCTTATTCGTCTGTCCAGGTAGGTTTAAGTACCTTGGCGACACCTGTTTTGCTAACGATTTTCGCACACATTTTAGGCTGTAACTGTTGAACGCCAACACTTGGAACAATGTGCTTGGTGTCGGTGAATTAAGTTTTAAATTTACTATTAGACGAGTGTATGATCTACTTATTATTTATATATTTTGTACACCTTATACGGTAAAATTACATCTACCTGTACAAATTTTGTATTTTCTCTTTTAGGCCCTCTAAAGGTGAGTGTAAGACTGCGAATTGTTGCGCAAATGCACTCATTTAATAGATCTAGGTGTATACTTTCCGAAATGGTGCCATACATGCCTATAGCGCGTACTGTTGCGTTTATACAGGCGTTGAAAGTTAAAAAACGTGATTTGTGCGAAAAATGCACGTTTCAGGTGGGTTAGTGTGGAAAATACGAGGGTATATGAGTTTTAGATCTGAATCTCTTAGCGATACAGAGCAAAATTGTGCCTCACAAACACGCTGACGCTACCCCAAACATTGGCTAAGGCCGTGGAAGTGGTCGTTTCGGAGTGGTGCCATTTTTGTTTAAATGCGTGACTTGCAATGTTTTAGAAAAACGGCTTCCATTTCTCTTAAAGTGTACGTAGGACACCGAGCGAGGTCTCAATCGATAGATAAGTGCAAAATCCATAAAATTACCACGTGGTACTGTGGCGACACAATCAAGAAAATAGTGATTTTCACTAACTTTGTTAAAAAGACTAAAATGCTAAAATTAAGAAATCTAACCGGCCAATCTTTTAGCGCTTTGAATATGTGGTGCAAAAAACTGTCTACTATATGAAAAACACGGTGGCTATACTGGGAAAAATCTGAAAGTTCTAAAAATTTGATTTTAAGGTGAAGAAACAGGTTATTTTTGGCGTTTTTTCGCAAGAGACCCTTTTGAAAACGTGCAATAATTAGATAAACAAAATTTATTTTTAAAGTAGCGAATTACAAAATAATGTTATTGCCAGTGAAATTTGTTTTATATTATTATAATTTTGTTCGTTTTTTGCATCTTGCTGTATACAAATAATTTTTTTGAAGCATAGTCGGTAAATTTTAAATAATGAGTTATATAGTTATAGATTTACTGTCAGATAAACAAAAGCAAAAAAACCAAGCTTTAATTCTGTAAAATACCTGTGGTTATTGTTTTCCGGTGTAATCGTATAAAATAAATGCATTGGTGTTTTACTAGTTATGTAAGGTCTTTTCTGAACTGGTGGCATTGCTTTTAAACATAAGTTGTTTTCGATTGAGCAGGCGTCGAGTGAATATTAATCGTAACTCAAGTACCGAAATTCTTTTTAAGAATTGAGACACGCTAAATAGCTTTTGATGGGGACGCACTTTGTCGCTCGCCTGGCAGATCTCACCAAGGCAAATTCTTTTCTTCTGCTTACCGTCAGTAGCATGACGCTTTCCTAGGGATTTTTCATTTTTCGCTTATGAGACATGAGGGTTTGGGAGTACGTTGAGTACGTGCGTACTTGGGCGCCCTAGGGTCATAAATCATTCTTCCAGACTCTTTAACCTCTGTGATGACAGTTTTATGATGCCAGATGGCGCCGAAAAAGCACGTGACTGCGCTCTTTTAGATCCTTATTTCTGATAACGCGATGATTTATTGCCCCCTTTCTATTGTTCTTTTTTTGCTTTTTGCTTGTCAATTTTGACAGCTAAGGTGCTCCCCCCTCCTCCTCCCCTTCATCTTCCTATTCTTCCTCTGTAAAACGTATTGTGGGGTTTCTCTGCGCGCTTGTGCGGGGGGTTGCACTTGTATTTTATGTACGCACGTTGTGGTTTTGCATTCACCCTTTAATGGGTGTGTGCTCAGCTTTGGCTATTACGTAATAATCATCGCATGCCTATTTATTTATCGACCTTGCTATCAATCGTCAAATATACTTCGTGTCTCGCGCCTATATTTCGGCTCTTACATTGGTGGCAGCGTAGAACCCAGTGCTCATGGCTCAGTCCAACTCACAATTTCTACCGCCAAAGTTTAGTGGCACGGACGGCACTGATGTGCGCAAATGGCTGCGCATGTTTGAAGAGTTTGCCCAGGATGCGAAATGGGACGACGAGACTTCAGCGTCGAAGGTGAAGCTGCTGCTCACTGGCGAAGCACAGCTGGTCGTCTGGGACCTCGACGATTCAAAGCTGAAAAGCTTCAAGACAATCAAGAGAGAGCTGATTAGTTTTTACGGTAACGAGAGTAACAGCTATAAGGCCATGAGCGATTTTTACTCCAAAAAACGAGGAGACACTGAGACACTCCGGGAGCTCTGCTTTAACCTGAGGTTGCTTCACCAGAAGGCTAGGCCGGATGATAGCACAGAGCATCGAGATCGGGACGTGCGCTTCAAGCTTCTGCAGCTGCTGAAAGCCGACATTCGTGACAGCCTGTTGAAGGCAGAGGATGCTGAGACCTGCAGCCTGGAAATCTTGCTGCAGCGGGCGACCCGGCTGGAGGAGCTGGCGAGGCGACAGCCGGTGGCAGTTGGCGCAGTCAGCTCTGCCGGCGCGAACGGTCCGGCCGAGTTCGACCGCTTAGACCGGCTGGAGCGGAGAATGGAGGAGCTCATCGCCAGAGTCAGCGTGCAACCCGACCGCGACAACCAACGTCACCAGCAGAAGCGAGGAGGTGCCTGCTTCAACTGCGGCCAGCTCGGGCATCTTGCAGCGCAATGCCGACAACGAGAGAAGAAGCCAGGCCCCATTATCTGCCACAAGTGCTCTGGGCGAGGCCACAAGGCCTCCGTCTGCCCATCAAACGCCCAGGGAAACTTCTAAGGGTTGGTGCGACGGGTGCGGGACCCTCACCAACCCCCAGGAGCAATCCCGTGCTTCAGGCCATTTTTATTCCGGGCAAAGCAAACAACAGACCGTGCAGGTGGCTGCTGGACACCGGAGCTCAGACCTCACTGATCAGCGATGTCGCGCTGAGAGAGCTAGGCAGCTTTGGCGGCTTGCAGCCAACAGATGTCAGACCTGTGTCAGTGGACGGAACTGCCCTCAATCTGCTAGGAAGCACAAGCCTGACTGTGCTGCTGGGCAGTCGGCTGAGCATGCAGCTGGACGTGCTGGTAGTCAAGGGCATCCGACCGGACTTCATCTTAGGCATGGACTTCGTGAGCAGGGCGGCCGCAGCGCAGTTCAGCATCGACCAGAGGGCGCAGACGGTCACTTTCGATAGCGCGGTCGTTCCATTCAGCAACTGCGAGTCCGAGCGAGGTGCGCCGCCAGCCTGCTGCTTGGTGCCCACGGTGCTCATCGCCAGAGTTCAAAGTGCCGCGGTGGTGCCGCCAAGGACCACCAAGGTCGTGGATGTCACAATCGAAACCAAGGAGGCGCAGGGAATTTTCGAACCGTCCCAGGAGTTCGTCGACAGAACCGGAGTGCTGCCTTGCCGCGTGTTCGCGGTGTCTTCCGGCAGTGGGAGAATTCCGGTCAAGGTGTGCAACCTGAGCTGCAGTCCGGTCACGCTGTACCCCAACCAGAGCATCGGCACCTTCGAGAGCGCGGAGGTCATCGACGAGGATGAGGACGTCCACGAGTGGCGAGGCCCTGCGAACCAGTTCAACACCAACCCGGATCTGGCTGCTGCCGACCGCGACCGGCTGATGGCACTGCTGGACGAGTTTGTTGACGTCGTCTCCACACACGAATTCGACGTTGGGACGAGCGGTGCGGCGCAACACAGGATCGAGCTGGAAGACGGGGCGCGCCCGATTCGTCAGCGACCTCGTCGGGTGCCGCACACCTTCAGGAGACAGGTGGCTGAGAAGCTGGACCAGATGCAGCGGCATGGCGTCATCGAGCCTTCGACCAGTCCATGGGCCAGCAACTTGATGATCGTCAGGAAGAAGAACAACGACATCCGGGTTTGTGTCGACTGGCGTGCGCTGAACAGTCTGACGGTGAAGGACGCCCACCCGCTGCCGCACCTGCACCAGGCGCTCGATTCTCTGGCTGGCTGCTCCTGGTTTTCTACGATCGACATGCGCCAGGGCTTCCTTCAGGTGGAGGTCAGAGAGGAGGATCGGCCGCTGACTGCCTTCTACACACCGAGCGGCCTGATGCAGTTCCGCAAAATGGGATTTGGCATGTGCAACGCCCCGGCCACATATCAGCGCATGATGGAGCTCATCATGACCGGGCTCAGCTGGGAGGAGGTCATTGCGTACATCGATGACCTGATCATCTTCAGCAAGGACTTCGAGGGTCACCTGGAGTCGCTGTCCAAAGTTCTGCAACGCCTGCGATCCGCCAAGCTGAAGCTGAACCCCGGCAAGAGCTTCTTCGCCTACCGACGCGTCACCTACCTGGGCCACGAGGTCTCTGAGAGCGGCATCGCACCATCAGCGGAGAAAGTCGAGGCGATCAGGCAGATGCCAGAGCCGCGGTCTGAGGAGGATGTCCGGCGCATCATTGGCATTCTGAGCTTCTACCGCCGGTTTGTGCCCAACTTCTCCGACATCGCTAAGCCACTGCACCACCTGGCTCAGAAAGGCGTCGGTGGCTTCGTTTGGACTGCGGAGCATGCAGCAGCTCTGAGCAAGCTGAAGGATGCGCTGACCCAGGCTCCGGTGCTTCAGCTGCCTGACTTCAGCCGTCCAGTCATCATCAGTTGCGACAGCAGCGCGGTCGCATTGGGCGCAGTGCTCAGCCAGGAGCGCGACGGTCAGGAGCTGCCGGTGGCCTACGCTTCCCGAACGCTGAGCAAGGCGGAGCGCAACTACAGCACCACGGACCGGGAACTGCTGGCCGTGGTCTGGAGCCTCAAGCAGTTCCGGATGTACCTGAGCAACAGCAGCAAGATCCAGGTGTTCACCGACCACAAGCCGATAATCGGTCTGCTCAACACTAAGGAGCCAACGGGGCGGCTGGCACGTTGGCTGCAACTCATCCAGGAGTTCCCATTGGAGATTCTGTACCGGCCGGGCAAGGAGAACATCGTGCCGGATGTCCTCAGCCGGACAGCCGCGGTGCAATTTGCGATCGCCAACCTGCCAGACGAGCAAGACCAGGACCCGATCCTGCACGCAGCCCGGCACTCGATGCTTCAGTCCGACTTCCGGGTCCCGGCAGCGGCCAAAGAGGCGGTGCTCAAGCTGCTGCCCTGCCTGACGCTGTCGCCGACCGGTGCGTTGCTTCATGACGGCCTCCCGGTCATTCCACAGCACAGGCGAGCAGAGATTCTGCAACAGGCGCACGACTTGCCAAGCGCCGGTCACCTCGGACAGCGGCGGGTGCTGCAGGCGCTGCGCACTCGCGCCTGGTGGCCGGAGATGCGCGACGACGTTCGGGACTGGGTGCGCAGCTGCCCGGTCTGCCAGCGCCGCAAGGGAGCGCCAAAGCGAGCGCGCGCAGAGCTGGTGCGGCAACCGCTGCCGGCGCGGCCGTGGTCCGTTGTGCAACTCGACATCAAGGGCCCCCTGCCAGTGACAGAGTCGGGTAAGCGCTACATCCTGTGCTTTGTCGACACCTTCTCGAAGTGGGTTGAGGCTGCGGCCCTCAGCCAGATCGACGCCAAGACAGTGGCCGAGGCCTTGGTGACCAGCGTGGTACTCCGGCACGGCGTTCCCGAAGTGGTGCACTCGGACCAAGGCCGCCAGTTCGAGGCCGAGCTCTTCAAGCAGACTTGCGCGCTGCTCGGCGCCGAAAAGTCAAGGACCTCGGCGTTCCACCCTAGCGGCAACGGCAACGTCGAGAGGTTCAACAGGACGCTCGGCAACATGCTTTCAGCCTTCTGCTCGGAGAACCAGGCTGGCTGGGACGGCCTGCTACCCTTCGTTGTTTGGGCCTACAACAGCACCGCGCACAGCTCCACGGGCGAGTCGCCTTTCAAGGTCCTGCGGGGCATGGAGCCACGGCTGCCGGTCGACCTGGTGCTCGGCGAAGGACGTGCGAAGACCCGCCGCACCACTGCGAGGACCTCCAGGCCAGAATCCGGCGCGGCTTCCAGGTGGTTCGGGCAAATCTACACGCGGCCCAGAGCTCGCAGCACGCGTTCTACAACCGAGGAGCCGAGACCACCGAGTTCAAGGCCGGCGACCGAGTGATGCTGACGCATCATGCGATGAAGCGCAGCCAGTGCAAGAGCCTGTCAAGCCGATGGTCCGGCCCGTTCACCGTCATCAAGAAGGTCGGCCCCGTGAACTACCGAGTGCAGTCTGAGAACGGCAAGCGACGGCTGATCGTTCACCACGACCGCATGAAGCCGTTTGTTGACCGCCCCGGCATCTCCGACACGCCGGCCGCAGAGCAGCCAGAGGAGCGGGCAGCCGAAGTCGCTGGCCAAGCCACCGAGTTGTCCGGCCCTGATGCCTGGGAGCAGCTGCGCGAGTACGAGGCCGCTGAGGCTGACGGCAACGCGGTGCGGCGGTCCGGCAGGCAGCGACGGCAGCCGGACTTCTATGCTGCGACCTGGTGATGCTGAGCGATGTGACAGAGAGACTGACGCTTTGCAGTGCAGTTTTTTTCCGACTCTAGCAGTGCTGTTTTTTTCAGACGTTTTCGCAGTGCAGATTTTCGCTTTCGCTATAATTATTATTGTTCTTTTCTTTTATCCCATTTGTTTTTTATCCCATGCGCTTTTCTTGGGGGAGAGTAATGTGGGGTTTCTCTGCGCGCTTGTGCGGGGGGTTGCACTTGTATTTTATGTACGCACGTTGTGGTTTTGCATTCACCCTTTAATGGGTGTGTGCTCAGCTTTGGCTATTACGTAATAATCATCGCATGCCTATTTATTTATCGACCTTGCTATCAATCGTCAAATATACTTCGTGTCTCGCGCCTATATTTCGGCTCTTACAGTATGTATGACGTTTGTTGCTAAGGCGTTCCGTGGCGAGAAGCCATAAATCATTTTTGCTTGTAAACCCCTATTTGCGATGATTTACGACCGCCACCTGTCATCTTTTTGAGATCCCAAATCACTGATAAGATCTCCCCAAAAACCGTTAGGGTCTCCCGATGGGGTAGGGTCACGTGATCAGCTTGCCAGCCAATCAGATAAATGCACGACCGTTATAACAAACGTGGCTGAACCAATCAGAAAATTCGACGCCAGTTTTAACAAATCGGCGCCTCCCGCGCCTATTTAAAGGCGCCGTCGAGCGCGCTCCATCTTCAGAACGCTCTGAAGACTCTGAAGTGTTATCTGGTCCCGCTCCGAAGACTCGATTCGCCTAGAGCCCCGTTCGGACGATCCCTAGTTCTACAAGTATAATTCCCCTTAGCTTGCGAACCTCCCCCTAAGTATCGGCGATCAGCAATCATCACAATTAGCTAACGTCATCAGCTAAGGTTAGCCAGAAGCGACTGTTCAGCAGAGGCCCTTTGCCTGCGAGACCGAGTACTAACGATCGAGATCGAAATCTACCTCGGCCACTGTGGAGTTTGAGAGCATCGGAAGTGTATAGATCTGATTGGTTTGGTGAGAGATCACTTGGCTTTGTCTTATCGGGTGCATTCTTATCAGTCCCCTCGCTTAGTAATTCATTAGGGATTTGCGCTATTGCTCATTGCTCTTTTTGTGCTGACAAGAGGCTTTAGGATTTAATAATAATATAACAGCGACAGTAGCTAAGTGCTCCGATATTCATAGGCAGTGTGTAACTAAGTAAGAAAGTTAAACCATTCAGTTCATAGCTTTTTGATCTCTTTATTTACTCACTATGTCGGCTCACATGAGCAGCTAAATTAGTTGGCGTCGGTCATGGTGGACCAAGGGCGGACCAGTCATGCAGTCAGTCAGTCAGTAATTCATGCAATCAGAGTCCAGATTGAGGGCTCAGCTTCGGCTGTACTTTTGTGCAGTTCGAGGCGACGCGGCAGCCAAATTATTAATGTAACTTAATGTAATCTTTAGAATAGTTAGGGCGCGCTTTCGGAAGAGTCTAATTAGGTCATTTCATCGCTTTGCGGCAGTTAGTTGAAGCATCGAGGCTAAAAGCTGGGATATCCCCTATCCACTCCTCTTAGTAATATAATAGTGCATTTCCGAGTCCACATAATCCGATCCATGCAAGAACCCCCTGCAAAAGTCCTCTCTGAGCCTGCCTTGGTCATGCGATCTAGTCCCTGCAGTGTCCCTTAGTCGGCTATGACTTCGAGATTGACTGCTAAAAGACACTAGTTCGGTATGAATAAGCGAAGCAAAATCCAAGGGAAAAAAACGAGCGAAGCGAGTTTTTTTTCCTTGGGTTTTGCGCTAGGCGAGTTCATACCGATATAAGATTGAGCGCAATTGCACACGTGTAAAATCACGTTTTTGAACTTTGAAGTTTTGTAGAAAAAAATCTATGCTGCCTAGAAGGTTGCGGTTTTCGAAAAAAATGTGTAAAACACCTAGATATATCAATCCCAGTAATTTTTTGTGCCATACAGACATTTTGCGGTTGCCATAGCAACCAAAAACTGCGATTTTTTTGACCCCTTGAAAACTTTGATCCCAGAAAATAAGGATTCGTTACACTGAGTCGCCCAATGACCTACCCCAGTCGATTGAGGCACCAATATTCTACAAAATTATGATTGGTCTTTTTCCCTGATTTTGTAGTCTTTGTACCAAAAGTGCGAAAAAACGAATTTCAGAGTACCGAAAAATGTGTATTTTTTCAAACTTTGCATGCACGCAACGAAAAGGCCGCGCGTTAGCGCGGCCTTTGAGTTGCCGCCTTACGACAAGGGCAGCTAGGACTATTCAACGAGCGGAGACTTTGAGATCTGCGTGTACTTTTAGTACTAAAGTACATGTGTACTTAAATTTTGCAGTTTTGTACGGTACCTCTTTGAACGAATTTCTTCGATGGAAGACTTGCTCAGAGATGGGACTTTTTTGCTTTGATTTACTCATCTAAGTGTCCTCTACAAGTTTGTAATGCATTTTGAGTCGCCACAGCCTATTGCCTCTGAGCCATGGGGCCCAAAAGTAAAAAATCGTGATTTTGGCCATTTTTCGTCATTTTCCTCGCCGGAGAAGACCTCAAACATTTACATTTTTTGTGTTACGCCTTAGCAAATGCATTCAACACGTCGACAACACCTAGGCGCACAAAACTGCTATCTCGAAATTTCGTGCGAACCCTCCGTGGCTGTACAGGGTGTACTTTTGTGATTTTTGGACACCCCAGGGGGTCGTGCATTAGACATACTTATTGGGCTGTAACTACAGAACGGTATAACATACAGAGATTTGCTTGGTATCATGGAACTACATTTTGCATGGCCTTTCAAACGGGACAGGACTTGGGTTCTTAGAAGTACTTTTAGTACTAAAGTACACGTGTACTTTAGTCAGGTAGATACATTAGTTGCAATTCGATGATTATTTTAGCCCAGAATGTAAGCCAGAAATGGCACAAAATGCGCTCCATTTTCTAGAACTAAGTGTTTGCTACAAGTTTGTACTGCACTACAAGACTGCCTAACGAAGTGGTTTGTCACTAGACGGTCCGAAATTTAAAAAACGTGATTTTGGCCGAAAATGGCCCGTCCCGGCCAAGTCAGGTGCGAAAATTTATCTCGCATCACTATGAGGTTTTATGCGCTTAACAGGCTCAAATGACCAACAGATACGCGCAGACGGCTATAGTCCTCGATAGTGAGTGAAAGCTCATAATTTTTATACGATGGTATTTTCCTATTTTAGGGGGTTAAAATTAGGCGTAAAAATGGATACATTTTGTTTCACCACCCTCGAACAGAACAACGCCTGGACTTGAGTGAGGTGTCAATGAACTACATTTTTGCTGGCCTTTTTACCAACTCCAGATTTGCAGCAAAGCTCTGCACTGATGGGCGTCCATGACCCCAAACGTACTTTTATCTGGAAAAAATTGCTCAAAAGTAGGAATACAGTCTGGCCAGTGTGACCAAAAACTATTGAAAATGGTCTAGAACAACGCAGCAAAGTGTTATCTAAAGTTTGCAGTGTACCACTTTTCGTTAGATAACGATGGTTACAGTCTGTGAGCCGAAAAAGTTAAAAGACGTGATTTTTGCCATTTTCGGACATTTTTTAGACAGTTAAATGGGTCAAACATTTACGAAATGCTATGATATGCTACGCGATCAACGTTTAAGTGTAGCCATGAATGTTGTGAATCGAATGAGCATAGTGGTTATTCTGGGAAAATTCGGGAAAGCTGTTAAAATCGAGGGAAAAGAGGAAAAAAATGCGAAATTTTCGGTAAAATTTTCGCGCGCAAAATTTTGAATTTTGACAATAACAAATTTACCGTAGACAACATATATTGCTGTATTTTAAGCCGTTATTGTTCGAATATACTTGAGAATAGAGTTTTAGTGCTTTTTATTTAGACAATTTGTAGGTTTTAATTTTTAACGAAAGAATATTAAGTGATAATTTAACGAATTGTACTGTAACGAACTCAGCTGCGGAACGAAATTTTGAATCGACACACTCGAACTGGCCGTCACGCGCTTCCCCAGGTCTGGGGCGCGCAGCGCAAATCGATTTAAATTATTTATTTATTTACTTTTTCAAACAAATTATTTTTATACTTCCAAATGGTTATTTGCAGGGAGGACACAACTGACGCAATAATGATTGCAAAGAATATTACGGTTAAGAAAACTACGCAAAACTTACATGAAAGCCAGGCCCTACCTAAAGTACTACACAAGCTCTCCCTCAACAAAATGCAATGCCCACATTGCATACATCAAGACAACGAGGACAAACCGACTGATAAACCTAAACTGCGGCGGCATGGCGGAAACCGCCATAAATTCTGCGATCGCAAGACTTATTACTAGCAGTAGTCGGGGTCGCAAAAAGACCGAGCACTACGCCTGAAAAAAAACGCCAACATGCAGCAAAGCGTACGGTATCGCAGCTAAAAAATCTGACAATTAGCATTAGAAAATTGCGAAAGTGCCAAAAAATGCTACGCATGAATTACTGCAGAGCCGAAGCGGAGAAATACAGTTACGGCTAAAATCACAAAGCACAGGCAGCGCCAGAAGTACCAGCTGCAGGCAGGAAAGCATTGCTCGAACCGCACGGGCTAGCCGCACACAGACAGGGCCCTCAACGAAGAGACTACGGCGACTACAGCACCGCTCAAAATTACATTTACCGTACGAGCTACTTGACACAAAGGCGACATCGCCCGATCAAAACAATTTCACGGGAACATACTGTACAAGTGAAACTGTAAGTTCGGACAAATTACAAAAAAAAATATTTAGCCGACATTAAAATATTGCAATTTGTTATTGAAAAAAAAGTAAAACCGGTATCGAATACTAAATATTGACATTGGAAGTTAAAAACTGAGCAAGAAGCGCTAAAAACTGATGCCACACGAGGCTATATTGGGAAAGTACAACAGCAGACTTCGACTACAGTACTCATTAAGATTAAAATATGTTTAAAAACGACACGCGAAGCAAGTAAAAAAACTCAGGGAACTAGCTAAGCACCAACAAAATGCGAAACAGAAACTTTCAATGCAACCACGCCAAAAAAGAGCACGACAGGAAAGTGAATGAAATGCAGGAAATTCTAGTCGCAGCTAGATCCCCGCTCGACAAAAAATAATGTCCAGAGCGAAAACTCACACAACTCGGCACGGCTCACGACTACACCAGCACCCAGTCAGCGTCGGGAACGTCGGTGCCGTCGGTGCTGACGTCACCGGCCGCGTCACCCTGCGGCTCGTCGGCGTGGCGGGGCTGATGTGCTCGCTTCATCTTGTTCACGTGGACGACGCGCCCGTTGACCTCGCCGTCCCTGTAATCGACTGGCCGCACCAGGTAGTTCACCGGCGAAGTCTTACGCAGAACTTTGAACGGCCCAGTCCAAGGCGACTGATGTTTCGGGGGCAGGCCGTTGGTCCTGGACAGCACGGACGGCGGCACGAACAGCCACACGAAGTCCCCAGCGCGGAACTTGCGCTTCTGGGCCTTCAGGTCGTAGTAGCGCCGCTGGCGTCGCTGAGCTGCCCCCGTCGCCCTCCGCACGGTGTCGAAGGCTTCCTGGAGTCTTTAGGCTGTCTCCATTGCGTACTGGCCAGCGAGTTCCACGGGCTCCGGCGACCGGTAGACGACTTCGAGCGGCAGAACCACTTCCCGGCCAGTCATCAGGAAGTGCGGGGAAAACCCCGTCGTCGCGTTAATGCTGCTCCGGTAGGCCAGGAGGCAATGCGGCAGGGCGTCCTCCCAGTCTAGCGGATCAAACGCTTGAAGGTGGCAACGTAGCATGTGATGCAGAGTCCTGTGGAATCTCTCAACCAGGCCGTCGCACTGCGGGTGGTAGCCGGACGTCCGGGTCTTGCTGATCTCCAGCAGCCTATAGAGGCTGCGGATGATGCGGCCGTCGATGCTGCGACCACGATCAGAGTGGAGAATGTGCGGAGCGCCCCACCGCGCGATCCAGTTGTTGAATAGTGCCTTGGCGATTGTCGTTGCTTTCTCATCGGGGATCGGCACCAGTTCGACCCATTTGCTGAAGTAGTCGACTATCGTCAGGAGCCGGTCATTGCCGTTCTTGGAGACGCCGATCTTGACCACGTCGAAGCCGACGCGCTGCATCGGAAAGCCGGCTGCGATGGACTGCAGCGGTGCACGCTTGATGGCAGGCGTCTTGGCACGTTGACACGCTTCAAAGGAACGGACAGCGAGACGGACGCTGTCAGCCATTTTCGGCCAGTAGCAGCGCATCTTCAAGCTGGCCAGGGTCTTGTCTTCACCTAGGTGACCGATGCCGTGGACTTCCTCGATGATCTGGCGCTGCCGGCTGCCGGGTATGACGGGTACGGGCTTCGTGTTGATCAGCCGATGCATGACGCCATTCACGAAGCACAGTTCGTGAACCTTCTGCGCTAGTACCAGGCTCTCCGGCGGCACTCGGTCACGCTGCTTCTCGCTGAACTTGAGCTTGCCGTCGGATAGTAGCTGGAACACCGGGCCGATGACCGGATCTTGAAGCTGCAGGGTGCGTAAAGACTGCGCGGCGTTTCTGTCGGCTGCTGCTTCGTCATCATCAGGTGCCTCGCACTCACTGCTCTCGTCTTCACTTTCGCTTGGTAAAGGCCGAAGCTCCTGCTTGCGCCTTGATTTCACCGCGCTGGCATTCGCATTGCCCTGCAGACGCCACATTGACCCCGGCGGCAACGGCTGGATCGGCTTGGCCGTCGGTCTGGCAGGCCACTGAAGACGTCGCTTTACCGGCGATTGCTGGCTCCGGCCTGCAAATTCGGCACTGGTTGGTGCACCGTTGATGTTGCCGCGAGAGAGAGTCAGCATTGGTGTGCTGCCGGCCAGGGCGGAAAACAACTTTAAAGTCGAACTCTTCCAGGGTCTGTAGCCAACGCGCCAACTGGCCCTCGGGCTCCTTGAACGTCAGCAGGTGCGTCAGAGACTGATGGTCGACGCGCACAGTGAACCTCCGAGGCAGCAGGTAGTTCCGGAACTTTTTGACATGCTCAACGACTGACAGCAGCTCTCGCCTAGTTACGCAAAAATTGCGCTCAGCCTTTGATAATTTTCGGCTGGAGTACGCAATGACTCGCTCCTCACCAGCCTGGACTTGGGAGAGCACTGCGCCGATGGCGCAGTCGCTTGCGTCGGTGTCGAGAAAATACTCCGAGCTGGTCGAACTTGTGTCCGGGAAGGCGAGAATCGGCGCCGACAGCAGTGCTGCTTTCAACTCCTTGAACGCTGCCTCGGCTGCTGCTGTCCACTGGAACTTTTCTGTCGGTATAGTCAGGCGGCGCAGGGGCTCGGCGATCTTTGAATAGTCATGAACGAAGCGCCGATAATACGCAGTGAGACCCAGGAAACTCTTGACCTCCTTGGGTGTCCGTGGCGTCGGCCAGTCACGGACCGCAGCAGTTTTAGACTCATCAACGGTGACACCGGACTTAGAGACTCGATGGCCGAGGACGATGATAGTGGTGTTGGCGAACCGGCACTTGGACGGCTTCAACCGAAGATTCGCCTCACGCAGCCGCTCAAGCACCGCTCGAAGCCGATGGTTGTGCTCGGCGATTGTCCGGCCCATCACAATCACGTCATCGATGAAAACCAGGCACGCTTGCCAGGTCAGGCCTTGAAGTACGAGCTGCATGAGCCGTTGAAATGTAGCCGGCGCGTTGCCCAACCCAAAGGGCATGACATTAAATTCGAACAGGCCCTGATGACTGATGAAAGCCGTTTTTTCCTTGTCGCCCTCCTCGACCTGGACTTGCCAGTAGCCGCTCTCCAGATCGAGTGCTGAGAAGTAGGCGTTGCCTTCCAGAGCATCTAGCGTATCGTCGATGCGTGGGATCGGGAAGGCGTCTGGCTTGGTGACCTGGTTGAGCAGACGATAGTCTAGGCAGAACCGAGCTGTCCCGTCCTTCTTCTTCACTAGTACGACTGGCGACGCCCATGGCGATGCTGACGGTCGAATGAAGCCCTTGGTAAGCATGTCGTCGACAAGTTCGGCCTGCTTTTCGATGACCGGGCGTGCTGCTCGTCGAAGGCCCTGACGAATCGGCTGCGCTCCACCTGTGTCGATGCGATGCTTCAAGATGGCAGTCTGTCCGGTGTTGCCGGGCGATGCGAAGACGTCGTTGAACTCCAACAGCAGCTCCTTGACAGACTGTTGCTCTTCAGCCGAGATGCTGGGTTCGATTTGAACACTATTTAGCCATTCAGCTGATGGGCGCCGGTCCACTGAGGTTGAGGCCACGAATGCCATGGCGCTGGGACCCTTGCTGCCCGCAGAAATCACCGCTGAACCACTGGCCATCGCCGCTGTTGCCGCTGAATCAGCGGCAGTCGCCGCCATTGCCACCGAGCCAGCGGCAGTCGCCGCCGTCGCCGCCGAGCCAGCGGCAGTCGCCGCCGTCGCCGCCGAGCCAGCGGCAGTCACCGCCGTCGCCGCCGAGCCAGCGGCAGTCGCCGCCGTCGCCACCGAGCCAGCGGCAGTCGCCGCCGTCGCCGCCGAGCCAGCGGGGGCTAGGTGAACCAGTGGCTGACTTCCCAGCGGTGAGAAACAGCCGATCGTGTCGCCGTCATTGATTTTGATTGTCTGTTCGCCGATGTTGATAATCGCCATGCCCATGCCTCTGTCGGTCAGCTTGGCGACACAGCGAGCAAGCAGAAACTCCTTCCGGTTTGTTCCTGTGATTATGCCTGGCGCTGCTGATTGCGTCCAAGGGGCCGGCTGCGCTGGCCTGACCGGAATGATCCACCGCTCTCCCGGCTGAAGTTGCACAGAGGCTGCCGACACCAGCTTGCAAGTCTGCGGTGCCTCCTTGCTTTGGCGGATAGGGACCGATACATTCATGCAATTGAAAGTGAGGCAACCCGCTTGTAGATGAATGGATATTTCATGCGCACTCAGTAAGTCGCAGCCTAGGATGACGGGTGCTGGGCGCAGTCGCTCCAGCACAACAAAACAATGTTTGATTCTCACGGTTCCGATTTGCATAGTGACTGTAATCTCGCCCAGCACAGGTTGAATGTGCCCGTCCACGCCCCTGATGGTGATGCTGCTGGGCTGCAGCCGCCGCCTGGCCTTCTGACAGATGCTGGCGCTGATGCAGGACACCTCTGCGCCAGTATCGATTAAGCAGTGGCGCCGTCGCTTGAAGATGCACGCTGTCACGAAACGTGCGTTGCTAGGTCGGCAGCTGCTGGGGCGTGGGACGGAGGCCGAGTATCTTAGTGCTGAGAGGGCCGGTGCTGGCCTCGCGGACCAGCCCCCTCGGCGTTTGGGCAGTTGCGTCGAATATGGCCTGGTTGACTGCAGCCAAAACAGACATGGCTTGTAGCAACTGGCTGTTGACCTCTGCCAGCTGGGATAGGCATATGCTGCTGTCCATGCGGCACTGGAGCTTTTGGTGGGGGCGCAGGGGCTCCGGGTGGCATAGGCAAGTTTTGCTGTCGCAGCTCACCATTAAATTCTCGTCCCGGTCCAGTGCTTCTACTGACAGTAGCCATGTAAGCTTGCGTCTCGCGAAGCTGCTGGGCAATCCGAAGTGCTTGCTCCGCTGTACAGGGTGGTATTGGCTGATTGAGCAGTCTCTCTGTGACGTAGCTGTCGCTGAGTCCATGCATAAACTGCTCTAGCACAGTCTGTTGTACATAGGCTTGAGCACCGACGTCTGGATAGGCTCTCGCAGCCAATCGCTGTAGTTCGGTTAGGTATTTCTCGAAGCTCTCCTCGGGATGACGCAGTCGGGCTCGAAACTCCCGACGAACCAGTGCTGCACTTTTCGAGCCCCCATGACGCGATCGGAGATGGTCGACCAGGCTTGCATAGGAAAGATTTGGCAGCTGGTCCGGTGTTGTGCCCGGTGGAAGCCAAACTGAGTGCACTGCATCGCTAGCCAGGTGGTGTACGTGGCAAATGCAGGGCCGAGATACGATGTCAGCGTGCCGATCTTATCTGTGTCTGAAAGGCCTGGGAACCGGCCAACATAGGCGCCGATCCGGACTAGGAAATCGTCAAAATCCTCCCGACCATTATACGCCGATGGCTTTGGCACGGGTGGTAGGACTGGACGCTGCGGCTGCACCTGCTGATCAAGTAGGCCAGGCTGATACTGAGTCGGGTAGTAACTTGGTATTGGGTGATTCAATGCATGGGCCAGCGGATCAAACTCCGGCAGAAATGGATTTGTCGAAGCTGATGACGCCTGCGCATGTGTCACGCACAGGTTATCGCTTAGCAAAAACGGGTTAGTCGCCGTTGCTGAGTGGTAGCGAGAACGAGGACACGTGCTCGTTGCTTCGGACGCCTCGTAAGACGCTGCAGCTGCTGCTGCGCCGCTAGCTTCAAGTCCGTTTTGACGCCTAATTGATCGGCCTCGTAGTTCCAACAGGTCTTCGTTCAGGTTGTCGTCGTTCCACATGATAGTGGAGACTGGCGTGGTCGCCAAATGTAACGAACTCAGCTGCGGAACGAAATTTTGAATCGACACACTCGAACTGGCCGTCACGCGCTTCCCCAGGTCTGGGGCGCGCAGCGCAAATCGATTTAAATTATTTATTTATTTACTTTTTCAAACAAATTATTTTTATACTTCCAAACGGTTATTTGCAGGGAGGAAACAACTGACGCAATAATGATTGCAAAGAATATTACGGTTAAGAAAACTACGCAAAACTTACATGAAAGCCAGACCCTACCTAAAGTACTACAGTACTAAATTGCTTTATAAATCTATCGTTAGCTTTTATAGTGCAAGTAAAGGATGTTTCTGGCTCTGGACTTAGACGGGTAGTACAACTATCAACCTAATATTAATTTTATTTTAATTTGTCTAAAACTGAGAAGTCTGTAAGTGTAAAAAATTTTTTTGTTTTCATTGCATACTAGCTTCTTAAAGCTGTTAAATATGTTTATGTAGCATACATTTTCGCAGTCATCAGACAGCACCACGCATAGCGACCTGGCTGATATGTAAATATTAAGTAAAAGGCAGTTTAATTCTTTGATATAATGCGTACCATTCGAGTCATCTAGATATGTTAAGCAACTGTGAGATTTTTAGGTAACTGAGAAATTTTTAGCACAATGTAAACATTGGAGCTCAACAATGCTGCTATCTATATTTAAATTAAAATTATGTTTTAACAATAAAATTGTTAATTATTTTTCAATACTCAATTTTAGAAATAGAGTATATGGAATTTCACTTTTTTATTTTGTTGCAAAATATGCATATTAGGATTTTATATTTTATTAAAATTGAAATGCTTTTATAGCAAAGAGGGGAGGAAATGGGGTATGGCAAATAGCAAGGAGTTAAGTAGAGAATACTGTTTATCTCTTTGAGAGGTCAAAAGCTTTTTAAATGGCAAATTATTCTGTATTTTGTTTGAGAAATTTACCTAGTGGACAATCTTTTGGACGCCAACATTGGTTATTTCCAATCTACATCAATTGATTAAATTAATTTGTGTAAAAATTGACTATCTTGGCTTTAAAGTGAATATAATTTCATTCTGGCTCATTCATACCTATATGTAAGACGCAGTCTTCATTAACTAGTTGTAGGTGGAAATCAGGCCTCAATTAGTCGGGAACTTGGTTTCGACAGGGCTGTCTGGTGATGCAGTCCACACAAGTTGGTGGCAGCGGGGCTGTCAGCTTCCTTCTGGGGCTGGCGGCTCTCTACCTTTCTTTATCTCCGTGTCTGTCTCTCGCTGTCTTCTCCTAGCATAGGACCTAGCCGCTCGCCACATCTATCGTGCTACCCCTGGGGCTGACCTCGAGATCGGGAATGGGAGGCCAGGGTTGTCGATATAGGCAATAAGATCGGCGCTCTGAGGCCGCATCGGTAAAACGACAAAGCCGAAACCCAACACTTTATTATACTATTTATAATTAATAGAATTACATTTTTTGCATTTTTACCTTTTTAGTTTAAAATATATTTTGCGATTTCGTACTTTACATAGTAAATTACTTTTAGTTTTAGTTCAGTTCCTTGCTGTCATTATATTAGTTCCTAAGCTTAAAACTTTCCGCTTATCAGACAGACAAACAGACAGACAGACAGACAGATAGACAGACAGACAGACAGACAAAAAATTTGTAGCATAGTTGTTCAATTTTAAATAATGAAACATAGTCGTATATTTCCCCACTTTCACACGTCTATTCAGAAGGTCTATGTGACAAGTGGGTCAATCGTTTTCTATTATTCTTAAAATTGCAAAAATTTAATTAGCATACAATGCTATCGTAATGTTTTCTGTTCTAGATGAAATTATTAATAAATTTCATTTTAATATTATTTCATGCTCTATTTTTATTTCACACACCTTTCATTGAACCTAAGTAATTTGAAATCGTGAATGCGTGAATGTTGTCAGAAAAGCTTGTCTTTCGCCTTGTCATCCCTGATCGTGGTAGCCACCCCCAGGACGTCAGCTCGCCAAGGACGGTAGCAAAGCGGACGGCACGCACCGGGTGGTGAGGCCCCCCATGCCCAAGTCTACCATCACCCGGGCCATTGACGCTTGGCTCAGACACCAACACCAGCTGCACTGGAACAGCTGCACCGACTACAGGCAACCTGCCTGCTGCTGACGTGGGGTGTTCGCACCCCCAAGGCTAATTTCGCTCTCTTTTACCTTGGGGTTGCGAGATGGGCCTTGCGGCCTATTCGCGGCGACTAGCCCCCCGTCAGTAGTAAGTAAGTAACAGCCTTCCGTCAGCAAGTTAACAACTCTCTCATCAATTTACGACCTTAGCTATGTGAGAACACAGCAGCACCGGTTACCCCCATTTGCTAGCCGGACATTTGCTAGCCGACGTTTGCTAGCCGACGTTTGCTAGCCGACGTTCGCTAGCCGACAATAGCTAGCCAGACATCTGCTTGCCGAGACTTTTGCTAGCCGACACTTGCTAGCTGACACTTGCTAGCCGACACTTGCTAGCCAGACATGTGCTTGCCGAGACTTTTGCTAGCCGACACTTGCTAGCTGACACTTGCTAGCCGACACTTGCTAGCCGACACTTGCTAGCCGGGTGTTTTCTCATTTTGTCAGTACCTACCATGTGGTTTCAGAGTAAAACTGCAGCGTACAGTGTAGTGGCTACTATTTTCTTTGCTTAGTTTGCTATTTTCTACTTTGCTAGAGTAACATTTTGTGTTTTGAATATGAATGTAGATTTTTATGCCTATTTAGAAATCAACTAAAATTTTACACTACTAAAGTTGCATTTTTTGCATTCAACTGTATTCACTATTAGTACTCGTAATACATACAGTCATGCAATTGCAATTTAGATGGAACTCTAGCCAGGCAAATTAAGGTTCCGGTATCAGAACTGTAGCCACTGCCATAGTAGTTATCAGTTTAGTTGGTGTCTCAACCGGCTAGCAAGTGTCGGCTAGCAAGTGTCGGCTAGCAAAAGTCTCGGCAAGCACATGTCTGGCTAGCAAGTGTCGGCTAGCAAGTGTCGGCTAGCAAGTGTCGGCTAGCAAGTGTCAGCTAGCAAATGTCGGCTAGCAAATGTCTTGGCAAGCAACTGTCATAGACCCCAGCAGCACTAACCCTTGGCGAAAGAGCTTAGCTTGTGAAACTTGAGATCAATTTTTAATAAGGATAAAATTAGCTTGTGAAACTTGAGATCAATTTCTAATAACGATTAAATTAGCTTGTGAAACTTGAGATCAGTTTTAATAAGGATAAAATAATTGTTCGTTTTTTGTTGGCAAGACGAATTCTAATACAATTTCTTTAATTTTGCACATGATCAAACAGCCCTCAGTGTGTTAACAATCGCACAGCAGCAAAAATGCAATCAATCGTAAGGATAATAACAACCTTAAGCAAATAAGCAATGAGCAATATGATAAAGCTTGCCACTCGTGACAAATTTAATCATTGTCAAACTCCAAAATCATATAGACAAACATTATTTATTGCTTTCTGATACATATTGGCAAGAAATAAATTTAAGCCTAAACGAAAAAATACTACAATGAATTAGAAATTACTCCATTTGAGTATAATTTTGCTTTAAATTTTGAATCAGGCAAAAGCGATACGTTGTGTAGTTATCAGAAAAAATCTCATTGGAGCAATGGAGCAATTTTTTATGCAGCCTCGATGCTGAATCGAACTGGGGACCTATTGCCTTGCCTGAACCTCGACCTAGTGCCTAGCATTGCGGCTATTCCGCCTACTGATTTGAGAGTGCAAAAAGCAGCTATATATAAATTTAAAAAATTCGATGGGAGCTGTAAGCGATATGCTTGAATCAGTACACTGTCACTGACAAATAGGTTATGTACACTTGATTTAGCTTAAATTAATAAAGTTTCAGCTCTAGGCAGTGAGCTAACCAAAAAATTATAATGTACACATGCTAGAATACTAGAGCATTTTCCACTATGCACCTTGCGCCACTCTAATTCAGCCTTAAAAAACAGTTTACTTAAGACGCGAAAATCAAAAAAGCAGTTTTGATGCAATGCCAATAAATTTCATATTGTCCCAATCATTTTGGCTGTATTGGTAAGTTAAGGTTAGTAAATAGTGGCAAAAATTGAACAATGTCGTTGCGATGCGCGCTTGTGGCCATTTCTAAGACCTCCTTACAGCACTGATCTCTCACGCTTTGGTCGGCAATTGTGAGCACTAGATACTTCACTACTTCCAAATGACCAAATCTTGCAGCAGAGCGGGCTGCCTCGTTACAGCACTGATCTCTCACTTTTTCGTCGGCAATTGTCGGCACTAGATATTTCACTACTTCCAAATGACCAAATCTTGCAGCAGAGCGGGCTGCCTCGTTACAGCACTGATCTCTCAGACTTTCTTCAACAACTTTCGGCACTAGGCACTTCACTACTTCCAAATGACCAAATCTTGCAGCAGAGCGGGCTGCCTCGTTACAGCACTGATCTCTCACTTTTTCGTCGGCAATTGTCGGCGCTAGATATTTCACTACTTAGTAGAAGGCAAGAGGGGGCTTCTGGGACAGAAATTTTCGCGTCCATCATAGTCTACATTCTTTAAATTTAATATGCCCACACAAATGGTTAAAAATAGGGGGGTCAACTTTCACGGACAAGCGTCTATCACAATCTAGATTCTTTAAATCAATTATGCCAGCATTAATAATTAAAATTAGGCGTTGACTTTTACGGATAACCATTCAACATAATCTAGATTCATTTAATTTAGTTAATCCCACAGAAGTCGATAAAAAAATCACACAGAAAAATTTTTGGAGCAGTAATGATTCAAGCAACTATAACGCTACCTATTTTCCGGAATTATTAAGTATATGGACTGGTACTAACGACAATCGTAATCGTCGGAGATTGTGAACATTCTAGAATTTTCTAAAGGGAATCCCATGGCTACAAATACCTCCCTGCCCGTGCCTCTGCCTCTGCCCTACCTTCCTGCCCCTGCTCAAAGCTTTACATTTCTGTATCGTGTGAGTTTCGGTAATCGTTCGTGTCTAAAACATGGATAGCTCTGATGTTGTTAATATCCAAGAGTGCCTTCGCGAGCTCCGCCGTAAGGATACAACTTCGCTTACGCTTGCTGTGGACAAAATGTCGGCTCAAGATAAAAGCGTTCTTCAGCGTATACTTTCGCAGCTGGCGTCGCAGGCTGCTGATGCGAAGAAGACAGGCGAAAAAAAACAAAAAAAAGAAAATAACGAAGCGGCGGCCAAGTTCATCGCAAGGCTAAAAGCGTGGCTTTCGTTAGTCAGAAATGAAGAAATCGTTATCAAGACGAATTTTCAAGATTGTAATGAACTTTTGAATCAGCGATATGATGACGCAAACGAGGAAACATTGTTTTCCAAACTAGGCAATCTGCATTCCTTCATCATGGATGTAGAGATTTTGAAGTCTATTGCTGTTTTCAAGCAAGGAGAAATCATCGACAAGCTGAAGGAGAAGTTCGAACACAGCCTAATGCAGGTGAGTGTCACTAATTTGTCACTATAGCTCCATAGTTACTGCTCTCTTATTTTATTTATTATGCTGAATTATTTTTTATATTCACTTTCTCCATTACCAGGTGGCTAGCAAAATGGACATGCCGCTAAACTATGTGGAGCGTGCTTCAAACTTCCACCGCTTCGTCGAGCAATACCCAATGTTACTTTTTTGCGGCTACTCGTACGAGGTCATAATTAAGTATAAGTCGGCCATAATCGACGAGATGAATTGTGACCTCAATTTTGAAGCCAGGCTGGGAGTACAGCCAACGGTTTCGTTTGACTACGAAGAAGAGCGCAAGCAGACAGCGGTTGCCTGTGCGAAATTTCGCCTTAAGACTGAGTAACAGCTGACGTGAACTAAATAGTGAAACATGTTACTGAAATTATTTACATTTTATTAAATAACATGATTCATACATGCAAATGCTTAACATCTTTATGAAAATTGAGAATAAAACTTTCGCCAAATAAACAAGAAGGCTTATCATCTCTGGAATTACTTTTAACTAAGTCCACAGAATTAATTTATTTACAGCAATCTCAAAGATGAAAGTCAACGCTTGAAATAAATAGAAAGCAGTTTGCTCCAAGCGTTTTAAATGGTTGTTCTGTTGTGTATTGACTAAAACTAATACGAAATTATTAGGTTGTAATTTACGTATACTGCCGCTATAAGTAGTGTAGTTAGATCTCTTTCTAGAACTTTCCATAGGCAATGTATTTCTAGAACTTTCTATAAGCAATGTACTTCTGGAACTTTCTATTAGCGTGCATTTTAAGAACTTTCTAGAACCATAACTACGGACTATAAATAAACGGACGCGAAGCGATCACTAACACCACCTTTCTCTGCCATTTTGGGCCTGCAAATATATCGGTCTCCGATTTACTCATTGACACAACATGTTCAATTAGAGAAATAAAAAAAAGAATTAAGATTCTTTGCTTACCGCTGTACAGTAGCTTGCACGCAAAATAATTCTGAATTTTCCTTGAATTGTCAAGGAAAATTTAGAAATAAAATACTTTGCTTACTGCCAATAGCTGAATTTACAGTAGCTTGCACGCAAAATAATTCTGAATTTTCCTTGAATTGTCAAGGAAAATTTAGAATTAAAATTCTTACCGTTTACTGATAGTAGCCAACGAAACAATTTTAATAGCAAACATTATTTTACACTACGCCCTCATGCACACGCCCGATTCTCATGTCTTTCAGCAGCATTCCCAACTCCCTGTCCGGCGCGTGCAGTATAAATCCTACCCCCACCGATCTCTCTTCCCATAAACACCCGCCAACCCCCAGCCCTAACTTAGTCTTTCCAAAAATGATTCCTTTAACTAACTTACGCGCAATACTTTCTATAAACCCGCTCGATGCCCCCATATTGTCTAGCCTTTTAAGCATTTCCTTGTCCCACCGATGCTTTTCATTTGGGAAGTCGCGATACTTAATATCATGTTCCATACATACCTCATCAAGTTCATCCACAGGCTCATGACCCGGATTAGGCACATTGTTGGCATCTAATTGAATTTCAAGAGGGTTCAAAGGGCCGCAATACTTATATCCAGGGATTGTCCACCCTTTGCTTGGCTTCGGAAGCTTTTCAATTATTCCGTGAATGTCGGGCATTTTTTTATTTATTTTTTTATTTAAAATAAAATTAAAAAATAATGACTGAGAACAAATTACAAGCAATTTATTACCGGGACGGCGGTTATTTTATCGGAAATAATGCCGTCTCCAAATTAACAGAACTCAGTAAAGAACCAAAACAAATAGTAGAAAAATGGCTGTCTAAACAGGCTGTCTATCAAGTCTATTTCCCACCTGTTAAATTTACAAGACCCCATTTCAACATCTATAAGCCTAACAAGGCGCACCAAGCTGATCTTCTGTTTCTCCCAAACGACTCTGGGTATAAGTACGCTCTCACTGTCATTGATGTAGCTTCGCGTTATAAAGAAGCAAGGCCGCTTAAAACAAAACAGTCTCAAGCTGTAGCAGACGCTCTGCAAGACATATACGAAAATTCACCCTTAACCTTCCCACAAACATTGATGACAGACCCGGGTAAAGAATTCATGGGTCGAGTTAAAACTCTAATGCAAAAAAATAATACAAAAATTCGTTACGGTAGAGCCGAGCTTCACAGAGATCAAGCCTTCGTAGAAAGATTTAATCTAACTTTAGCCAAGCGACTATTTACTAAGCAGACAGCAGAGGAGCTCAAACTGAAGAGCGGACAATACTACACGAAATGGAAAGACCAACTCCCAGTAGTAATCAGTCAGCTTAACAATGAAGTTTCTCGCATGACAGGCCTAAAACCTTCAATTGCTATTAAACAAGACAAAGTTCAGCTTAAATCTCACAATCCACAACAAAAAAAATATCCAAAGCTCCCAGGAGTTTATTCTCCGGAAATTCTCACAAATTCTGAGTTTGTTCGATTCCTTTACCTGCCGGGAGAATTAGAAAAGGACACCAAGAGACGAGCAACTGACCCCTATTTCAGTTTAGATGTACATAAAATAGACAGGCGCTTTACAACAGCAACTGGTGACTACTATTTTCTGTCTCAAGCCTTTAATCCTAAATCCCCTACAAGATCATTTGCCAGAGCAGAACTTCTCGTCATTCCAAGTGACACAGAAATAAATTGAAAAATAAAAATGTACAAAAAATGATCGAAACCAGAACAGTTAATAAAATTAGCAAAATCATCGACTCTAAACAGCCAGGTTTTGTAACTATTAAGGGCATGAAAGTGAAAGTCGATCCGTTACAGCAGCAAATCCATTGTAAAGATTGCAATAACCACACCCACAACCCCCGCAGCATTACAGATGAAAAGACAGGTGGAATTCTGCCCCTCGCTGCACTGATTCCAATCATTGCGGGTGCAGTTGGTGCTGCCGGTGGCGTTGCCGGGGGGGTTGCGACGGCTGTGAAAGCGGGCAATGACAGAGCTCACCAGTTAGAGATGCAGAAAATTGCCCAAGAAAAGGGAGTCACAATTAAGGCGGGTGAAGGATGCCCTTTGGAACCTAATCCCTCGGTAACCGAAAGCATTTCAAAATCCGACATTATTAAAGCCATTATGACATTGCACAAAGCGGGATTTACAATACTCCGGATGTGAAAAACCAACAATCAGGATCTGATTAATAATACTCAAATTAATCAAAATTTATTAATCCAGAGAAGTTCAAGCAACACGAAGGGTGATCACCCTAAAACATATTTTTTATTTTTTATAAAAAAACATGCCAAAAGCAAATTTTGCAAAAAATTCTGTGGACAAATATTTTTCCGAAAATTTTCCGCAGCTTCAAAATCTTTCATTTCAAGCTAAAAGCAAACGGCTTCAAGAACTCACTAGGGAAAAATTCGGTTTGGATCCTGGCTATCTTGGCAGCTATGAGAAACAATTGGAAGTAATAAAACAGCTGGAGTCATCAGATCAGTATATCCCAGTAAAAAACCCAGCAGCTGAGCACCAACAGAAAAGCCGCACCCTAGTTAAAAAGTACCAAACTCTCACAGGACTAAATGTGTCTAAATACCCACAGAATAAGCAGGAACAGGATGAACTTGAAAGAATTGTTAACCAAATTGAATCGGAGATGAACCAAGAAGATATTCCATTTGCAAAGAGAACTTTTACTGATCACTATATAGAATATGCTATTCCTGTAAAACCCAACACCAACAACATAAATGGCTTTAGAGATGACATTCAATCAGTTATCGATCACGTGCTTAAAACACGTAAAACATTCAAGCTTCAACTATCGTTTTTAATACAGTTTTATATGCCTACAAGGCCCACCGAATATCTTGATTATTACATGACAACTAAGGCTTCACCCTTTAGTCCAACCGATTCACCAGACCCTTTTCTACAAGAAATTACTAAAAAGATTGACGCCTTTACATCAAGAGGTTCTGGTTGGGTTGTTACTGGGATTCAAAAAGTCTCAGTCATGATTTATAAATTTGATCCTCTTAAAGCTTCCTCTTACCTGGAGTTACCAACAAAGCTCGCCAGTAAAAAGGCTTGTGTCAACGTAAAGAACTATGATAACTGCTGTGCTTTGTGGGCGGTTTTATCAGCATTATTTTACGATAAAGATCGGTCACATCCTGAAAGAACTTCACATTATAAAACATATTTTGACCGATATTTTATCAAGTGTCTCAGTAAAGGAATATTGTTTGAGAAAGGTGGTTTATCAGTCTCTCAAATCCCAAAACTAGAAGAAGTGTTTGATAACAAAATCAGAATCACCGTCTTCGAGTGGAATGAAAGCAAAGAGAAAGTTGAAATTGTTAGGAGTAGCAAGAAAAATCCAGCCGCCAGCACCAATATCGATCTTCTAATAATTGGGAACTTACAATTTTTAGCCCATTATGTTTGGATAAAAGATCTTTCCAGGCTACTCCACAAGCAAATGACAAGCCACAACGAAGCCGTTTCCATCTGCAGACTGTGTCTTAAGTATTATCGCGGGAATAAAGAAAATCGAGAAGCTAAGCTCGCCGAGCATGAGCTTACCTGTGAGGACCATCCAACTAACTGCTCTCTACCGATGGGCAACCAGAAGTATTTACGGTTTAAAAATTACCACAAGATGGAAAAACTTCCCTTTATTGTATTTGCCGACTTTGAATGCTCATTCATTAATAACAAACACATCCCAAATTCAGCAGCGTACGTTTGCATTGGAAATATTGATTATCTTGGAAATACCGGTATTATAGAGTATAACCATTTCTTCGGTGAAGACTGCATTAAAAAATTTATATTCAGAATGTTAGAGCTGCGTAAAACATTAAGCTCAGTCACTCCTGCGCCAATAAATATGTCAACTCAAGATGAACTCAATTACCAATCGGCAACCCGGTGTTACATATGCAAAAAGCCATTTGATGACAACCTAAAGAATCCAAAAGTTAGAGACCACTCGCACTTTGACGGCCATTTCCGCGGTGCCGCACACAACACCTGCAACCTAAAGTTAAAAAATAATGTCCACGACTTAAATGTTTTTATACATAATGCGCGCAATTACGACCTGCACCTAATTGTTGAAAGAATAGGTGAAATAGAGGGCATTAACCTTGACTGCATAGCAGAGAACAAGGAAAAGTTTAAATGCCTCAATATTAAAGAAAATGGAACGTCCACAAGTGGCGCTGTAAAAATCAAGGATACTTATCAATTTCTTCAATTATCCCTAGAAGATCTCGCAAAAAATTTAACAGATGACCAATGCGTCTATACAAAAAAAACTGGCGAAAATCTTAGGTAAAGAAGATTCAGATCCCGAGTCTTTCAAACTACTCAGAAAGAAAGGTTACTACCCTTATGAATATGTGACGGGGTCGCCCACCGCTGAAAATCCTGTTTTTAAAGGCGAACTTCCACCAAAAGAGAAGTTCTACTCACATTTAAAAATGACTGAACTCACCGACGAAAAATATGAGCACGCGCAAGCAGTCTACAAACACTTTAACTGCAAAAACTTCTTTGATTACCACTTAATATATCTTTACACTGATGTTTTTCTTTTGGCTGATGTATTTCAAACCTTCAGAAACACCTGGTACACAGCATATGGTCTTGATCCTGCGCATTTTGTAAGTTTGCCCGCCACCAGCTGGGAATCGCTACTTAAAATGAAATGGGATGAAAACCCAGACTGGTATATCGAATTACTAACCGACATTGACATGTACAATTTTATAGACACAGCGAAAAGAGGCGGCATATCAATCTGCGTGAACAGACATGCAAAAGCCAACAATCCGTATCTCGAATCTTATGACCCAACAAAACCCACAAATTATATCGTTTATTTAGACGCCAACAATCTCTATGGATGGGCAATGAGTCAAGACTTACCCATAAGAGATTTCAAGTGGACTCAACAATTCGAACCCGACTTTTCTACTCCCGCCTTCTATGAAGTTGACGTTACAATTCCCGATGAACTCCATGATCATTTTTCTGACTTTGCGCCATTCCCTGAGAATATTAACTGTCCGAAAATTATCGAACACATGGATGGCACTTGGAGCCTGTCTACAGAAAATGAACACACCACTAAACTCACCCAAAACCTACACAACAAGACTCGCTACAAAATTCATTATAAGCTGCTACAATATTTCTTATCCTTAGGCTGTAAAGTCACACACATACATAGGGCACTCCAATTCACTGAAGAGGCCTGGATGAAATCCTACATAGAAAAGAACACCCAGTTCAGAGCCAAAGCAACCAACAACTTTGACAAGGATCTGTTCAAGCTGGCAAATAACTCTGTATATGGCAAGACTCTTGAAAATGAGCGCAACCGCACGAATCTAAAACTCGTCACCTGTTCATGAGCGTGACATTATTCAGAGAAATATTTCTAAACCGACATTTAAACAACTTCACATCTTTAACGATAACCTAGGGGCCATACTCTTTTATAAAACGAAAGCAACACTCTGCAAACCTATCTTTACAGGTGTCACTGTACTTGATGAATCGAAGCGTCTTATGTACAGTTTCTTCTATGACATGAAACGACAATATGGGGATCGGAGCTCAGGCGACACTCGCGTAAAACTTCTTTACACTGACACTGACTCCCTAATTCTAAACATTCAGACTGAGGACATCTATCAGGACATGCTTGAACAAAACCGGGGCCCCCAAAACCCTTATGATTTGTCAGAGTATCCAGAATCATTTAAAACTTTGAAAGGTGATCAAGTGATTGACCCATCCAATAAAAAAGTAATTGGTAAAATGAAAGATGAAAAGGCAGGTGACATCATCTCTGAGTTCATCGGTTTGAGATCCAAATCCTATTTTGTAAAGTGTGGTGAAAGCGGTGTAATTAAGAAGTCCAAGGGAATTCCGAAACATGTAGTTAAGAACTCTCTACATGAAGAAGCCTACAGAGATGCCCTGTTACATAATAAGAAAACTACACATGAGTTTGTGAAGTTTCAGTCTAAGAACCATGATGTTTTTACAATAACCCAGAAAAAAATAGGCCTGTCAGGCGCAGATAATAAGAGATTTTACCTCGACAATATTACGAGTCTTCCATTTGGGCACTGGAGGCTAAAAAGCGTAGGTTGAAGTATAAGGTTTAAAAACGTAGGCTGAATTTAAAAAAAAATGACAAAAAATAATGACGACAAATATTTTTCTGGAACAGTTGGCCAAAGAACTAAAAATCCCAAACTTTAGAGGCGTCTTTATGAAGGATACATTACCTGAATCCCACACATTGAAAGAATGTGGCATCATGAACTTTGACACTGCCGAGAAACCAGGGTCTCACTGGGTTTGCTGGGTGATTGATCCAAACAGAAAGCATAAGTACTACTACTTTGATAGCTATGGGACGGCTGTTCCTGATGAGCTAAGGGAATATATACAAGCTCGGTCGCGAGCGACACTCGGGAACATAAAAATCTACCGCTCAGACTTTATTCTGCAGGGGCTTAGCAGTGATATCTGCGGTGAGCTGTGTATGACAGTTTTATATGCAATGACTAAGACTCGAAAAAGCTACAGGGAAATCATTTTAAGTTTAAATGTTTAGTTTTTGCATAGTTTTTGAAGACAGTTTCGATATCATTTCTCAATTGGCTCATGTCATCAATGCTATTCAAATTCAGACGCACATGCTGCTCACTAAGCTGCTCATAAAGTCTTTGAATGCTTTGAAACTCATCCTCTGAAATGAACTTGTCTTCTATTGCTTTTGAAATGTACCCGGTGACTGCCGACTGGATGCTTTTCTGTTTTGCTTGCATTTCCTGCAGATGCTTTAGCTTCTGGCGTCTGTTTCGAGTTAGAGCTCCTGTAACCGCTGAAATGAGACCACACGAGGCCCCAATAATTCCAAGTGGAACAGCGACTGGTGCGGTGATAATGGGAAGTGTAGAAACAGCAGCTGCAGATCCGCTTATAATTGACACTGACCCGAGAACCATATTAATATACTCGAAAGCTTGACACTGGCTGTTGAAGCGTTTCAGTTTTTTAGAGTTTTTCATAAGGGCGGTTTCAATGTCATTTCGCATTTTCTGAATCTCTACAAGTCGGAACTGTTGAGAGTTGCAGGTAAAAGTTTTGATTGTAGGATAGAGATTTGGCGCACTAGGTGCCATAGGTGGGTCATACAGAGAATCATTTTCGGCCATTTTTTATAGGTAAAAATTTTTTTTCTATTTTACGATCGGGCGTCTTCAATGTCAATGTCAGGGAGATTGTGCTGTCGCTCCAGGCGACTAATTCGTCTCAAAGTTTTCCCCCACTTGTTATAAATTCTATCCAGATAGAGCGTATGCGTGGCAACATCTCTTTCTATCTTTTTTATTTTTGCAACATTTTGATTAATGGTTGTTCTCCAAGCGGTAAATAAGGCATCAGTCTCTGCTTGTGAATAGGAATCAAGGATGTCTCGCTTTTTATTAATCGCTGTTCTTAAAGTAATGTCTTTTGCATTGATTTCCGATCTGAGAGTTTGAGCTAGAGTCTCAACGATGGCGGTCAGCTTTGCTATTTTTGCCCGCAAGTCTTCAATGTTTATTTGATGATGGTGTGCTGACCGTTCCAATGGTTTTAAGCGGCCTTTGATTGGTCCGATCTCCGGGATTTTTTCGTCAACGTTAATGTAGCGCCTGTCAAGGAAAGCAAGCGAGTGTGCAGTGGAGCCACTAGTAGATTCGCCAGCAAAGTTTATGGACATTTTTTGTTTGTTTTTTTTAAATTACGCTACTGTTCTTTTCTCTTTGTTAATCATCACGAACTGATAAGGTTTATTCCACTTCTCAAAGCATAGGTTAACAAATTCTTCCTGCGATACCTTTCGATCAAATGCAGGTTTAGTAAAATGGGCAGGAGCAATCACCTCGTTACTTAACCTCTTCAGTCGGTCTTGCGGTATGGTTGGGAACAAGAGGATCAGATTGCAGTTCCCACGAATAGTTTTGTTTGGCAACTCAAACCAGTTTTGGGTAATATAGATTACATTACAGTTGTTGTGTCGACCCCTGGTGAAATAGTTTTCAATTTGCTTCTGGGGCCCTGTCATGCAGTCATCAAAGACAATCAAGTGCTTCCTTCCCTTTTCCAGTTCATCAGGCTGAGGGAGAAGTTTAGTTTTAGGATCAATTTGCGGGTCCCCATATGTGAACACTTTAATGTCGTGCCACTTTTCATTATCTGGGATATGGCTAGCATATTCTCTGGCGACAATTTCTGGATCACTTGGCAGCTTGGATTGGTTATTAAAACACTGAATGATATGCTCCTTTTTAAGTTTGTTCTGTAGACCTGCAATCAACATCTTATACTCATCTTGATACAGAGTGGGTGAGTAGATGTGCAGTGTGTCATAGTCAAGAAATCCTGGTCTCAGAAGCATGTTAAAGATTCTGAATGTCTTCCCTGAGCCTGATTCTCCAACAACAATACATCTGAAATGACCAGGAATTGCCTCGTTATGAGTAAATTTGATTTGGTTCCGAGTCCAATGAGGGTTGAAATCATTTGAAAAATCCATTTTAAAAATAAAAATTAAAATAAAAAAAAAACAACATGGAATTTCGCTGGCGTCGTAAATCAACCTTCCAATACTTACAAGCTGTCGTTCCTAGATTCTAGGTACATCAACACAGACGAAATCACAAGACAAGACATTTCGCAAAACGCAAAACTCAGTGACCTATCAAAACGTATACAAGCCCTAGAATCGGAGAATTCTGCATTGAAATCAAGGGTCACTACGCTAGAATCGGAGATAAATCTCCTGGAAATAAGGACAAATACCCTGGAACCGCAGACAAATGCCCTAGAATCAAAGGCGATTGCCTTGGAACGCCGAATGGCAAATCGCCTTGAGTTCACGGCCGCGGACCGTAAGGGCATCGCCGACGCGGCAGTAGAAAGCAACTGTGTAAAAATACATTCGGCCTTTATATTTTCTGCACTTATGGACGCAATATCGGCGCTACAGATAAAGACATATGGTCATGAAAAACAATCCTGGACAACTTTGTTACACGAAATAAAAAATTTGAAACGAGGCAACCGTGGCAGACCGTCTTGCGATTCGAACACAAACCTTCCCAAATTTACTTTAACAACGTTAGTGTCTCTGGCACTGGGTCCATAACCGGTGCGTGTGTTGTTTTTTTACTTATATATGTCTTTTGGCAAGACGTCTTGTACCCCCACATGTCTTTTACCCCAAGAAAGCACCCGTGAAACTCCTACCTTAGTCATATTTAAAACCGCTGCCCTTTTTAAGATCGGCTCTCATCTTAGCATAAACGGATGGATCAATGCTATCAGCGCTTGGTGCCAATGAATTTGGCGCGAGTGGTTGACCGTCATTTATAGTGTCCTTGATCTTCTTCGCAGCTGTGACTACACTTCCCACCGCCTGGGCCCCGACCTCGGCAGCATTTTTAATATTTTCCTTGTTCTCACTGATGACTTTGAAAATCTTTGCCCCCTGGGCGATCAAATCAGCAATACCGTTACCCGATCGCTCTTTTCTTGGATAATGACCTGCTGGAAAAAGTCCAGATCCTCTTTTAATGAGCTTTAATTCATTCTCATCGTAGTATTTAGGGACGTCTTTTTCGAAGATTAGTGGCATTTTTTATCTGGGAAAAAAATTATTTTTTATTGAACCTTGAAAGTAAAAGTTCTCTTGCTCTTTTATCGATGTACTTCTTTTGTAGCATTTTATCAAGAATGTGAACAAACTCTTTTCTATTCTCATCCTTTAAACCTGTCTTTGCTGCTCCTAGGAGAACAACTAGCCGCTTGTAAACTTCAGGCATCCCTGTGCCGGTACTTGCAGCTGATGTGTCTGGTGATGTCTCTGGTGATGTCTCTGGTGATGTTTCTGGTGATCTAATGTCTTGCCTTGGTGTGAAAACTCTGTTTGAAATTCGCTGCATTCTATCTGGCGAGAATTGTTCTAGATGCCTCCATACTTGTGGATTTCCCGTTTTGTAATTAGCTACTTGAGTTGGATCTGCTGTCTCAAGTTGAGAGAGTACATCTTCTTCTGTTAATTTTTTAGGGCTTTGTTGCTGTTGAGGGGTCTCTTGTTGCTGAGAGAGTTGTTTTTGCTGTTCGAGGTAATTTATGACTTCTAGCTGATCTGGCAGGTCGAACCATTGTTTAAAGTGCTTATACTTTCTAAAGCTGTTCAGGTCGACCCCATTGTCATGTAAAAATTTGAGTATGTCAGGGACTTTAAGGATGTCTATGTCTCTTTGTAAAGCAAAAGTCACCAGATCTTTATAATTTTGTAGCTGTTTCGCAGAAATATTTTCTTGATTTTTAGTCATGAAGTTGAGCAATACTTGGGTGAAAGCAACTTTCTTTGAGGTGTTTTCTCCTTCCCCGGCCGCGCCTTCTTTGATGACTCCAATACTTTCTTTCGTTATCTCAAGATGATAATCCACAGGATCAGTAGAAATATTTTTACGCCAGACACTAACACCAAAGACGAGTTTGCCTTCATATTCTACTGGCCCAAAGAAGTTATCTGTTACTTTCAATTTTTGCTGAGATGCTTGAGGAGACGTTTCGCCAGGTGGAATTTTATTCAGCGTATTCTGAAACTGGCTCTCTTGAATCTCATCAACAGCTTCCTTAACTGTTTCAATGGATTTCTTTGCTTCGGTGTATCCCGGTTTGTGAAACTCAGTGGCGGCTTGGATAAACTCATTGTAGGACTGCTGCTCTTTGTTAATTAACCCAGTGACTCGTTTTTCAGCTTCTGCGAGCTTCTCTAAGTCAGAGATGTAATGAGAATTTTTTCGTTTCATTTTTTAATTTTAATTTTTTAAACTAAAAAAATGAACGATCCTCTGACGCCAGTTTTCTATAAAATCAACAAGCCTATCTTGAGTGATGACAGCACAATCAAAGCGACTCAAGTAAGAGTCCCCAGTCATGAAAATCAGAATGAAACTAATTTGGGCCCCGGTCAAACGCTAACATTTACTTACACTGGGTGTTCATCTCTGGTCAGCGTTCACAGTCTAAGGAGCGGGTTTTACATGACATTCCAATACAAGACTAAAGGTGGTACAAATGCTGCTGGTGCTAATACTGACAAGCATGACGCTAATGTCACGCTAATCAGCAACTTCTGGGCCTACATGTTTAAGGAGTTTAGCGTGTCGAACGGGAGTACAGAGCTGGAGAGAATTGCCAACTTTGGTGTAGTGTATGACACTCATTGTCTCATTGAAAACCCAGATTTTATTCAACTTGGTAGCGGCGCTGGCTTCATCCCTAATGAGGAGAAAGGAGACGTAAATGATTCAGGTTATGCAAAAAGAAAAGGGAGATATAACTATGCATTGACGGGTGATGATGATGGCGCAAAGAATACTCAGTATAGAAATTTAGATATATTTGTACCTTTGAGATTCATGAGCGGGTTCTGCAATACTTTTAATCGCCTGACCAGCAACTTTAGCTACACATTTAGGCTTACCAGGGACGATCGCAACAGGAGTGTTTGGACAGGAGCTGAGCATACTAGAATGGAAGTTAAGCTAGCGGGAGTTGAGCTGTACTTGGAAATCATTGAACCAAAGACAGCACTGAAAGCTGAATATTTGAAGGCTATTGAAAAAGATATTGATGTTGCTTACACAGCTTACATGTGCAGGGATGAACGCAATGAAAGAAGGCAACAGATTTGTATTAAGGAGGGTTCTTGCAGCAACCCAAGGTACATTATTGTCAGTTTGAGAGATCCATTAACTATAAGTCGTTATGAACATGGAAATGTGCGAACAATTCAGCATGAAATCAGTGATAATCTTTACCCGCCAATGCCACAGAATGGAGATTTTGCAACAAACAAAATTAGTAAATTTTACTGCGAGCTGGTTGACTTAGCCGTAAAGGAGAACAACGGAATCGCCATTACGGCATGGCAGTACAAGACTCTTTTCCCCATTTTCGGTGCAGACGTGTCGGCCAGGCAAATGCCTACTGACAACAGTCCGGTGAATATTGTGACCAATATCGACAGAAGTGAGGCTACACCCGTTGCTACACCCGTTGACCTTTTTATCATCTATGCATTTGAGAGGAAAATTAAGCTGAACATGATTAATAATTCTTCGAGTAAGGTTTAAAATAATTTTTTTGTAAAAAAAATGGAAGCGATTGCTGAAAGACTAAACAATATCGTGTCGCATTCGAAGGAAAGTATCCCAATTACAATAACTGGTCGACTTACAGATTCAAGTGGAACTTTTATTGAAAAACTTGAGCAACCCATTCGTCTGGACCCAGAGGCAAACTACCATGTTTATCTCAATGACTTTACTGGCTGGTCAAATGTCCCCAATGTGACAGAAAAGAATAACATGTTTTATTACAAATGGAAACAAATTGGAGGCGAAGTGAAAGAATTTCCGGTTAAATTCCCTGTGAGCACACAGAGCGTGGATACTTATAATTACTTTCTGGAGAACGTTTTTACCAAAAGGGGGCATTTTGAAACTCCTGATACTAGCAAACCCGAGAATAAACTATTTCCTGTTAAATTGTCCTATGATCTCACTGTAATGAGAGTGGTTATGCAAGTTCATAAAGACGCAGAGGTGGAGTTTAAAGATGGCACCTGGTATCGGGAGTTGGGATTTGAAAAGAAAGTTTACAAGGCGGAAACTGCAGCTCCACCCACAGCTCCTTCGCCGGGGGCGGTTATGTTGAGCCGCCAGCCAGCACGCGGTTTATTTATGGCAGAAAATATCGCAGACATTGTTAAAAGTTTGAAAATTTTGATCCGAAGCAATCTCAGTCTGGACTGGGTCTTCAAGGGAAAGCGAACAAATATTTTGTACAATATTTCTAACTCTGTTGCTGGTGGACAGATGATTGTTGAGAAGCCCAATCCAGTAAAAAGAGTTGTGCTCTGTAACAAAGAAATTAATGAAATATTGCTACAGTTTGAGACCGAGGATGGAGAAGCTGTTGATTTTAACGGCGAAGAGTTCGCAATGACAATTATCATTGAAAGAATGTGAGAAAAAAACAAATTACAACTGATTAATAATTTCAGCGAAGTTGTAATAGCTGTCGTAATCACCAATAATCACCCCGTGCAAACGGTACCAGTGAGTCTTAACTGCCTGATTAAGATTCGGAATAGTTAGTGGGACATTAGGCCAATATTTTTTCATATAAAATTCACATTCCCATTTGCAACGATACCGAGACTTGAACTGAGGGTGAGATTTTTCGTAGTAAGATCCTGGAGAAACGGTCGGAAACATTTTTTTTATTGAAAATTAAAAAAAAAATTTTTGGGTGAGTACCCCGATCAGCGCATAACTAGGGTGGATAACCAGGGTTTTAATCCCAGTGTCCTAGAAGCCCCATTAATAAAAATGTCAAAAACATCTCGAGGATATGAAAAATAGCAATTTTTTTTCTGTCCCAGAAACCCCATTTGCTAATTGCCTGGAATAATAAATTTAGGCTAAATTTTATGTCCTGGGGAGAAAAGCATTTTAAGAGGAGGCCCCCCTCTTTTTTCAAGTAGTCGAGGATATGTTAGTTAGTGGTAGGCATATATGTAAAATGTCGAATTTTTTGTCCCAGAAGCCCCCTCTTGCCTTCTACTCTACTTCCAAATGACTATTGATTGAAGCAGAGTGGACTGCTTGCTTGCAGCACTGATCTCTCACTCTTTCGTCGGCAATTGTCGGCGCTAGATACTTCACTACTTCTAAATGACCATTGATTGAAGCAGAGTCGGCTGCCTGCTTGCAGCACTGATCTCTCACACTTTGATCGGCGATTGTCGGCACTAGATACTTCACTACTTCTAAATGACCGTTGATTGAAGCAGAGTTGGCTGCCTGATTGCAGCACTGATGTCTCACACTTTGGTCGGCGATTGTCGGCACTAGATACTTCACTACTTCTAAATGACCATAGATTGAAGCAGAGTTGGCTGCCTGATTGCAGCACTGATCTCTCACACTTTGATCGGCGATTGTCGGCACTAGATACTTCACTACTTCTAAATGACCGTTGATTGAAGCAGAGTTGGCTGCCTGATTGCAGCACTGATGTCTCACTCTTTGATCGGCGATTGTCGGCACTAGATACTTCACTACTTCTAAATGACCATTGATTGAAGCAGAGTCGGCTGCCTGATTGCAGCACTGATCTCTCACACTTTGATCGGCGATTGTCGGCACTAGATACTTCACTACTTCTAAATGACCATTGATTGAAGCAGAGTCGGCTGCCTGATTGCAGCACTGATCTCTCACACTTTGATCGGCGATTGTCGGCACTAGATACTTCACTACTTCTAAATGACCATAGATTGAAGCAGAGTTGGCTGCCTGATTGCAGCACTGATCTCTCACACTTTGATCGGCAATTGTCGGCACCAGATACTTCACTTATTCCAAATGACCGTTGATTGAAGCAGAGTTGGCTGCCTGATTGCAGCACTGATGTCTCACACTTTGGTCGGCGATTGTCGGCACTAGATACTTCACTACTTCTAAATGACCATAGATTGAAGCAGAGTTGGCTGCCTGATTGCAGCACTGATCTCTCACACTTTGATCGGCGATTGTCGGCACTAGATACTTCATTATTTCAAGGTTTTGAACTAATGCAGCAGTGCTTACAGCCCCAACACAAGATTGATTCCTTACCTTGTGGTCTGCAATGATTGACAAGGCTAGAGTGACAACATTCCACTGGCAAACCTGAGCAGCGAACTCTACTGCCACCTTGCAGCACTCATCTTTTAAAGTTTCGTTTTTTATGCTTTTTAGCACATATTTTGCAACCTCCACGCGACCGTCTACCAAGGGAAACCTCACTGCAGTCAGACAGAACTGATCCCGAGCCTCGGAATCGGCGATCCTTTCGAACTGCTGCTGAAATAGATTTATTAGGCTTGAATTTTTATTAGCTTCAGTGCTCATCATTTGTTTGGATTTTCGATGAATTCTGTGTTTAGCAACACCTGCAAATTCAATGGGATTACTAGAAAAATCATTTTCGTTGAAAACAAAGATAAATAAGTTTGAAGTGACACAAGTATATAAAAACTGCCAAATTGTGAACCAATTTTGCTAACCTCTGTCGTTAAAGTAATACGAGGGGTGTCCTAAAAGTCCGTGCACTTTCTTCATTTCCGTCGGTTCCGACCAACCAAAAATATTCAGACTGTAGCAGCTACGAAGACAATTATCTGCCCGTAAAAATGACTTGTTGTTTGTTCATGTATCTACTGTCATTCTCGAAATATTTTCGTACTTTTAGTGCCCCACCCCCTGCACTACTTCTACAAAGTGCCGTAAGCAGAGTTTTCCAGCTTTATCAATCCATGGACTTCTATACTTAGCATGTCAAATTAGATGCATTATGCACTTTTGGTAAAATTTATTTACTCTGAATTGTATATGGTGTCAAGTTCTTTAGAACTTGCTTTGCAGAGTGACCACAGAACCCAAAAAGTGAGTGCAAGATGTAGTCCCTGGTGTAACTGAGTTCTCTTACTTCTCAGGAACTCCGAAACTCACAAACGACAGCCACAAACACTGACCTTACGAGCCAGTCACAAGCTCGACCGAAATGCCTCTCGGCCCAAACCCAACGCCCAAACCCTTTAGTTGTGCTGCTTCAGAGGCGCACTCACCCCGAGTATGATGCACGAGTTCGAATATCTGCGATTGTAATTAAATTATTTAAATTTCTAACTAAGCTCAAACGTAAAAAACTCTTTTTAAAGCATAGCTACTTGCAATGAGTTGGATTGCAATCAAATTGCATCCAACTCATAGACAGGGGCGCCCACCTTATGGACAAGGGGCGCCCCCCAGGAACCAAAATATGGCGCCGCATAGGGCTGCGGACCCACCAAGTTAAATTCCCACGTGCGCCACTGAAAAATTGAGGCAAAAATACGCCGCATTCAATTAAAATGTTGCCCTAAAATAGTTTTTTATCTCTATACATAAATCTCTATATTGATCTCTACATCGGATCCCAAACAAGTTGGGTACGTCGCATAAAACATTGCCGAAAGAACTGTAGCTAACGTCTAAAAAAATAGAAGCAACTTAAATGACGATCTTATATGTTTGAAAGAGCTGCAAATTTATGGCTAAGTACTCCTAACTATCAATAGAATTTTGGGTTATCTAAGGCCGTGTTGGGGGATAAAAATGAAGTACGTAATTGCGTGCGCAAGTTTTGCTCAGTCTAAAATAAATTCAATTCATGTTTAATTGAACAAAGTTAGTCTCTAGTTTTGCTGGTTTTTCTAGGAAACATGTTAAGTACTCGTAGCTTTGATCTAAATTTAATTTCCTACAGTAGGAATCAAGTAAAAATGGCATGCACTTCCCTAAGGATTCTTGTTCTTACCGATGGCTCTCTCTCTCGATCCGTCGAAGTTCTTCTCTGCGCACTTCTTTCTTTAAGAAATTGGGAAAAATAAAATAATAGCTTCAATTGCTTCTCCCAGTCCTCCGAGTGTGGTTTCTTAAAAAAATTTACGATTTTAAATTTATAAAGACCTTGCAAAAATGAGCTAAGCAAAGAAAAATATCGAAAAAGCGTGTTTCGTGGCTTAGCAACCTCTTTTCTGCCATGACAAAGCATTGTTAATTTGAATAAACAATTCGAATGAAACTATTCGAAGCAGAGAGAATAAAGCGGGGAGGCTGCCTACAAAATGCTCGCACTACTGCTAGAATTGTGCCTGAGTGCAACCATGGAAATTGCTACTTACCGAAACAGAGGGTTTGCATACAGTTTAGACATCATCCACCCATTACATTTGCAGGACAGAAAAACTGTTTTGAAATAAAAAAGCTGTAACCGACAAAACACGTGCAGCACGCTAAATTACAACAGGTGGACTCCAAGCAGAAGCTGTTGATTTTTTTCATTGAGAACCAGCATAATTGCTCAGTATCTTTGGTGGGCGTATCATTGCTAGTAACTGTGGCCGATTTTTTGCTGCAGTTTTATTAAAGAAGTTAGTGCGCATTTTTATTTCCTATCATATTTTTTCAGGAATCGAAACTGTACTCTAACTGTTAAGTGTAATAAATCAGAATGCCGGACATTAGAAACCCAAGGACACCTTAAGTAGAAGGACGGGACACTTCGTTTCCTGGAAAGTTTTTGGAGTCTAATTTTCGTGAAAAAAATACACTACGGAGATAGGAAATTTGCAGTTTTTCGACATAAAATTAAAGATTGCGCTCGATTGGAAGCAGATGCAAATGTCATCTTTTGATATGTGGTTCCTGCCTTCTTACTCTATCGAACTATGTACGTCTTAATTTGTGATAAATTGATCTTCTTATTATTCTTATTGATATTGATTTAATTTCGTCAAAAAAATACTAAATGGCAAATTGCCCATCCAGAGAGTGAACCAAGTGAGTGGACCACTAAATTACTCAAAATACTGACAGATACAATTGTTCTTTGAATAAAACAGACTTGATTAGATGTGGAACTGAACCTGCACAGCTGCTAAAATAAAATTTTATTGAAAATATAATTTTCGACAAATGTTTTACAAGGGAAATAATTTAAAAATCAATATTTCACAAATTAAGACGTACATAGTTCGTTAGAGTAAGAAGGCAGGAACCACATATCAAAAGATGAGATTTGCATCTGCTTCCAATCGAGCGCAATCTTCAATTTTATGTCGAAAAACTGCAAATTTCCTATCTCCGTAGTGTATTTTTTTCACGAAAATTAGACTCCAAAAACTTTCCAGGAAACGAAGTGTCCCGTCCTTCTACTTAAGGTGTCCTTGTAGAAACCACGATCAAGAACGGCGATCTGTACAGCTCAAAAAGCCTGCTGCAACATATTTACTACCCGAAATAAAAGGATGAAATAAACTGTTGCACTCATGTTTTATTATTAACGGTGTGATTTACTTTGTTATATTTATATCTTGCTCTGCGTCTATGGCACTAAGCCAGCAGATTTATCTGTACGAGTTTCTCGAGGCTAAAGAGAGCCGCGATAAAAGCACCAAAAAGAATAGCCAAGTGGCAGTGCTAATTTTAATTTAATATTTATCACTGACAGTTAATTCAGTAGAGGCCTAACAGGCGCTGTGCTGCTGGCCACCCAGATAAGCAGATGGGAGATTGCGCAACACCTGGCAGGTTTCGTGAGCGACACCAGCACGAAGGACCAGTGGTTCATAATAGCCGCTATAAATGCCATAAAGTGCAAGCAGTGGCAAGAGGTCCATCTTTTTCTCAGTAGTGTCGCCCATGAGAATCTGAGAAATTACTAGTGCAGGGAGATGGCTAATTCCTCAGTAATATGGCGCTCTTAAGAGGTTGTGAAAACTGTAAAGTACGAGCTAGTATAAAGTCTGCACGAGGGCGGTTTAGTGTTTTGCGAAGAAAAGGTGAGGCCCCAGCCGGCCAAGGGCGTGTCCTTTTATTCAGGTGAACCGGTGGGCTGCAGCTATCGATTGGCTGCAGCCCTGCATCCGCAGATGTACATATCAAAGGCAGTTAATTACATGAGCCCATCAGAGCGGCCCTAGGCATAGCTAGCAATCGATTTTGGCGTGGCGCTGCTCCACTGCTCCAGCAACCGGCTGGCGAAGGCGACGGGTCGGCGGACACCTTTGTTTACTTGGCTGAGGATGGCTCCGAGCCCGATAGGTGATGCGTCAACGTGGACTTCTGATGAAAGATTGACATCGAAGAAGGCCAGGACACTTTACTTACAGATATCGGCTCTTGTTTGATAATTATTTGATTATCTGATCCTTAATTATGAGACTTAACACAGCGTTCAGTCGATACACAGACGCGATATCAATCTTAGAAAATCTTTTAGTTGAGCTGCACAAACATATTCCAGGAGGTAAGACTCCAGAGAGTAAGTCCAGAATCCATTTAGCTGTCATATAGAATCAATTGGCAACAAATAATATCGATATTTGTAATGGAAATATTTAGATCTTCTATCGGAATCTAGTTAGTTATAATTAATACGAGCGTAATTTCGACTATTTAATAATCCTTGTTTGCTAAGCAATTATCTCAAGCTGGGCTTTTATCCCAAGTCATTAAAAGTCATTGTCTTTGGTGGCAGAATCTACCGTCTGGTATTGGAGATTCGCCAGTTTACAAAACTGATAGGAAACTCTTCGGGATTTTGTGCCGCGGTAGTTACAATAGATAAAAATTAAAAAACGCTAGGGAAATTAGGAGCATGGTCACTCCAAGAACAAAGAGCAGCCGCATTAGCACAGACCAAGAAGTATAACTAGACTGCGCATGTGGAATGAAAGGGAGCACCCCATTTGCCTGCGGGCAGTTTGCCGGCCGATGTTTGCCTGCCGATGTTTGCCGGCCGACGTTTGCCGGCCGATGTTTGCCGGCCGATGTTTGCCGGCCGATGTTTGCCTGCCGGACGTTTGCCGGCCGATGTTTGCCGGCCGACGTTTGCCGGCCGATGTTTGCCGGCCGATGTTTGCCGGCCGATGTTTGCCGGCCGATGTTTGCCGGCCGACGTTTGCCGGCCGACGTTTGCCGGCCGATGTTTGCCGGCCGATGTTTGCCGGCCGATGTTTGCCGGCCGACGTTTGCCTGCCGGACATTTGCCGGGTGGAGTTTTTCCGACAACTTATAAATACTTTTCTGATGTATCATTAGTAAAATGCATGAACTTCTCATGGACCAGTAGGAGTAGAAGGAAGGGACCCTTCATTTTTTAGAAATTACTGTATGTTGCTCACTTTCGCTTACTCTACCTGCAATATATTCTCTCTCTAATTCTAACAACACTCGGTATCTTTCACAGCTCTCGCGGTTCTACGGTACTGGATTCCGACAAGCTAGGCGGGGGGGGGGGTCGGTTCCTTTTTTTCTATTATCGCAAGTGCATGAATATATACCAATTATCATGCAGAGAGAATAGCATGCGAATCATATATGACTTCACAATAAGTTGTTAGTAAATTAATATACTCATATTCCGAAAAAAAAGTTTACCCATTAGTTAATTTCTGAGACATAAATCTGTTACAATTATTTAAGTGTACGAAGGGGGCCTAAATGCCACTTTCAAGATTCCGAAAACTAAATACCTGTAAGGTATAGAGGGGACCCGCTACATTACTTATTGCTATTCGGATGCATAGTTAAGTTTTGATTGTTGCTTAAATCGCTAAATAATAGAGATATTCAGGCGCTGAAAGTTGAAAGAGAAAACATTAAGGACAGATTTTTCGTGAAAACACCCGTAAATACACACAAATTGCGCATATGAAGCAGTTAACTTCCAGAACGATCACTATAATTTTTGCTTTTTCGGGTTACAGGATGCACCTACAGTACTAGCTAGATAGATGCTGTACATGTGTTGTATAAATGTACATGTATAAACATGCCTATTTACACGTTCATGAGCAAAGATCGAAATGTACCGAGTGCAAACTGCAGTGAAAAAGGTAACCGAAAAACGTCGGTCGGCAAACTGAGAATCCATCAGAAGTTCATGCATTTTACTAATACTACTTCAGAAAAGTATTTATAAGTTGTCGGAAAAACTCCAGCCGGCAAACATGCGGCAGGCAAACGTCGGCCGGCAAACATCGGCCGGCAAACATCGGCCGGCAAACTGCCCGCAGGCAAAATTCGTAGACCCGATCAATGAAGTCGACCGTCACAAGTACATCCGGATGTTCAAACCCAACCAAGCCTTGCTGATGCGCCCATCGAAGCGAGTCGGCCACTGACTTGCTAAAAAGTTGTGACGCCAGATAGACCTTCATCTTTAAATTAGCAAAGTTAATGTGATGCCGACTTTGTTTGTTGCCCAGTCGGAGTCCGTGGCTTTCTTGCACTTGCTGCAGCATGGACACATACTTCCATTCAATCCTTCATCTTTTTGGCCAAACGAATGTTCTCAGGGACTGCCACTGGTTTCTAATGAGCTTTAACATGTGAGGCACATCCAAAAAGGCTCAAACTTTAATGCTATGATCGCATGGGTGCGGAAAAAAGGCGGCGATTTCATTCGGAGAGCTTATTCTGGCGCCCAAAAGTCCGATCGCTCGAATGTTGTGCTGAGTCCCGTCGCATGTAAATGAAGTTGCGATAACGCTAACCTGGTAAAGTCTCTGAATTGCTTCTTCAATAACACTTGAAAGGAATTCGGCATCAACTCCATTCACTAGAAAATATCCTAATGGTAACTTCCAGTAGCTCTAGAGTCCTACTGCCATCACTACCAATGCTGAAGTCGCCTCCTGATCACTCGCCTTTCTATCGCCTTTGTCAACGTAACCAAAAAACATTCCTTCGTTTGAATTCCACTCAATCATAGATTGTAACGACAATGCCTGATCGCAAAATCCTGGAAAACACTTCGCATTTGAGAGCCATCTTCTGAGCGACGCTAGATGGGGTACCTGAAAGTACTTCCTCACGTACTCATAAGCTTTTGGACTGTAGAAGTGCAAAGTGGAGGCAAATTTTCGCACTTCATTATAAAACTTTTTTGTTTTCTTTGTGTTACGTGGCAAAATGCTGCTAAGCAGGGAATTGGAGGTCAAAAATTTCAGTTGTGACGCAGCCTCATCGTTTAGAATGCATTTAGCTTTCAAATCCCGAATTGCACAATTTAGAGTTTTGGCTCTTTCTTTCATTTGCCTATCCTTTGAACGCAGCGATCGAATTTTGCGCTACTTTTTCTGCAGCGACTATCTTAGTATTTGAACGGCCTTTGCGGTTCTTTTGGACCTTTCGTGAGCAGCTAGAAGCCTTTTGTACCTACGCCTAAGGTTTTTTTAGAGCTTTCAGCTTTTCAGCGAATTCCTTTCCGCTGAAAATTGAAGTCTTTCCGTCTTAGGGCTACCAGCCACTTTTTTGTCCTTCGGAAAAGCATGGAAGGACACTGCCGGAGACATAAAAGAGTTATTTGAGCAGCCGATAGCACAGCAAAAGCTGCCAAAATTTTTTTGTTCTCGGCAAATTGTAAGAATTTGATTCTTCCATTGCTTAGTGCGATTTGTTGTGCATGAGAAGCGAGCAAATTAATAACCAGATTGTTTTGAGAAATTTCGAGCTTTTTCAGTTGCAAAGCCTATTATTAAATATATAAAAAGGACAGACGGGGAAGGAAAATAGACCCCTGCCTTTTTCTGACAAAACTATCGATCGTTTTGGGGTGGGGACAGAGGGACCATTTTTTCTACTGTTACTTGGTCAAAAAACAAGCCCAGGCAAGCAATGTGGGATGCGCAGTCTAGTCTTATTTCTTGGTCTGTGCGCATTAGTCATAGAGTACCTCGTCTCAAAAGCCGCAGTGAGCACTTTAGCTGCACTAATCACAAAGAGCACGGCAGTCACAACCATCACGCTAGTCACGAAGGATACACAAATCCCACGCCAATTCAAGACTGACTTTCAAAGAAACACCTTAGAAACAATTAGTTTAGGTAACAATAGAGATTAAGGCCCTACCATGTACAATAATCAAAACAGAAACTTTTCTGTCCTAAAAAATAATCAAATTTCATATAATAATAGCTTTATAACCTTACACATGTAACTTTGAGTTTTACACGAAGGAAATACACCAAACAAAAAGCAGGAATTTAGTTATTTGTCAGATTTAGGGCGTCCCTGATTTCTTATAGTTATCATCACCCTTTTCCATAATTCGTGGAAAATACACCCGTATTTTCTGCTGATCTGGTAAACAAATAGCCTGATACGTAAAGCTAGTTTTTTGTCGATTTAAAATTTATTTTACTCCTTGGCCTTTCTTGGCCAGCATTTTGCATAAAGAACTACTTTTAAAAGATAACTGGAATATGAAGCTTATTCTTGCGCATTTAGAACAACAAATTTCTAGGATGTTTACGCTCAAAATAAAAAATAGAAGGAACTATTCTATTTTTATCCAATATTCGAAAAAGTGCGTCGTTAGTGTAGTACCTCCTACAATTCTTTTCGTCCATTTAAATGATAATCGGTAGTTTTAACAAAAAAATGAAGCTAAAAGCAATAACTAAAAGCAATTTTTAACTTCAATCTAACAAAAGCCATTGGACTAAAGGTAAATCTAAAATTAAAACGTTGTTTAGGCCTTCTAACAACAAACAAATAAAGTACGCTCGTATATACCACGTCACTGATAAAGCCAGGAGTAGCTAAATAAGTAAAGTAAAGTAAATGTTTATTTTAAAAAAACTGAATTTAAAGTCGTATCATTAAATAGGTTTCTAAAAAAGCGCTGAGCTGAATGAGAAAATAATTATCTAAGGGTTTGAAAATTGAAGATTTAATGAACGCTTGAAGGGGTTTGACGCATTCAGGTTCGTGAGACGCAGAGCAAAGAAACAGACACAGCAATAGAATGTAAAATGCTAAGCATTAAAAGCAGAAATTGATAAGTAGGATTCTTATGCATTTCCAATGCTAATGAAGGAATTGATACGATGGAAGCGGTGGTTCGCTTATCCTTTAATTGATTTTTTTACGAAGACTGTACTGATGGATTCTGTGTAGGCAAGCGTGTATTTATACTTATTTCAGTTGTCGCCGGAATATTCCAGAAGATTCTAGGATTATAACAAAAGCGCAATGATTTACGAGCTATTACGTTACTATTTATAGGACTACGTTACGTATGAAACATTCGCCGACACTTATTCAGACACTTCTACAGACACTTTAGTTTCTGTCGTACAGTTATGAACAAGCATTAAATTTGTCTAGGACACTTTCTAATTACTAGGACACTTTTGCAATTTTGTTTTTGTGCACTCGCTTTAGACTTTCAAATGAATGCTTTTATCACGTGTGCACCTGCAAGGATTAGCTGCAGCGTGCTAAATAGTTCAATGAGATATTATAAGCGTACAAGGAGACGAACCCCAATTATTTGTATATTTTAGTTGAAGTTAAAAGTTCAAGCGTTTAGTGAATCATTAGAAAATAAAACTATAAAATTTAATGCTTGTTCATAACTGTACGACAGAAACTAAAGTGTCTGTAGAAGTGTCTGAATAAGTGTCGGCGAATGTTTCATACGTGACTACGTTAGTAAATATTTTCTGAGTAATTAATGAATTATTAATACTAAAAATCTCTAAAAACTACTAATGCCTAGAAAAGCAGTGCTCACATTTGACAAATGGTCGTTTGGTTCTAAAAAGCTGATGAAAGATACCGTACCTTTTATATCCACGCTAAATTAAAGTAAATACGCTCGTTATTAAATGAAAACCAAAAATACGAGCGTAGATAAATGTTTATTGGTTCGTTGATGATTTTTAATGCTAGCGATGTCAAAAACTCTTGAATAAATGTCGGTGAAGTTTATCTATGACTTTGTTGTTGTTTTTGATTAATTTTGGGGCTCCATTGGATCGCTATTTTAAAATACTCGATTTTTTCATTTATTTTGGTTTAGTAATATTGTTCCGTGTTTTACCATATGTACAGGGTGTATAAAAATGGTACAAACAAAACTAAAACAGTATTCGAAATTGTAAATCAATATTTTTTAATTTAGCGGGAATAAAACATAAAAAATTGAAATTTTCTTGGGTGAGCGATCACAAAGCGCTATTGTCACAACGTTGCCAGTTTTGAGATGCGCGTCGTACTTATTTATAAGAAAAGATTGGCACAGCATCGCATCAGCTAGTTCTATCTATAGGTGCTGAGCATCTTAAACTTGAGGTTTTGCTGTTAATATAACTTCATTCTGCTTTAAATTTTTTATTGTCTTGAGTTACATTGTATTTTTTCTTTTATTGTATAGATATTTACGCTACATATCGGACATTCCCCTTTTTCTGGGTGTAAATGTCCGCGAGGATGATCTACAACCATGCATGTGCGATATTTAAAGTATGTGAGAGGCTATGACTAGAATTTGTGGAAAAATATTATTCATTTTAACAAATTAGTAGATTATATTTTCTAATTAAACTTAAAAGAGAGAAAATCTACAAAATCTTCACAAAGAATATTCTAGAAAATTAAAGAACTCAAATGAACGTATTTGGAGAGCTATTTTTGTCAAAAGTACTAGAAATTCGCAGCATGTACGTCTTTGATCGACTCAAGATTATTAACTGAATTTCTCCTTTTTTGCCACATACGAGCTGCATGCAGTTTAGCTTATACTGTTAGCTTAAATTAGGAAATCGTTATTGCAGTGCCAGATTTAAATAAAAATGCGACAATAGGCTTATCATAACGCAAATTTAGCCATGCTAATCCGGCCTAATCTTCAAGCTATGCCTACTTATCTCTCTTTGTTTTAATTCTGCTTGGATTCTACCTTCTGCAAATTTCTTTCCCAAAAAAGTATAGGATGGGGAGTGGCTAAGCAGAAGTCGACAATTTTTTCCGGGAAAAATAGACTTTTCTTAGCGAATTAAACGAACTTATTAAGAAAATTAATTATGCGAGAAAATTTTTAGTATTGAACTCTTCATGATGTCGATTAAAAATATTAATTAACGCGAAATTTTTTGTGTTGACCAGTCCATTATTTGCCGTTTAATAATAATAATAAACAGTTCTAAATTTAGACACCCGACCTTTCGATCAGATGTACAGCCCACGGCACAGCCGCAGCAAGTTGCGTGGCGCACCCGAGAGCTGTGTACAGCTTTCAGCCTGACGGGCTGGAGGGGCCGCAACACCCACTCTAAATTTACCCAGCTCAAACTGGTACCCGATCTTAGCTGGGTGGACTGAAGCAATGCGGGATTAAGTGCGTTGCTCAATGGCACAAATTGTCTCCTAGAGCCGGGGCTCGAACCTAGGACCTTCCTGTCATGAGGCAGGCGCCCTTAGCCACTAGGCTACAACTCCTCTGCTTAGCATTTTGCCGTCTGAAAGATTCACACTGAGCTGTACCCATGTGCTATAAAATAATTCTTAGGAAATTATAAAAGTTTCGTTTGCATTATCAAACGTCCGACTTAGATCAAGAGCCAAAGTACTGAGTGTTGATTGTGCATAAAAATTCGGTGCATTATATTTTTACTATTTAATAAGTAAACATCACCTAGGCTATAGCATCTTTCTTGCAGTCAAGACGTATATTTTTGTCATCGTGATATTGTTTAGATTTGGCGGGAGTTTTTAGCAATATTACACGCCTGATGGTGAGAAATGTCACTGGCAAATGTGATCATCAGTGCGCTGCAAGCAGATCCAGAAAAGCGGAGTTTATGGTACCATAGAAGCACTCTGAAATGTGTGTGCGCGCGATTTTTGCCAGCTTGATGCGCGTCTCAATCTCCAGACTCCATAAGAAATCTAGATTATAACAATTGTATAGTTTCCAATAAAAATTATTTTCTGAATTTTGAACAATTTTTTCCCTATAGCATTTTGATTATCCCACTAAGCAGCCGTAGAATTTAGGTTTGTTAGTCTTCTTATGTATTTTTCTTACAAATGGTGGAGGAATGACAAAGTCATTATGTACCCTGTGCCGCTCCTAAGCTTCATTGCTCCGCAACCTGCGAGTAGGCATTACTGCCCATTTCGCTGACTCTTGAAGTGCCTGCAGTCCTACAACATATGGTACGCAGGCATAGACTCACACATAATGCGCAACGGTAATTTCACTGCAGAAACTATCCAGTACTGCACCCACTCGCGCACTCACACGGGGGTACAATAGCGACATTTTCAACAATGCACACTCTCTCTACCTATGGGATTACCCTACAGGGCGTAAGTCATGCGATTGACCAATTCCGTACGAAACGTCCCAAGTAAAGGTGTCCATGCGCACGAAAATACCCTCTACGCTCGTATGTAGAAAAACACTCAATGTAATGCGGTGTCGAACGAGGTCCAGTGGCACACAAGGAAGACCACAAATACTGCTAACTGATTGAGTCTAAATAAATATTAATATAAGACAATAAAAGGAATCTTGCATAAAAAGACAAATATATGCGAGCTATTTGCATCAAACTTTGATTACTGATAAATAAATCTTTCAGTAAGGTCTACTTGAAAACCCATAGGTCACTATAATTAATATCCTACAAAGTTGGAGAATGCTGCTTGTGTAAAACCAAAAATATGTTTATCACATCGTTGCTTGCTAATTCGGTCACACGTGTCAGTCACAACTAGACGTCTGAAAATATCCGAAATACACACCTTTAATGACATTGAGTAAAACTGTCTACTGCACCAACCCTCATCATAAAATCAACTTCTATTCTGACTTCCGGTAATTATCTCACACAGTCTCACACAAGAGCAATCAAACCGTTTTTGATGCAAGCAGGCATAATATATTATCATATCTTTTTTCTTCAATTAATGAAGTGAGCAAATCAGCATCAAGCTCATATCGCTGATTGGTTGATTGATTAGCCAATCGATCCATTTTTTGTCACCTCTTGCCCGATAACATACGAAATTACAATCATAGGATTTTTTATTGGTGCTTTACTACTCCGACCCTCCAACACTTCCCTTCGTATTTTCTGTTTCGTAAAATTTGGCAATGCGCCTCCTAAATAGCTGAAAAGAAAAACGGCAATAGGGCATCAGCGATTAGGATGAAGTGGACACTGGAGCTATTTTACTGCCTCCTGGATGCTGCTGACTGGCTTAGGTTATATTTTTGACGCAGCGGTCGCGCCAGTTTCACCTCCAGTTGTTTGCCAGGGCACCCAGGAATCCGATTTCTCCAGAAACAGTTCGGTACAGATGGTGCTTTCGATGCGCACTTTGTTGCAAGACTGTCAAATTGTAATTGGCGACCTGCATCTCATGCACATCAGTCAGCAGGAGTTCCTTGACACAAGAACCGAATTTAGCTTGGCCTTTCTCGACACTATCGTGGAGGTGACCGGTTGCGTTAAGATTATTAACAATTGTTTCCAGGCCAGCGTCTTATTTCGCAGTCTACGAGTCATCCGCGGTGCCAACTGCCGTGGCGACGCCGTGTTAATCCGGTACTTCAACGACTGCCATCTGCCGCAGCCGGCCACAATATTTGCAAAATTGGCCTACATTGCCAACGGCAACGTCTGGATCGCTGGAGCAAGGGGGTTCTGTCACCTCGAAAGGAGCATCGACTACACCGAGCTGTTTGAGAATCCGGACAGGCAGCGACTTCTCGTCGAGTTAGAGTGCGTCGGCAACACTAGCGACTGCCACCAAGACTGCCCGATTTGGCCGGACGGCAGACGGCACTGCTGGGGCCCCGGACCCGGACACTGCCAGCAGCGAACCCGCTGCTGGCCAATCGTGCTGCAGCCGTCGCTGCCCAGAATCGCCAACGCTTTGCCGCCATCTGGGAGGAGGCTTGCGAGCCTTTGAATGCCACCGACGATGAACTTCACGATCAAGATGCTGTTGCTGGACAAAACGAAGGGTTCGGCAATCCAATAGGGGATATTCCTATCTTGCGCACCATCTCTGAGAAGGAGCTAATCAAAGGCGCTGAGATTGGCCACGGCGCCTTTGGAACCGTCTACCGCGGCCAGTGGCTACGGCAAGTTTCAACTGACAGTCAGCTCTCAAACCGTCAGAAAGTGTCTGTGGCTATCAAAATTCTTTCCGACTCGAATGACATAACCAGCGGCTGCTCAACTGACGAACTTCTAGCCGAGAGCCGCATCATGGCCTCCGTACGCCACCGGCACTGCCTCAGTCTGATCGGTGTTTGCATGACGCAGCCGCCCCAGCTGATTAGCCGCTACCTGCCGCTGGGTAATCTCAGAGATTTTCTACGGTCTCGTCGCGATGCTGCTCAGGTGGGTGGCGGAGGGCAACTTTTGCGCTACGCAGCCCAGATCGCCAGTGCCATGGCCTATCTTGAGCGACGCAGCATCATCCACCGCGACCTGGCCTGTCGGAACGTGCTGGTTGCCTCATCCAGCTGCGTGAAAATCACCGACTTTGGCTTGGCCAGGCTGATCGACCATCCCAACCAGGAGTACCAAGCCTCAGGTGGCAAGCTGCCCATCAAGTGGCTGGCTCTCGAGTGCCTAATTAGCCGTCGATTCTCTCACAAATCCGATGTCTGGGCCTACGGCGTCACTCTCTGGGAGATTTTCACTTTCGGCGAAACGCCCTACGCCAACGTGAAACCGGCTGACCTGGCCGACTATCTGGAGAAGGGCGAACGCCTACCGCAACCAACAATCTGCACACTTGACGTCTACATCTTCATGATCAAGTGCTGGATGCTCAACGAATCCCAGCGGCCGAGCTTCGACGATTTGGAGACAAACTTTGACCGGATGTGCTCCAATCCGGGACGTTACGTCAACATTAACAAAGACAGGCTCGCTCTGAGATCCCCAGTAGTGGCCAGTGGGGTCGCTGAAGGTTCGGATACCGGAAGCTCGGTCGTTAACAATGAACAGGCCTTAGTCGGCTACTCGACTCTGGAGTTTAACGAAGAAGAGGCCAGCTCTGAGCTGGACACCGACGAATTTTTACAAACCCCGCCGCCACCTTTGCTTTCAGTTGAGTCCGACAGAGAAGCTTGTGGCAGTGGCAAGCTCGTTCAGATAGAGCTGCGAGTACTTTCGCCGCGTCAGGACGACTACCTGGAGCCAACATCGATCTGCAGACTAGGCAATTCTTCGTTCCCGATTAACAACCCCGAGTACTTTTTCAGCGCATCTCGACGTTCTAAAATGTCGGAAACGAGCCCTGACATTGATGCTTGATCTGATCAGGGTAGACAAATTAAGAACTTTCTTGTTTTAGACACCTGAAGATTAGGCGAGCGGTTCTGTTGTCTTTCGTTATTTGTATATTGTATTGTGTGTACTTGTTCAAATACGTCAGCAAAGGAAAAATGTATTTATTGAATACACTCCTGCTCCGTTGTCTTTTCAGTCTGTTTTGTCGACGTTTTTGTTTTGTGTTCCTTTACTTTCAAAAACTCTAGGAGCCTACGCTCGAGTCTTATTCTTATTAGAGCGCATGAAGGATCCATCGGTCGAGATGCCAGCGTAAGGACTGCAAACAGTTAATAATTCCTAGCTATCTTTAATTTGAAGAGCAAGAGCCAGTTAAGGGCTTTAATTTGCTTTCTCATGCTTTGTTTGACGAAGATACAATTTTGATATTGGCACTATTATCATTATAATTTGTATTCGCGTTTTGCACTGATAAAATTAATAAAAAAACACTTTAAGCGCTGATCCCTGACTGAAGGTTAAGCTTTCGTCTTGGGACTTTTTTTAACCAAGAAGTTCATGAGAGGCTAAATGAACTTTCCGTCTTGTAAAAAATTAAAAAATGCAATTTAAGCGAGTTTAGCGCTGACAGTGATGCATGAGGTGCGTATTATTATCAAAGCTAAGTATTGGAGGCATTAATGACAAGAGCTTAGATGTACTTTAAACGAGAATAGTAGAAAGCATGCTTGTGCTATATGGAATCTAGCTAGACAGAATTTTAATATTATACTTACTTACATCAATAGATGGGCCAAGTATAACTTTGAGGGAATAAAAATACCCTAGAATTTTATTGAGAAAAACCTCTAGAAAGTTATTTCTGTAATCTCTCGCCTCTTTCATGAAGCTCATAGCTGACCTCTGGCAAATAACAATAATTGTATAGAGAATTTTGATAGGCTGCATTACGTCTACAAGCACGCTACAATAAAGTATTATTAGAGTTTACAAAATACTGTTGAAACGCTGGCTCCAAGATCATAAAGCACAGAATACATGCTTCGTCAAAGTAGTGGTCTATTTATTATGTAAAATAAATTTAAGTATTTTTTTATCTAATTGTACTCCTAAATTAACCTAAATGTTCATATTGCTAAGCTTCCTAACCTTGTCAAATAGGAAAAAAGATTGATGATTTTATTTCAGCGCAGAATGACAACTTCGTTAAATCCAGTATAGCAGAAAATCTTCACTCCTACTTTAAGTAGCGTGTACCGCACGTAAAAATTGTCAGTGAACTAATTCACAGCATATTGCTATTATAGGGTAAAATTTTATATAAATAAAAATAAATTGTTTTTTGAGCCACGAGTGAAATTTCTTGACGCATATCTATATGTTAATCATAGGATTGTGACTTTGTATCGATTGGAATCAAGTAAGTAAGCGCTCGCCACAGAGCAAGGTAAATTTTTTGCAAGCTAGATATAATTTTTTGGACTGGAAAGAGTTAGAACGGTAGGGAAAACTATTCACCCAATAAAAATAGAATAAAAAGTCGAAAGTATGGTCCTTATTAAAGTAAGTAATAGTGTGTTTATTGGTACTCATGAAGCACTTATAGCATAGAGACGAACCCTCCACAGCTTTACAGTTTACATGGAGTCGAAATCAATAACGCAGTCTTTTAGACATTTAACCTGCCTTTCTAGGAATGGCCGTGAGGCCTTTTGAGCACGCATGAGGTGACTTTCGATCAATACTCCCTGCATGTGAAGATAAAAAGCAAAGATAGAAATTACAGTTACATTGAAAACGTCTAGAATGTTATTTTCTACATCTGGAGTTCTCAACAGCTGGGTAGTGTAAAAGGGTTAAGCAACCTCGATGCAGCACTTTTAGACGCGCATCAAAGCGTTAGAAACGCTGTGCATTTGAATAAAAAAGAATATCCACAGCAAAAAAGCCTTTGCTTCAGGGCAAAAATGAAGGCCCTGAACTCTCTCCCCCCAAATGGAAGAGAACAAACTTAGTTTTCGTTCTTTTGTGCTCAAGAATAGAACAAATTTACTCAGCAAAGTCCGAGAGAAAAAAAATTTGAAGTCTAACTAAAAACGATGCCGCAGAATAAACAACAGAAAAAATGCATTCCTTAACTATATACATAACTAAATAGCAGCACGATGCTTGCACACGCCAATGCGCAATAGACAAACAATTCTACCTACTTAGGGTGTGCCTGCCTGGCTCACTCACATTCCAGTCTTAACCAGTTCGTCCCGCGTTCGTCCAACCAACCAAGGGAGGAGGAGTGTCACGTGTAGTTTAGGCAAGCATAAAAGGCGCAGAGACTCAGCGTTTCCACTCTCTCATTTAACTAATTTAGCCTAGCTTTCAACCAGCTAAATACACATTCACGACGGTCCTAATCATGAGCAAAGTTAACCACGACGGACACAAAGGCATCGAGATTTGCGTGAGCTGGCAGCCAGCCAGCGGCGGTCACATCCCGCCGAACGCTGTCGAGGCCGGGCCAGGTTGTTTCGTCGGCCGAGCCAAGTACGATGGTCTCTGGGTGCCGGCCAAGTTGGCGTCGGGCCACCAGTGCGCCTACGTGCCCTACAGCGGCAAGGAGCACGCCATTTCGGAGTACGAAGTCCTAGTCTGCTCGGATATCGGCTGCTACGGCAAAGGCTACAAATGGGAGAAGGCTTCGAATGGTGACGCGCCCAAGAAGGCTTTGGTTGGTGGCAGACTCCCCGATGGTGGTCCGCTGTACATTGCACGAGGCGAGGTGATTAATTGATATCCTAAAGTACTTTATCAAGCAACTGAGCCTATGATTTATCAATAAAAACTTAGCGTCTGACATAAATTTAAGATCAACGGTGACGTGTGCGTTGGTAAAGTACACCGCGCGCACAACTGCGCGTACTTTCCGTACGGTGGCGACGAGCACAATCGCGACGAGTACGAAGTCCTGGTGCTGGGCTAATCGACAACAGGCTAAATACCGGTCATCGGAACTATGACTATAAACCACAGCTACTCTCTAAATTGAAACTTTCATTACCGGGTTCTTTTCCTTCATTTTTATTCAGTACAGAAAAAAGCACCACTTAAGCGCAGTGTTATTCATTTGCTACTGGCTTTTCTCCTCTAGTTCACTAGGTTTAATGAATTTTCAGCACTAATAAACAATATACAGCTATATTAAAAACTGTTTTTTATAATTTTTGCGACATTTTTTCAAGCGTTTCCTCCCAAAGACAGACTACGGACAAAAACACGTATATTAGGAAAAAAATAAGCGGAAATGAAAAGAGAAAAAGCAGAAAACTCCAGACGACACGCATGCACACACAAGCAAAGCGACAGCTGCGTAATGCATACGCTCGTATAGGCTTGCATGTCTGTCTGACCAAAAACACAAGGATTTAGACGTAGCTTAGCTAGCAGTGGCTGAGGAATGAATGCCAAACCAGAGAGGACAGAGGACAGAAAGACAGGAAAAAGAGAGACAGCTAAAATTCATCTGCGCATGTAGGGAAGGAAGGAAACTGGCGTTCACTCTAATTTACATGGCCACGATGCGCCGATAGAGCTAGCAAATGACATATTTGTACATTTTTCACCTAAAGAGAGACGGGAAGATTATCAATACACTATAGATTATATAAGGAACTAACTAATGTACACTAGAAAATATAGTGTACTTTAACCGAGTGGGAACAAATTGAATAGTCATACGATGGATAGGCTGATGCACTTTTGTACGTGCAACTACTGTACATGCTTGAGACTATAAATAGCGAAGCCAGACATACATCAGAAGCTTGGTAAAACATGCACTAATCCTATAACACTAAATTAGTTTATGCAATATACTAGAGTATAATGCAATTTAGCTATCAGTCCCTTTATAGCTAATACACAGTAACTGTGTTATCAAAATACCCCTATTGCATTACAAACACACTGCTGTAGATATTATGTCCTTTAAATAGGCAGACAAAAACCCTCATGGATTGAACAAAAATCTATTAGCCATTAGTTCGAAAATTTCTCAAATTTCTCAAATTTTATATGTAGTGTACTACTTTTAGTAGAATAGCCTATTAATACGTGTATTTGGAAATAATACTAAATTTGAACACTTTTTAAATAAATTTCCGATCTCATATCAGGAAACATCAATTACGAGTATATTAAAGAATTAAAAGCATTAGCGACTTACTGTAGCTGAATATTATTTTACAAAAGATACATAGTAGGGAGTGATCTAACCAAAAAAGACAGCCAGTTAGGCGAAATTGCTGCGACCTAAACACTATTTCCTGCAAACTCAGACTAACATGAAATACTCGTCTTGCTGTTACTATTTTAACTCTGAATTTTTACTATACAATCGTCCAAACGTATCACTAATGGAGTTTTCATTTTTTTGATTGACGTTGCGATGCTTTTCAAACGAAATGCACTCAGCAATTACAGCTTAAAAATCGCCCCCCTACATGAGGTTGCATGCAACTTTCATTCCCTTCCTGATCCTCAGGAAGCAGGAAGCTGGAGGCATATTTGCATGTCGGAAAAAAACTGCTTTTTAAGTCAACTTGCTCGGCTCGGAGATGTTTCTTGCTGTACTGATGGCAAGGAAAGCTAGTTAACAAATTATCTAACATGACACGTTTCATTCTGTCTGGATTTTTATCATTTTCTCACATCTAACAAGCAGATACATCTGAGTTGAAAATGTGAAGCTTGACGGTACAAAGCTCTGTAAATATTGAACCAGTATTACATGTTTTCCTGTTGTATTTCGTTAGCTCTTCATTAATTTTTTTTGCCGCAATTAGGTAACAAACCATCTAAACGCACACGGTGTCATTCAAGACTGTTGAAAAATGTAAAAATTAAATAAACAGTAGCGGCAGATCAGTAGCTCAGTCTTCACAAGATGAAGCAGCCGCAACACCCATCCTAAATTTTACCGGCTCAACATGGTACTCGATCTCAGCGTGGTGTACGGAAGCAATGCGGGATTAAGTCCCTTGCTCGAGGCCATAAACTTTCAACTTGAGGTGGAACTCGAACCTAAAACCTTCCAGTCATAAGACCGTCATACCACTAAGCTACCATTACTCTATTGAAATAAACAATTTATTAGTGACTATTATTATTAAGGGGGTGAGTTGCTCGGCGGTCTAGCGCGTCTGCCTTGTGTGCCACTGGTCCAGGTTCGATCCCGCGTTGTAGGTTGTTTATTTTCCCTAGCGCGGTTTGCAGTGTGCAGGGTCACATTAATTTGGGGCCTTGTGCACCAATTGGTTGGGATATGGGCCAGTTGTGCAATTTACGCCCATGAGGGCAACCCCCCAAGGCATAGAGAGTGTACATTCCTGGAACTACCGCTTGTACGCCCTATGTGAGTGCGTGACTGGGTGCTGGTCTATGTGTGTGTCTATGCCTGCATACCGTATTTAGTGTGACTGAAAGCGCTTCAGGAGTATTATTAGTTAAACCTGTGTTAAATAGAAAGTTTAAAACAAATACATTGACTATTTATATTATCTAGAAAAACAAAGATCTTTATTCATGTTTTGCAACTACGAGTAAATTTCTTAGTAATCAGTTTTACTTTTGTTCGTCGACACTCTAACGAGTCAAGAGACTAAAAATTATAAAACATGCTTGAAGAATTTGAGTAAAACATTCTTCATGGTGTAAAAGTGTGCGATAAATTTCCCAGAGGATAAATGTAGCCCGGTATGAAGTTTTTGACACATCCAATTGCAGGTGTTGTTCACCCAGCACCCAATTGAACGGTGTCTCTAGAAGCCGATAAAAATGTCATCAAATTTATCGAAAAATTTTACATTTCCATACTCTTTATTCAGGACCATTTCTACGTAACTTAAACTGTAAATGAACTTTCAATATTTGCTATCGCTCGCTTATTTGTGCCTATGCGCAGCCTCCATCATCAACGACACGAGACAGGCCATGTTCGTGCCAGCTGTTACACGCAGCAACGCCACTCCTTTATCAATCCAGTCAGTCAGTTGCGAGGACCCGGTGAGATGCGCTCACCTGTGCAATCTGATGTCGGCCTGCTTCGGATTCAGCTGGTTGCAAGGACTCTGCCGACTATTTAGATGGACTGATTTTCAAAGGCGCGACACTTGGGGGAGCTCCGGAGTTTGCGATGTCTTCACAAAACGGCTGTCTCGTGAGTGCCTCGTGATTCGATTTTTGTCATTTAGTTATTTTTAGCTTACTTACCCAGCCGATGATTTGTTTTCAGATTTCGAAACGAAACTTAACTTTGTTGGCTGTCGTCAGGTCTCTCATTTCGAGAGTGCATCAGTTTGTCACAAGTCTATCGATGGGATAAAAGCCCAGGACTACTTTTCAGGATCATGCAGCCACACGAAGTACAACTCAGCTTCCGACTGGTGGGAGGCCTGGCTCTCTGCTCCATCGCTAATCTCCCATGTCACCATCTACAACAGGATCGACTGCTGCGCTGAGCGACTGAGAAATTTCTCACTACTTGTGGACGGCGTCGAGTGCAACCGACTGGAATTGGCGGAGTCATTCTCTGTGGACAACTTCAGCTGCAAGGCGTATGGCAGCAAGCTGCGCATTGCCAGTCATCAGCTGGATCATCTGCACCTGTGCGAAGTGGAGATCTACGGTCAATATTAAAGATAGCACGAAATAGTCTGAAAATTTAAGGGAAAGATGTACTAAAAACTTTGGTAAAAACAATAACAATAACAACAACGAACAACAAGATAATACGCTGAAAAATGGTAAAATCTGTTTAACAGGTGGATCAGCCACCTTAAATAAATAATTTTAGTTCAGAATCGCTTAACGATGGCAGTGTTCTCTTCTAACTTATTTTTCACTCTGTGAAAATTATCACAGCTTTTAAGGTTGCCATATTGGCTTTCCTAGCTGGTGCCCCTGTCTACCTCGCACAAGCTGGGCGACCTTGTCTATGAGGTGGGCGCCCCTGTCTATGAGGTTGTCGCCCCTGTCTATGAGGTGGGCGCCCTTGTGTATGAGGTGGGCGCCCCTTTCTATGAGGTGGGCGCCCCTGTCTTTGAGGTGGGCGCCCTTGTCTATGAGGTGGGCGCTCTGGTCTATGAGGTGGGCACCCATGTCTATGAGGTGGGCGCCCCTGTCTATGAGGTGGGCGCTCTGGTCTATGAGGTGGGCACCCATGTCTATGAGGTGGGCGCTTCTTGTCTATGAGGTTGAGGTTGGCATCGCTTCTAGCTTGTATGAGGTTGGTGCTGACGGCCTTAAGGTTGGAAAATTGTTAAGTGACTTTTCTTAAAATAACTTTCTTTAGCTACCTTTGCTTCAAAAAGCTTACTAATAAGTCACTTTTCTTTAAAAATACCTGTTTGTTAATGGCTGCATATACGCTAAGATCTAACACCTACAAGCAAATGTAGTAGAATGTAAAACAGCAAAATTTGATTGACATAACTTTCCGTCAAAAAATGTTCGATTTAAGCTAAAAGCCCAGTCGCACTTGTCAGTTATAAAGTTTTTCTCTCTAAATGTCCACAAAGTCTTTGTCGTTTATGCTGGTGGAATATAGGGAAGGTATTTCCCTGTCTCGTCAATTTATGCGTTTTGATAAAATAATTATTATTACGATAGTTAGTATTATAAGTGAAATAAATTGCACACGCCAAAAACAAAGAAATATTGATTTCACGAGTTAATATTTTAATAAAAGAAAAATAATACATGTTTAATTTTAGAAATCGAAATAGGAATTAAGTCAAAAAGAGACAAATAATTTTTTCATTACAAACTTCAGAGCAGCCGCATTTTGATTTTGCCGATTTCCCGGAAGTAAATTTGGTATATGTAAGAAAAAGACATTTATCTTCCTCTGTTAAAGTTCAGTACTTCGTTGGATACCTCATTGATAAAATTTTTCCTAGGAGCTCTGTATTCATTTCACAGACACTTAAATAGTAAGTGGACTTCATTTTCAACCTCTGATTTACATTTTGGACCTATTTAGGCCTAGTACAAGTATATCAATCGAAATTACAGTATAATGGTTTTTTATTTATAGGCAAGCACACTACAAGACTTCTTTATAGTCCTAATCTCGGCTCTATGAAATAATTTTGTTAACTTTACAGCGTAACTATAGTCAAAAAACATCAACCAAATGGTTGATTAATACCAAATGGTTTCTCTAATATTCTGTTGCTGCCGCTTCCAGGTTAATAATATATCTAAACCTTTCTGTTGTAAAAGCAAATACAATCAATACTAGTGGATTGTCTTTCACTACACTAGTAGTTTCCCCAGTAAAATTCAAGAAAAGTCAATAGCTGTTGTGTTGTTTTCAGTGACAATGATAGAACCAACTCAGAATCTTTTTTTGTTTGTCTTAGTCGTAAGAAAGTAGAATACTAAAATTGTTACACAGGTTTTTACTACAATGTTTGTTACACCATATCGTCGTTTTTAGCATTCTAATGTAGGAAATTATTATACGACGCTCATAATACTTTGCGTTTTTAGTTCTTTTTAGTCTCTGCAAGCGAAAATCAATTAAATCACTTTTTAGAATCGTTGTACACAACCCCGGCATACTTGGCCGCTTCCACGGGCAGCTCCGACTCGATTCGGGTTCGCCACTCCTCCGCCAGTTTGCTCAAGTCGCTGCCGGTTCCTCCGTACTCTGCCGGCAGAATTCTGGCCGGAATCTCCGAGTGGAGCGACTCTTTGGAGCTCTTGTGAACTCGCACAAGCTCCTTGACCGACTTGCTCATGAACACTTTGAGCAGCTCGTAGAGTGCATTGAACACCGTGGAGGTGTTGAAGTAGTTGACGTGCCTCAGCTTCACCGGGTAGGCCTCTTGAATAGCCGACAATTTCTTGGTGGCGTCAAGGCTCCAATGGGTCAGGTGCCGCATTTCGAAACCCTATAGTTATTTTAAAATACGAGCGCATACTTGGCTCATGCTTTTTTGTCTTTCGCTTGGAAGTAACATGTAAGTAGCAAACTTAAAAAAAAGCTTTCCAAACAAATGTGCAGCACCAAGTAAGTCTAGTATGTAAGTTGATACCAAGTAAGTCAAATATTCATGAACAAAATGAAGCATAAAAAATTTCGCTAGAATAAACTCCTGCGCAATGTAGCTACATGTAGGCTAGATGAAAGTAAGGCATTTTTCGATATGAGGGTCTTTGCACTTTTTGGCGGCGATGAACTAGCTAATCAATTGTGTACGCCGATGTGAATACCAAATTCTGCCCAATTTTGGCTTGTTTAGTTTCGATCCTTCTGAAGAGAATTAAATTGAAAAACTTGCAAAATCGCGTCCAATGTACCTGAAAGTCCACCATGGTGACGAGTCCGGCCGTCCTGGTGGTGGCATCCGCGCACAGCACGTCGTAGCACATGTTCATGTAGCGCGACATGTCCTCGAAGCTCACTCTGTCCGGCTGCCACAGTCCGCTCCTGAACAGAACCACCACCGCGCCATTGTCATCGTGGCCCAGCTGCACAACGTAGCCAGCGGACATGAGCTCCTGGATTGGCTCGGAGCTCACGTCCGGGTAGACGAACCAGTCGGCTGCTCCCTTGGACTTGGACGCTCGGACGCGACAGAAGTCGGTCAGTCGGCGTCTGGCAGCCTCGACTTTGTCGCTGCCGCTGCTGCCGTCTGCGGTGGTGGTGGCAGCCACCTCCAGGAACTTGGCGAGCACCTCGTCGGGAAGGGACAGGCCTTTGAGCGCGTCCTGCGACTCGGCCCAGGAGCGCAAGTCGGCGATCTCCGCTGCGGAGGCCATTAGCTTACTTCCTTTCTAAGTCTACAGGATTCTGGTCCACAAGGCACAACACTGCGAAGCAAAACTAGAGAGTGAAGATACCTTTTTCGTTGCAAACATCCAGTATGCCTAGCACAGCGGCATACCAACCTAATTGCGTTTTAGCCTCTTCATAAATAGCAGTGGCATGGCCTGCTATTGGCCCCCTTCATCGGAAGCCTCGAAAACAAAGATAGACAGAGTTTCAATTTCCTTGTCTGAAATGCTACTTTTCTATCCTCCGCAACTGCGCCCCAAAAGCAAGCGTTGAAAAAACAGGGAAACAGATGACACAACTCGTTAGAATGGGTATAAATCATACACCTTTGGATAGTCTATAGAAATAGTAATAATGGAATGCAAAATATACTTAAATAAATAGAATGTAACTTATAATGCTTAATGATAACTTCCCGGATCTTTCCGTCTCAGTTCTTTAGAGCTTCATTGTTTTTCTAACCTTTGATACTAGAAATATGGCGAGGTTCTTCGTAGTTTCTACGATCCGGTATATATTCATCCGGTATTTTCGTTCCACCTTCCACAAATGAATCATTTGCTGACCCAATTCCTTTATTTTTTTCTATTTCTAACCCAGCCGTGCGTGAACACACACACACACACACACACACACACACACACACACACACTCTTCCTTAATTACGCCGTTGCCATTTACTATATGCACACAAACAAACCCAGTGAACCCTGGCTATGATAGGAAGTCATGGAATTCCACAGGTTGAAAAATGTGTAGAGATACATGTACGTTAGCTAAGGCACTGATGAGTACTGATTTATCTGCATCGCAACTAATTTTCTAAACAGAGCTTTATATATATATACAATATATAACTTAAGACTCTGTTTTGGAAAGCTCTAGAATAAAAATAACTTAAGCAATCAATTTTCTCTACTGTAAGTAGAGCGAAAGGGAAAAAATATAATTGTCTGCTTTTGGCCTCGAGGTTAATTAAGATAGATCATAAAAGTCGTTTTATATCCCTCCAGAGTGTCTGGCTAAGTAACTGGGCGAATTCGGATCAATAATTCATTCGAATCTGTGGGATAGGACTCGCGGTGAAGGAGCATTAAAAGATAATATTCGAATTTTCCAAATAATCCCAGGAATGATCTAAAAAGCATATTTGGAGCACAATTTTATGAGCAATAAGGAGAGTTTTTAACGACTCTGATTGGATATTAATTTGGGAAGAGACAGACAGAACTGCAATGAAAAATTTATGCACAAAGAAGTTAAAACGTTTTTTTCCTATCAAAAAGCCAGACAGTCAAAAAGAAAAATTAATTCAAATTTGGAATTAAGTTTGGTAGCGAAATTCCAGTGCTTTTTTCGAGAGTTAATCTCATGGGAAATTTTTTCTCGGTATGTAGCAACCCAGAGACGTACATTACACGATTGAAATTTAGTGCTAAAATGTTAAATTGTTATAGTCGTACTATCTATCTAGTGCGTGGGTGGAATAAAAACACAAAATGCACCCATGCACTACGTAACTGATGGTGAAGCAGGGGGTCTCCAACAGAGAGGCAAACATGGGTTCAACAAAATTGGTTCGAATTAATTGGGAAAATTCGAATTTTTTAGAGCTAGAAATGTCCAGATAATGGGACCATTTGACCCTTAGTAGCTAGTTTATCTAAAGCAAAAGGCGGAATAGCAATAAAATAATTTACGGACTGCTTGCGAGGCCAATTATACAGATCTGGAATGGATGAAATTTTGGACATCGATGCAGAAATCTCAATTTATTGTAATTATTTTGAATTTTTCTGTGCCTATTTAACTGAAAAAGATGCACTTTAATAAGATATAACCTGAGCGGTGTTACTTTATCCCATTACACGCGTGGGTGGACTTTGATGCAATAAAAACAGATAAAAAATATAGATAGATAGATAGATAGATAGATAGATAGATGGAGGGATAGATATATAGATAGATAGATAGATAGATAGATAGATGGATAGATAGATAGATAGATAGATAGATAGATAGATAGATAGATAAATAGAGAGATAGAGAGCCAGGTAGATAAAAGGCATGTTCTGGAGAAAATTAAAGTTTAAATTAAAGAGTGCAATTCCTGTCGCTTTGAACAATTAAATTCTACGGACTTTGAATAATCCTTAACTAATACTAATCCGAGGGATGACTTAACTCCAATCACTCAGGCATCAGTTAGAGTTCCGTACACTAGCACAGGGCATAAACTGTTCCCATTAAGGGAAACCGGTTTGTGCAGACTTCTTTTTTAAGCAACCTACAAGTACGTCACCTCCAGCAAAAAATCATGACATAGCATGTGAAATTCCTGCCAGCCCAAGAATCAATGAGGCTACAAAAAGAGGAAGATTTTAGAATGGGAAGAGAGAATTAGCATTTCACAAGTCCCAACCAACCAATGAGATTCATCGGCACATTCCGATATAAAAAATGGTCTCACATCGCGCAGATGTATGATGAACGTTCCCAACTCACTAACTGCCCTGGAGAACTCCTGTTACACCCTATTAAATTAAATAAGCTAATGGCATCCGCTGCGGAGATCGCCGACTTGCGCTCCTGGGCCGAGTCCCAGGACGCGCTCAAAGGCCTGTCCCTTCCCGACGAGGTGCTCGCCAAGTTCCTAGAGGTGGCTGCCACCACCACCGCAGACAGCAGCAGCGGCAGCGACAAAGTCGAAGCTGCCAGACGCCGACTGACCGACTTCTGTCGCGTCCGAGCGTCCAAGTCCAAGGGAGCAGCCGACTGGTTCGTCTACCCGGACGTGAGCTCCGAGCCAATCCAGGAGCTCATGTCCGCTGGCTACGTTGTGCAGCTGGGCCACGATGACAATGGCGCGGTGGTGGTTCTGTTCAGGAGCGGACTGTGGCAGCCGGACAGAGTGAGCTTCGAGGACATGTCGCGCTACATGAACATGTGCTACGACGTGCTGTGCGCAGATGCGACCACCAGGACGGCTGGACTCGTCACCATGGTGGACTTTCAGGTACATTAGATGCGAGTTTGCTAGCTTACCAATCATTATATTTTATTATGAATTTTAGGCCGTAGGATTGAAAGGATTAGGGAAGGAACCATTTAACACTGTATTCCCCTATTCATTCTTCTCCAAGGGTTTCGAAATGCGTCACCTTAGCTACTGGAGTAGAGATGCGACCAAGAAACTGTCGGCCATTCAAGACGCCTACCCGGTGAAGCTGAGGCACGTCAACTACTTCAACACCTCCACGGTGTTCAATGCACTCTACGAGCTGCTCAAAGTGTTCATGAGCAAGTCGGTCAAGGAGCTGGTTCGAGTTCACAAGAGCTCCAAAGAGTCGCTCCACTCGGAGATTCCGGCCAGAATTCTGCCGGCAGAGTACGGAGGAACCGGCAGCGACTTGAGCAAACTGGCGGAGGAGTGGCGAACCCGAATCGAGTCGGAGCTGCCCGTGGAAGCGGCCAAGTATGCCGGAGTTGTGTACAACGATTAATCACGATACCAGTCACGGATGGCACGAAGAATGACGTTAATTTGCGGATACAGTGAAGAAAAAGAACCTATTAATAAAACATTACCGATATATTAATGCCTATAGAGAAAATAAGCATCATCTATGCTACAAATAAATCGATACCTCAATTTTCTAGTGGGAAAATTGCTTGATTAGCTATGCAAAAATCTACAGTAGCTATACGAAAAAATCAAGGATACGCATGTTTTCAGAAAAGATGAATTAAATTTCTGTTAGTCTGTTGGGCGAAAGTTTAGTTGCATCACATATTTTGCATTTTTTGCATTATCGAAACTTTACACAATGAATAGCAGGAATAACCTAGTCTAGTATGGAAGGTCGTGGGTTCGAGTCCCGGCCCTAGGAGACAATTTGTGCCCTTAAGCAAGGCACTTAATCCCGCATTGCTTTAGTCCACCCAGCAGAGATCGGGTACCAGTTTGAGCTGGGTAAATTTAGTGTGGGTGTTGCGGCCCACTCACGCCCGTCAGGACTGAGCAGCTGTACACAGCCCTCGGATGCGCCGCGCAACTAGCTGTGGCTGTGCCGTGGGCTGCCTCTAATGTCTAATATTTTTTGGACGTTAGAAATATCGAGGAAGAAAACATTTCAGTAATTATTACAAGTAAAATTGCAAGAGAAAATACGTTGCTTATTTATATCCACTAGTTTAATCGATTTTTACTAATCATTAGTATTTATTTATTGTTTAAAAAAGAATTCTAAACAAAGAAGTGAACACAATGATGACAGCAACGCACGGGAAACCACACTGAAATGGAACTTCTGTGCCAATAATTTGTTAAAAAACTGGACAAAATGAGCTAATTTGACAAAAAGATGGTGTGGTAATAACTCTCTCGGAAGGAACAAATCATGCACACACAGTGTCATTCAAAGCAATTTTCCATACAAAAACATCATTTTTTAAGTATGCAACAGTTAATGCGCTGTTGGGCCTACTTATAGTAGGACGAAACTGAAAATAGCGTTAATTACTATTAGCTCGTATGTTTAGTAGTAACTCAGTTTATTTAGCTAATAATAAAATGGTGCAAATGTGAGCAATAAAGCCACAGGAAAACTTAATCATTATTCTAAAAAAACAAGTGGTAAGCCTAGTAAAGATGAAAATGAAGGCCGCAATAAAGAAAGCAATTAGAAAATTAATTTATATCACTTAGTTTTTAAGTAGAGCGACTTTATTATATAAATTAAACTGTTAGGAACAAAATAGGATAAAATAACCTGTTGTACTAGAAAAATTTAGAATTTAGACTTTTCAATCTTTTTTTAGGCACAGAAGCTGATAAAAGTACCAAAAATGTTGAATAGATGGTATCTAGTAGTCTCTACTAAGTGAAGAAAGTTACAGCAGTCACTTATAAATTATATATTACTGATATGCATATTTTTTAATATAACATACTGTAACCTAATTATAATTATTTGATATCGTAATTAGCTACAAAGATAGAAACCTTTTTCCGGTAAAGACCTGCTTTAGAGATAGGCTATGAGAATTTATTATAAACGTAAGTTATGAGGCACATATATGCAACTACATGAGATGCTTTTGCGAGCGTGCTTAAGAAACCAATGATAAGGAAACAAAGAGTGAAAGTGGGACACTATAAACTCTTTCTTTGTGAGAAGCAACCTGTGAGAATCGTTCTGAAACTGTTCTAAGAATCGCCCCTAAACTGTTCTAAGAATCGCCCTAAACTGTTCTAAGAATCGCTCAAACTGTACTGAGAATCGTCCCTAAACTGTCCAGAGAATCGTCCCTAAACTGTCCTAAGAATCTCCCCTAAACTGTCCTAAGAATCTCCCCTAAACTGTCCTAAGAATCTCCCCTAAACTGTCCTAAGAATCTCCCCTAAACTGTTCTAAGAATCTCCCCTAAACTGTTCTAAGAATAGCTTCTAAACTGTTCTAAGAATAGCTCCTTAACTGTCCTAAGAATCTCCCCTAAACTGTCCTAAGAATCTCCCCTAAACTGTCCTAAGAATCTCCCCTAAACTTTCCTAAGAATCTCCCCTAAACTGTCCTAAGAATCTCCCCTAAACTGTCCTAAGAATCTCCCCTAAACTGTCCTAAGAATCTCCCCTAAACTGTCCTAAGAATCTCCCCTAAACTGTCCTAAGAATCTCCCCTAAACTGTTCTAAGAATCTCCCCTAAACTGTTCTAAGAATAGCTCCTAAACTGTTCTAAGAATAGCTCCTAAACTGTCCTAAGAATCTCCCCTAAACTGTCCTGAGAATCGCCGGTAAACTGTCCTAAGAATCTCCCCTAAACTGTCCTGAGAATCGGCCCTAAACTGTCCTAAGAACTCCCCTAAACTGTCCTAAGAATGAGAATCGCCCGTGTCTTAAGAATCTGCCCTAAACTATTGTTAAAATAATACAAAAAATTAGAAGAATCGCCCGCTAAACATTGCTGACAATCAGAATCTCCTACAGTTCTAACAGTTGCCAACAGCAACATAACAAACGGAATAATTAGTGTTTCCAAGCAATTAATCCAATGAGTTGCACACACCGGAGACAAAAACAGACGCACTTTAACAAACTATTAAAAAATAAGCGTATAAAACTATAAGGAAACAGAAAAGTGCGCACCTAACAAACAAACATTCGCATTCAAATTATTCAATGAATTTTTTTTAAAAAGCCTGCTGCATTCCAGCTAGCGAGGGCATTCTCAGGCCCATCTCCCTGGCTAGATGCAGCTGCACATCTGCCGCCTCCCTCAGCGCCCATAGGTGGGCCAGTTCCGCTTCGGTTTTAGTCAGAGCGATTGCGCGATCAAACAGACCAATAGCGGCGTCCAAATTGCCGCGCTGGACTTCAATAGTAGCCAGAGTTTCTAGGGCGAATTCGCAGCGCGGTTCAACTTGCAAGGCTTTCTGGATGAGGGCGACGCCGCCCTCGGTGTCGTTGTGAGCCTGCAGGCGGAGCAGCCCCTGGTGGACGTAGGCGGTGCCGGAGTCGGGCTCCAGCTGCGTGGGGATGTTTCAGGTTGTTGAATTTGTTGATTGAGGGGATGAAAATAGTGTTGCGTTTGATGATTTATGACGAAATGATAATTAAATTTAACTCATAAATATCAGTTCAAAAATATATTAAATATTTACTATCAAGTGGATTAGCGAAGTAAGGATACTGTCTTATGGGATTAGGGGATCAGACAAGCATGTCGGATCATGGGATTAGGGGACCAGACACACACACATTGGATCATGGGATTAGGGGATCAGACACACACATTGGATCATGGGATTAGGGGATCAGATACGCACATTGGATCATGGGATTAGGGCATCAGACACACACATTGGATCATGGGATTAGGGGATCAGACACACACATTGGATCATGGGATTAGGGGATCAGATACGCACATTGGATCATGGGATTAGGGCATCAGACACACACATTGGATCATGGGATTAGGGGATCAGACACACACATTGGATCATGGGATTAGGGGATCAGATACGCACATTGGATCATGGGATTAGGGCATCAGACACACACATTGGATCATGGGATTAGGGGATCAGATACACACATTGGATCATGGGATTAGGGGATCAGACACACACACATTGGATCATGGGATTAGAGGATCAGATACACACATTGGATCATGGGATTAGAGGATCAGATACACAAGTCGGATTATGGGATTTGGGGATCAGACACACACATCGAATTATGGGATAAAGAGTTAAAAAAAATTAAGGAATTATCCGTGGACAAAATCGGCTACTAACCTCCGTCACCCGTTTAAAAGCTTTCTCAGCTTCGTCGAAACGTTGCGACTCTAGCAGCGCCTGGGCGTAGAGCGAGTGCGCCTCGCCGCAGCCCCGGTGCTTCTCAGTTAGTCGGCGAAGCTGGTCAAGGGCGCCGGACCCGGCGCCAGTCCGGTGCGAGGCGTAGGCGCGCTGCACAGCCGGGATCGGGTTGGCTGGAGCGCCCTGCGAGCGGCATTGCGCAGGTTAGTTAGACTGGGATTTGGGATTTTTAAATATGATGGGAGAATAGGAATTTTGAAGAGATAGGAGGGGATGGGATAAAAAATTTTAGGATCGTAAAGGGGTCCAAAGATTTGGGATTACGAATGGGGATTAAATATTTGGGATTTTTCAAAGACGCACATACGATATTTAAAAGGATTTTAAATTTACGCAATTTGTGATTCTGGGGTTTTATGACTGGGATTGGAGATTTGGGATCTGAGGAGTTGGATAAAGATTTAGGATTTTAGAATAAGATGAGAGATTTGGAATTTTAGAAATGGGATTCGTGAATTAAGATTTTTTAATTAGGATAAGAAATTTGGGATTTTAGAAATGGAATGGGAGATTTAGGATTTTAGAAATGGAATCAGATATTTAGGATTTAAGAAATGAAATCAGAGATTTAGGATGTTAGAGATGGAATCAGAGATTTAGGATTTTAGATATGGAAACAGAGATTTAGGATTTTAGAAATGGAATCACAGATTTAGGATGTTAGAAATGGAATCAGATATTTTGGATTTTAGAAATGGAATCAGAGATTTAGATTTTAGAAATGGAATGGGAGATTTAGGATTTTAGAAATGGAATGGGAGATTTAGGATTTTAGAACTGGAATGGGAGATTTGGGATTATAGAAATGGAATCAGAGATTTAGGATTTTAGAAATGGAATGGGAGATTTCAGGATGTTAGAAATGGAATCAGATGTTTTGGATTTTAGAAATGGAATCAGAGATTTAGGAATTTAGAAATGGAATGGGAGATTTCAGGATTTTAGAAATGGAATCACAGATTTAGGATGTTAGAAATGGAATGGGAGATTTAGGATTTTAGAAATGGAATGGGAGATCTCAGGATTTTAGAAATGGAATGGGAGATTTAGGATTTTAGAAATGGAATGGGAGATTTGGGATTTTTGGGATCAATGGAAGACATGGGATTTTGCAAATTTGGATAGAGATTCGAGATTTTAGGAATTAGATACAGTAGACTTAGGTTAAGAAACGCAACTTAGGACGCTAACCTCGCAAGCTTTAGCCAGATGAACCAGAGCCTCGTCCAGTCGGTCAGTGAGCAGCAGCATCTGGCCGCGATGATGGTGCGCATCCGGATGATCCGGGCACAGTTGCAGGGCTTTGTCAAAGTGGCTGAGAACGCTCTGAGTCAGCACGTCAGTCTGGCCGGGCATAGCTGCCTGCATAGCTAGCGAGGCCAGTTTGATCAGCGCGTTGACACGCACGGCCCTGTCGACGTCATCAGAATTTGCCAGACTGTTCAGCGCGGGCTGAGCGGCCATCGGTTGGCCGGAGAGCAGCTGCAGGGTGGCTAGAAGCAGGCGGCACAGGTCTTTGCGATACGGGGTTAAATAGGGCTGAGGCTGGTCGGCTGCTTGCTGCTCCTGTTGTTGCTGCTGCTCCTGTTGTTGCTGCTGCTCCTGCTGCTGGGGCGCGTCGCCCGACTCGGTGGCTTCGCTTGTTGCTTCAGCCGATGTGGGAGACTGAGTTTTAGCTGAGCCTGAAAATTAGCCGTTTGTCACGTGGTTGTTTTTTTTTAGGGAGGATCTGGGAGGCTGGTGATCCAACCAACTATCAGCATGAGGATCTAGGAGGCTGGTGACCCAACCAACCATCAGCCTGAGGATCTGGGAGCCTGGTGACCCAACCACCTATCAGCCTGGGGATCTGGGAGGCTGGTGACCCAACCACCTATCAGCCTGAGGATCTGAGAGGCTGGTGATCCAACCAACTATCAGCCTATGATCTGAGAGGCTGGTGATCCAACTACCTATCAGCCTGAGGATCTGAGAGGCTGGTGATCCAACCAACTAGCAGTCTGAGGATCTGGGAGGCTGGTGACCCAACCACCTATCAGCCTGGGGATCTGGGAGGCTGGTGATTCAACCAACTATCAGCCTGAGGATCTGAGAGGCTGGTGATCCAACCACCTATCAGCCTGGGGATCTGAGAGGCTGGTGATCCAACCACCTATCAGCCTGAGGATCTGAGAGGCTGGTGATCCAACCAACCAACACCCTGAGGATCTGAGAGGCTGGTGATCCAACCAACCAACCAACATCCCGAGGATCACTATATAGGAGGAATAAGGGTATCAGAGGTTTCCTATTTTTTTAAAATCGTTTTCGATCTAAGAATCCAAGACAGTTAAAAGTACACTTCACTCAGAGACAATTCAAGCCAACAGTAAGCAGTTACCATTGGAGTGAACCGGTGCTTTCAGAGCCTCTTCGCACAGAGCAATCAGCTGATCGAAACGATTTTCACGGAGAGCCTCCAACGCCGGACTGAAGGGGTCCGAGCCGATGGGCTCCCTTTGGACGGGATCCTCAGAGAACGACATGAAAAATGAGCGCATAAATGCGTTGCTAGGCAACGAGGGGACAATCCGATTGGCCGATTCTTTGGCTAGTTGGCGGCCGCGGCTTTTTAGTACCTGCCATTTTTTAAATAATTTGGACCTGGGTAAGCTGATGATTTATGATATGAAATGGATAAAAACAAGGTCAGGTAAATCATTCTAGGTCACAATAGATGAGTTCAAATTAGGGGTCAAACAAGGTCAGGTAAACCATTCTGGGTCACAATACATGAGTTCAAATTAGAGGTCAAAAAAGGTCAGGTAAATCATTCTAGGTCACAATAGATGAGTTCAAATTAGGGGTCAAACAAGGTCAGGTAAATCATTCTGGGTCACAATAGATTCAGTTCAAATTAGAGGTCAAACAAGGTCAGGTAAATCATTCTGGGTCACAATAGATCAGTTCAAATTAGAGGTCAAACAAGGTCATGGTAAACCATTCTGGGTCACAATAGATCAGTTCAAATTAGAGGTCAAACATAGGTCAGGTAAACCATTCTGGGTCACAATAGATGAGTTCAAATTAGAGGGTCAAACAAGGTCAGGTAAATCATTCTGGGTCACAATAGATCAGTTCAAATTAGAGGTCAAACAAGGTCAGGTAAATCATTCTGGGTCACAATAGATGAGTTCAAATTAGGGGTCAAACAAGGTCAGGTAAATCATTCTGGGTCACAATAGATCAGTTCAAATTAGAGGTCAAACAAGGTCAGGTAAATCATTCTGGGTCACAATAGATCAGTTCAAATTAGAGGTCAAACAAGGTCAGGTAAATCATTCTGGGTCACAATAGATCAGTTCAAATTAGAGGTCAAACAAGGTCAGGTAAACCATTCTGGGTCACAATAGATCAGTTCAAATTAGAGGTCAAACAAGGTCAGGTAAATCATTCTGGGTCACAATAGATCAGTTCAAATTAGAGGTCAAACAAGGTCAGGTAAACCATTCTGGGTCACAATAGATCAGTTCAAATTAGAGGTCAAACAAGGTCAGGTAAACCATTCTGGGTCACAATAGATCAGTGCAAATTAGAGGTCAAACAAGGTCAGGTAAATCATTCTGGGTCACAATAGATCAGTTCAAATTAGAGGTCAAACAAGGTCAGGTAAACCATTCTGGGTCACAATAGATCAGTTCAAATTAGAGGTCAAACAAGGTCAGGTAAACCATTCTGGGTCACAATAGATGAGTTCAAATTGGAGGTCAAACAAGGTCAGGTAAACCATTCTGGGTCATAATAGTTAAGTTCACATTCGAGGTCAAACAAGATCTGGGTCACAATAGATGAGTTCACATTCGGGGTCAAACAAGGTCAAGTATAGTCAACTATAGTGGCTTATTAAAGTTTAAAAACTTATCTAGGCTAATCAAAGTAGTAAAACAAACAATGCAAACCGAGAATAAACAAACCTGCTCAGCCCTGGTCAGACTCTCAGCATTGCTGAAACTCTCCAATATACAGACGGCCGTGATGTCAACCAGAGCACCGCGCAGCTCGCCAAGCTTCTCGCGTACTTTAGCTCGGCGAGCCAGGGCTTTGGTGTAGCGGGGGCTCTGCTGCAGCGCATTCGTGCAATCACGCTCTACATCGTTCCATTTGCCCAGGGATTCCAAGGCGGCGGCCCGATTCTGATAGAACGTGGCCAGAGTTTCCGCTTGGTCTGGCGGGCAAAGATCGATAGCCTCCGAGTAGCATTCGATTGCTTTGTCGTAGCGGCCGCCCCGGTAATACTTGTTGCCACGCTCTTTCACCTGCAGCGCCGCTTCTAGTGGAGTTACTGGTTGCTTCTGCTGCTCCTGTTGCTGCGACTGCGATGGCGGAGGCGAGGCTTCTTGCTGGGTTGGCTTTGATGATTCGTCGGTGCCCTGATGGTTAAGGTTTCGATTAGTCAACTGGGGGTGTAATAATGGTATTGAATAACTGGGTCAAGGGGCTAGATGATTGAAGGTCAAACTCAGGGTCATCAGCTAGATGATTGAAGGTCAAACTCAGGGTCATCAGCTAGATGATTGAAGGTCAAACTCGGGTCGTCAGCTAGATGATTGAAGGTCAAACTCAGGCCATTAGCTAGATGATTGAAGGTCAAACTCAGGCCATTAGCTAGATGATTGAAGGTCAAACTCAGGCCATTAGCTAGATGATTGAAGGTCAAACTCAGGCCATTAGCTAGATGATTGAAGGTCAAACTCAGGCCATTAGCTAGATGATTGAAGGTCAAACTCAGGCCATTAGCTAGATGATTGAAGGTCAAACTCGGGTCATCGGCTAGAAATAAATATAACTTGCCTTTTGACTTCCTTTCTTGGCATTTTGAGACCGGCGATGATAAAAATAGTAGTAGGCCACACCAAGACCCAGTCCTGCTACTGGCACGGAGACCAAAGCAATGGTCTTCCAATCCCACTTGCTGGAGCTGGCTGCTGTACCACCACCCATTCAGCAATCTGTAATTTTTTTTAACAAATTAATTATTTTCGCTAACATGATTTATGACACTTCTTTATGCCACTACTTAGTATCACTCATTAAAAAGTACTAAATGCTTTCTTTAAAATTACTTATTTTTCACCTAAATAATCAGCATTCAACAACAAGGCTCTTAATATTTTTTCTACCTTGGATAGTCTAAAATTTTTTATAAAAGCTAAGTAGCAAATAATAGAATAAAACAATATTATTTTTGTTTAGTGAATAGGACTATAACAGCAGAGTCTTGCTAGTGATTTTCACACTTGGAGTTTAAAGCACGTATGTGTATCAATAGTGAACAATAACATGTTTTAAAATCTTAAATATAGTAAATAATTTTAATTAGGATTGAAATAATGCTCTAGTATAAAACATGCTAAAAAGTTATAGGTAATAATAAAATTCAATTTCAGAATTAATCAATGGTACTTTTATTGCTCTTTTTTGCTTATTACTTAAAAATATGGGGCAGCTAGGGCTTGGATAGGATAAAAAATTTGGGCCTGATTGGAATCACTTTTTTGGATGGGATTTAGGTAGAAATATTCAGTAATAAGCTCTATTCAATATATTGTTAACAACCACCAATTTGCTATTGAAGGCTACTTCTTGATTATGTCAAAATAATATAGGGCCTAATATTAATTGAATATAAGCCAGAATCTTACTTTATAGTGTAATACAATTTTAAATAATTTAGTAAACACATTTATTTTTTGTTTGAACAAGTTAAATTTGTTCAAAGAAGTCATGCCAAAAATATTTACACAATTACAAGTAAATTACACCATAGCTATTGCGGACTGTTGTTGGTGTACGCCGGAGGGAAAATCACAAATATTAAAAATGTACACCAAAAATCGAAAAATGTACGCCGAAGGACCAAAAGAAACAAAAAAAGGTCCCACAAACTTTTCCCAGTCATTTGTATGCCAATTTCTCTAAAGTGTACGCCAATTTCTGAAAAGTGTACGCCAAACCTTTGTTTTGAGCAAATGTACGCCGGAAATTTCCTGTGTATAGCTACCCCCCCTTCCGCAATATGGAAATTACATGATCAAAGTTCAAAGTTCAAAGGACCATAAAAAAGTTCCAGCAAACCATTTCTTCTTTATATTTTCCTACTTGCTATGTTTTTGCATGTAATTTCCTCTAAATCTTTGCAAATTAGCCACATTTTTACCTTTTTGCAACTTTGCTAATTTTGCCAATTATATTGACAATTTTGCACCAGGTTATGCACCAATATGCACCAAGACTCTTTGAGTGCACCCTGCTTATGCACCAATATGCGCAAAAAACTTTTGTGTGTGCTTCTCTTATATGCCAATATGCACAACCCTTTGTATAGGCCCCTATGCCACACTTGTGCACCAATATGCACTAAGATTCTTTGTGTGCATGGGAATTTTCCCCCTAAAAGGCCACTTTCCTAACTATGGGGGTTGGCCTTGGGAAGCATTTTCATAAGTTTAAATACATATTTTTCTGGGTTTATTTTTTTGCTGGGCATAGGATGCAAAATCGCATCATGTTCTTAATTTTAGGATGCAATTTTTTTAGTCTTATTTAAGAGGTCTTTTATTGTGAAGAATAAAAAAAAATCTGGATATAAAATTGCATCCTATATCAAATTTCAGGATGCAATTTTCAAAGTCAAGATGCTATAGTATCCCTATAGCACAAAAATAAACCCAGCTATTTTGTTTTTCTACTACAGCAAAGTCAAAAAAACATAAAAAATATATCCTACATCAAATTTCAAGATACAATTCAGAGATTCAAGACAGTATATATGAGTAGGCCTATTCTTTTTATTCAAAAAACTTAGAACAATAGGCCTAGAATAATGAATCACTAGGCTCCAAGTCAATTGACTTGAATAATAGTCTTAAATTAGTTTTTTATACACGATTATGACCTAAAGTAAATATAAAAGCATGTAAAGTTAACAATATATCTAATATAATCTAAAAAAACAAAAAATGCATAAATATATAAAATATTTTTTCTTGAATCTTAGTTTTTAGATAGACAAGTATGTCCATAAATATCTTAATAGGATAGTCTAAGTTCAGGACTTATATTGTTATCATAGGTCCACTATCTATATTTCCAATATTTTAGATTTTAGGCCTAGTGTAGGGGCCTAGGAATAAAAGTTGATGTGAATCCCTCAATAGTTTGACAATGCCTTGGCTTTACCGAATATACATATATATCGCAAGAAAGTTAACTTCTTAAAATTACGAATATTGACAGTAATTTAGAATGGAGGCAATTTCTTAGCATTAGCCAGAAAACTGAATAGATGCGTTAACTAAGAAAGCATTTCCGTTGATGATCAGCTGGCGGCGGTGGCGGCCACTGGACACTGGACTATTTCTTTTGAAATTTCTCTGTTTAAATCAGCGCTGAATTCCAAAATAAAACAAATAACTTCAAAAAATTGTTGATTGATTGAGGATTCTCTGTCTACCAGGTACCTCAGGTCCAGGAGCAGGGTATTATATCGGTAGCTGAGCAGTCTGTACGTGATGCTACACAGAATGCTTTATAGTAACAGTAGCTTTAGACGCGCTTTGACACTTATTTGCAAGAGGGAATACTTATAGATACTCTTGGATATTCTCAGATCGTTATCGAGCGTTGAAGCGTTGAAATCCATACAGATTACTAGCAGCTGGGCAAGGAAATCTTAAGTAGTAGGACTACTTAAGATGTCCTTGCAGCTGGGTAGCACCCAAGGACCACTGTATATAACAGTTACTGTACTGTCACTGTATAACAGTCACTGTATAACAGGACCACTGTTATACAGTGGTCCTTGGTAGCACCAAAGTGAGTATAATTATCACGACTCGAGAGTCCATTTCTTATCTAATTCCCCAGTTAAGGTTGACTCGTGTGAACCAAGAACAATATGTAAGAGCTCATTAGTCAAGACTCAGCCAATGATAACTTTAAGTGGTCCTTGGAAGCAGCTGCATGATCAGCTATGTAACTCAACCGTTATAGTTACCGTAGACGCTAACTGGCCTATTTTCTTTGACATATATAAGCTAATCATTGATATGAATTAAAATAACAAAGGAGGTATATGTATATTACGAATCCTAACTTCTCTTGACTTCGCCCACTACAAAAAAATTCAAAACAGTAGCGCGACAGAGAGGCTGATGCATAAAACAAAAGCATCGATCGAACCAATGAAGGAGGGCGCAGGAAACACAGGGAAACGGGAGGTAAATATTACAAGGTAGAGCTGTGGAATTCCTTGCATGTATTAGGGATTCTGAGGGGGGTCGGAACCCAGAGAAGTCCCGTAAAAAATCGAGGCCAGGCGGCACAGAATTGGACAACAAGACCGGACACTCAAGCAAGGAACTGGGAACAATCATTTACATGTAAACAGGACAATTCAACGTACATGCATGTAGGCGGTAATGCTTGATTACAGTAGCGACGATTCGAATTGTTATGGCTGCTAGGATCAATCGATACAGAGTTATTACTTTTGTTTACCAAATCGCTCCCGTAAATTTTAGCGTCCTATAATGTTCGACTGATGACTAATAGTGGACATCCATCAGACTGCTGCGTCGCCACATTCATCAGAGGCAACTGGTGTCACGACAACTCTACCGTCCATCCTAGCCGAGTTGCCTCCGGTAGTGGAGTTGCAGCGCCAACCGGAGCAGAACGAGCCGCCACCGCCTCCGGCTTGGCCAGTCTCTGAGCCACTGCCGCCTCCGCTGAAGCCGCCGCCGCCGCCGCTAGCACCGTTATTATCTCCGTTGGACACGAAACCACCGCCGCCTCCGCCGAAGCCACCGGTCTGGCCGCCGCCGACCCAGCCGTCGCCTCGGTTTCCACCCTCGAGTCCCTGAGCACTAGAATTGAAGAACCAACCGGCTCCCGGTCCGCCAGCCGGGCAGGGCTCGGGGCCGCCGGTCCCGCAGGCTCCAGCACCTCCAGGACACCCGTGTGACCCTCCGAACCCCACTTTTAGGAAGTTCATACCGGCGGAATCCGTGCCGTTCGGCCCGCTCTGGCCGTCGCCACCTGTTGTTGAATAAACCGATGTACGTTTTTAGATTTTAGTTGTTACAGCTGAATGGAGACAGCAAGATTTTTACCTGAAAAGTACAACGCAGCGCCCCCGCCACCACCGCCAGCCAAGAGCAACTGAGTGCTGTCCACCGCCGTGGTGTACACGAATGAGCCTCCGCCTCCGCCAGAGACGCACTTCTCGCAGATTGATCCTCGTTCAACTGATCCATTAGTGCCGCAATGGCCAACTACAATGGACAGTATAGTGCCCACCGAGAGGTTGAAGAAACCTGAGACGCGAGCTCCGCGACCTCCTTCGTATAGCTCGGGCTCCGGCATTTCTGAAGTCTTGTAGTTGATGAGACCACCGCTGACACCAAGCGCCTCGATACGATCGTCTGCGGTACAACAGCGGCCTGCACTGATCCTGCTGGCCCTTCTCCGGTGTCTGTGCGAGTGATTTTATTTTTAAATAAGCTGATGATAAATGCACTAAACCATATTTGAGTCCTCTATCAACACACAAGACTCCCTCAGAAAGCTTCCGTTGGCTATGGCGGACATTGGTGCAGGCGTGGAGACTCGCTGAGCCAGCTCACTTATCTTGCTGAACTGCTCAGTTATCCACACCTCGTCCCCGTCAGAGTCTCCAATAGCCCTCTGCTCCCAGCTGCAGCCATTGGTCTCGGACTCATACAAATACACCAGCTGGCAACGCTGGGCTCTGCTGTTGAAGCTAAGTATCGCGCAACCTAGCTTGACGCAGAGAGCAGAACAGCCGCCAAGTGACCCGGCAGTGCTCTCTTCCGTCACCCTAGTGCACAGTGAGTCTCCCAGCTGAACTGACGTCGGAAGCAGGTTGAGTCCGCTGATGCGGTTCCAGGACATCGCTACGGAGCTAGCTGCGGTGTCGGTTTTACATCTGTGTCTGATTGGTTTTTGTCAGTTTTCAGGTAATATGAGGCAATATAAACTTACCTGCAGTGCAGCAGAGAATGAACAGGCCATGCCAATTGTTGAGCATTCTGAGCAGTTTTCTTCCTGGGCTCCACAACGATGCTTCGTCAGCCATTCTATCGCGCTTTTATTTAGCTGATTTGTTGACACTTGTCTGCAGCCTGTCGGAGTTGAGCGCTGAGGGTCACTTAACTGATTGGATTCTTGATAGGTTTAGCTCCGCTTCTGCAAGAAGCACTTGATCTGATTCACCCGCGGCTATTGAAGATGTGTGTAATCGCTTAGATAAAAGCTCAGGAAATGTGATACCAGACAGTTTAAAATCCATTTTACTGATTAGAAAAAATATAGATTCGCGAATATCAAATTTAAAATAATCTGAGGTTGATTACGAGCGTATCTTTAAGGCTCGAATGTGTAAAAATGAGAGTTATCTTGACAATGCCAGTCTCAGCGCTCAGGCGTGCATCTAGATCGAGTCCACTGCTGAAGCATCTTCTGCACCAGTTCGAAGCTGACGTCGACTTCATACACAGCCAGCTGCAGTGCTGCGACTTTCGTTTTCTGAATCATGCACAAATTTATCGAAAATTAGGATTAACTTTATATTATGGTATCGATAGTTAAGTCCTAATCTGCTTTTTTGACAGACACTTCTATCGCATGATACCGCTATTTGCTAATACGTTTAATCAGCAATTGGCTCAAAAACTCCACTTTGTGACTAAAAAATTGTTTAAATTGTGTATTAAGGGGTCTGATATGAATGGCCAGATATACACCCGTGTGGTAAAAATATTGATTAAATTCAGATTTAGAAGGAAGAAAAGAGGTGAGAATGGTGAAGGGGAGATGTGAGGAGAGAATTAGAGAGGGGGTAGAGGAAATGAGGGAGGGCAGAGAGGAGAGGAACAGAAGAGGAGCGAGAAGAGAGAGAGTCATGTGAATTGTTTCTTCAATGAGCACTTCAGACTATTGTCTTTAAGCGGGCCGGATTACAATAGTGAACTCTGGCCCACGAGGGCCAGATGGAGAGCTCTCGCAATTGCGCTATTCTTTTTTATTTAAAATTAATAAATTCAAAGTTATGAGACCAATTTTTGCTAGAGCTATCAGCTGGGTAAATCAATTTATTTTCGTTTGTCTCCGTCCCATTTCCTAATCACATAAGATAATGTTCTCTTCAGATCAGCATTATACATTTTTGCCTTGCATGGTGCACCAACTGTAAGCTATTGATTATTAATAATATCTTAGCCTCAGATAAAATCGACCACAAATTATACTGAAAATGGTACAGAAAACCATAAAAATTTACTCTTAGATCATTTTGTTCCACGGGTTGAAGCGAATGCAATACGGGAATTTAGAAAATCAGTCCGCAAAGAGCAATTTTCTTAAAATTCTCGAAAAAACTACTTTTTTAAACCCTGAACACGAGTTAAGCTACGGATAGTTAATTTTTATTGCAAAATTAAGACATCAAATACGTGTCGATGATTTCCACAAAACTTTTCTAATTAACTTCTATTGCATCTATGTGGGAAGTATAACGGTCGTAATATTACAAGACATTTCAGTCCTTCTAGAATTAATATATTTACGGTATGTAGCTAGATGATTTGTCAACTCCACAATGGTTTGATAAAATAGTTTTAGAAAAAATCGCAGCAACAACCAGCCATCTTTGTAAAAGTGCATACGTTTAGATTCATGCTGCGATACTTAGCGATTTGTCAATAAACCATCGCATTCTGTTTTTTGACTGCAGTACAAAATCGTTAGCAGGCATCTAAAGACTTACAAAGTAGCAAATAGCGCAAGCACAAGAGTGACAAAAGTTGTAAATCTTCATCGACACTTAAAACGGTTTCTTCTTTAAAACTTTAGTCCAAACGACCTCGAAACCCATGATTAGCATTCCGAGGACGTACAAAACAGCCCCGCAGATGAGTACACCACCCACGTCTGCCATCGAGATAGAGTCTGCCGTAATGAACACCTTCGCCACCTTGCAGTCGGCATTCTCTGACGGAAAGTAAATCTTATTGAGCTGATCAAATAAACCGGTCTCTTTGGCTCTTTGGATTCTGAAAATAATAGTGCGAAAGAATTCAAATTTTATGTTCCGAAAACCCGCGTAAACAAGCGAAGACCACAAAAATGTTTTTATTCTTAGGCAAAACGAAAACTAATCTAAAAGTTGATTTGACAATACTGCGGAATAAAGTATTTCAGAAAGGCGTCATCAAGCTTGTAACTGTCAGTGGTAGTTTTTGGTCAGTTCCAAATCTTCAAGAACGCCAAACCAGATGCAATTATGCCTTGTACTAGTTTTTAATTTCAAGCAACATGCGAGCGTACTGAAAAACTCACAAAAAGTTGAACTGTTCAGCATAGGGCCAATTCTTAACGAACGCGAGACCGTTAAAATTAGCCAGACCATTAATCAGCTCCTTGGCTGCGTAGACTCTCTGGCAGTGCACCGTTGCATAATAGTTCACGATGTTCTTTTCGGCGATGCAAGCTATTGATGTGCCGTCTGAACTGTGTAGAACCTAGTTAATTTATTGTATTTTTAATCATCCAATTAGATTTTTCGCAAAGTATTACTGGTAAGTCCTAGGAGTTGTAGCCTAGTGGCTAGGGCGCCTGCCTCATGACAGGAAGGTCGTGGGTTCCAGCCCCGGCATTAGGAGACAATTTGTGCCCTTGAGCAAGGCACTTAATCCCGCATTGCTTCAGTCCACCCAGCTAAGATCGGGTACCAGTTTGAGCTGGGTAAATTTAGTGTGGGTGTTGCGGCCCCTCCAGCCCGTCAGGCTGAAAGCTGTACACAGCCCTCGGATGCGCCGCGCAACTAGCTGCGGCTGTGCTGTGGACTGTACATCTGATCGAAAGGTCAGGTGTCTAAATTTATTTATTTATTATTTTTTACTGGTAAATGCATATGTATACAAAAAACACGCACGGTTTCGGCACATTGGATTCCAGATGCCTGAGTGAACGCTACACGAGATAAGACGTCGTTTGGAAGGCCAGAAGAAGACGCCAAACCAACGGGAGCAATTACATCATAATCCGGTGACTCGGCCAACTTATCCAACGAACTAATTGGTTCCGGCGAGTTTAATATAGTCAGCTGGGATGCCAACTCGCCTGTAAGTAATCATGACTTGTTTTCTTTGATCAGGTTGATTTTTGGGTTCTAAATAATTTATTAAATTTGTAAAAAATGGAGGAAAAGGGTAGAAATAGGAAAGTTAGAATCAACATTTATTTTTATTTTAAATTCGACGCGTTTCGCACGCCATGGTGCATCGTCAGGTATATTTGGTAACGAGAACGGTTGAGAATTTTGATTAAATATTGGCTTGAACGAAGTACATAGGTAAAGAAAGGAGAGGAATAAAATATATTTAATTTTAATTTTAATTTCACTGTACATAATTCTTGTCCATTGGTCAAAAGGCAGAGTCGGGGCAGTAATTTAAGTTATTGATCGCCAAGTGAGTGTACATTGTACACACAAACTGTGACTCTCAACAGTCAGAAAACGCGGAGGACATGACCGGCACCACTATGTTGTAATTGGGTGTTGAGTTTTGGTGTCTGAGCCTTTATGTGCAGGGCCTCGAGAATTTTAAGTTTGGAATCAGTAGAGCTTTGGTCAATAACTTTAAAGCGTTCTTCAGGTTCACAATCGCTACAATTGGTGCATTCAAAGAGGTGGGTTTGTATAGCCGATGGTTTTAGCCAGTGCTCCCTGATCCTTGTGTGCAGGTGTCTTTTAGTTTTCCCCACGTAGGAGACGCTCTGGTCAACAGAGCAGGTGAACTGATAGACGACACCAGCACGCAGAGCACAAGGAACACGTGACTTTAACCTGCTAACATAACTGCCAATCTTGTTCGTCCGGAAGACAACCCGGATGTTACAATTTAAGGAGGCAAGGAATAACCTCTGCAGTCTGTTTTTGAAGGTCAGAGATGGAGGGCCGAGGAAGGGGAGAAGCAAAATGGGTTCAGATTCCTTAACGAGTTCAGATTGAGCCGGTTTTTGTTGGGTGATTTTTTCAGAGATGAACTTGTTCATAATTTTGTGAACGAAACGAGAGGGGAAGTCATTTTGGTGGAACAACCTGGTGAGGAATTGCATCTCCTGGTCAAAGTTAAAATTAAAAATTTAAATTAAAATTAAATATATATTTTTTTCCTCTCCTTTCTTTACCTATGTACTTCGTTCAAGCCAATATTTAATCAAAATTCTCAACCGTTCTCGTTACCAAATATACCTGACGATGCACCATGGCGTGCGAAACGCGTCGAATTTAAAATAAAAATAAATGTTGATTCTAACTTTCCTATTTCTACTTCTCGCTAAGCGAGCGACTCTACCGGAAAAGGGTAGAAATACCAAATATGGAGAAAATTAGCTATTAGTTAGGCGTTATGTTGGGTTTTTTCCTGATACAGTAAACCAAAAATTGATTTCTGTGGTTTTAGTGAATAACTCAAGTGTAAGTTATTACAGGAAGGTCGTGGGTTTTGCCCCCAGCGCAGGCAAGTCTGGTTAGCGTTACGTTAGAAGTAACGTTAAACATAGTGCAACGTCAAATTTCCATGCGGACGCTCATCCTTTTGTGTGCTGGCGCGCCCAATTCTATCAGACAATTTGTGCCTTATGAGCAAGGCACTTAATCCTGAATTGCTTCAATTCACTCAGCTGGGATCGGGTACCAGTTTGAGCTGGAAAATTTTCGGTTGGGTGTTGCGGTCCCTCTAGCAGCACGTCTAGCTAGCTGCGGCTGTGTCGTTGGCTGTGCATCGAGCTATTTGGTACGGCTTTGGTGTGCAACAAATATAATTTTGCAGGGACGCCTATTTGTATCTCTTAGGAGCGTATAAATACCGTTTTTCTTACATGCCCAACTCGCGTAAATTCTTAGTTACCCATACTTGGGCAAGCTTTGAAAAATTTCCGTTGAGGCGAAGACTATTTCGAACTATAAACAAATTATTAGGATACGAAGTTGATAGGAGTCACCTTTAAAATAAAAAAATTTCTATCTGAGATTATGAGAAAAACTTAAGTTGTTGCGTATAGGACCCATTTATAGAGGCTGTAAAGAGGCCACATTAACTCTTCATTAAGGCTAGATCAAAAAGATATCCCTCGCATGTAAGTGAATTTTGTAGCACTTAACGCATCTTGTTTGCTAAGTCGTCTCCATTCAGCATCGTTCAGAATCAGGAGTCCATTTTCTACTCACCAGTATAAGCACCGTAGATTATCACTGTCAGCATCCACCAGAATGCCAACACAATTCTTGGGCTGAGAGCGAACGGATAAAAATCGTGACCCTGCTGCAAGAAGCTGCTCAGCACTGAGAATAGATACTCTTGAAACCAAAGCTCATCGGAGACTGCATACGGCAAGTGAAGGTTCGGCCCAGAGAAGCTGTTAAAATAGGCGAGCAGGAATACAACAATTGAAGCGGCTAGTACAAATGCTAGCACAGTGATCCAAACTCGAGTGTCAAATGGTCGATAGAAAGCCCATAGTCGACTGTTACGAGCTGGACGTCTGACAAGAATCCCAAGCCAAGTAGGCGGAAATTCAATCGAATAGTCGAACAAATTGGTGAAGTTGCTTTTTGGTGAGTCGAAAATCAGCGCGAAATCTGCTCGCTAAAAATGAAGTGTACCATTTTTAATAAGTAGCATATGTACTTCACTTGGCATGAAAAGGGCCTTGATACTTTGTGCCGCCTTAAGTTTTTCATTCTTTTCAGCGGCTGTCACTCAATTTTGGGGTCAAATTTCTTTACTCGTTTTTAGCCACTACTTAAAGCAAAACCAAGATTAATATGAATAAACTATATGCTAGTTCATCCGCTCGTACTTACCCCGGCAAGTACCTCATCCAAGCAAAATGAATGATGATAAACAGAAGCAGTCGAATGCTCTGTCAGAGTATACCTGAAGTTTTATTTTTTTCATTAACTGCATTTTTGTAGCAAGCATTGATCCAAAATTTTCTAGTGAAATAGTACAAGTACATAAACAGGGTGTCTGCAATTACCGAAACTGTAGATTTTCAGCGAGGATGTCCAGTAAAGCTTCCTGGAACGATTTTTCTCTCTGGCCCAAAGCGCTCACGTTGAAGGAGTATGGCGGAGTCTGCAAGTTGACAACAGTTTGATGAGTAGAAACAGAAGAGAATGTACAAGTAAATCTAGTGACCAAGGAAGTAATTTTTGTTGACTGGCTTACCACAATGGCGCAAACATTAAGCGATAAATTTCCAAATCCTACAAATGTGTTTGGAAAAAGCAGCAATTTGTGGCGGCTTTTTACAAAAGCTCTGCTGCTTTTATTCTGGGTGTAATAGCGCCCACTTTCCAAGAAACCATCCTTGCTGCATTGCGGGCATTGCTGCAAGGCGTAGTACTCTAAGTAGTCGTTGTGCAGGTGTCTCGAACTTGAATTAAACTTTATTATTGACAGAACTGATTCGTAGCTGGGTGACTAAAAGTTAAATGTACTTTCTTTCAGCGAATCGTTTTTTAATATACGAGAATAAATCAATATCATGCTCCTGGATTCTTACATTTTTAATAGCATTTGCCACTGCTAAACCTCCGTTCCAACCTCCGCCGCTGCATGATGCGTTGCTAAGGACGCTGCTAGTGTTGCTACCCATGCTGCTATTGACAAATACCGTGTTGAATCCTCGACCGAAGGCGAGCAGTGCGTCCAAAATCCGAATCTGAACTGCCTGTGTATAATAATAAAACAGGGTTATAAACGTGACTACGAGCGTATATGCTGATTTTTGATCAGCTACATGGATGTTACTTACATTCACATCATCAGCTTTGCAGGCATCAAAGATTGCTGCCAAATCAACTGAACAAACGCCTCCCTCCAGCTGTCCGTTAGTCGGACTGCGAATTAACAGCAGATTTGGCAATCCGGCCCGAATTTTCACGATTGGGCCAGCTGCAATTATGCTGAGCAGTTGGCTGGGTGCCAAGCTAGGGCTGATCACCATCCAGTAGGTATTAACCCCGAGAAGTCGATTAGCTGAAGCCTGAAGTGCAACCAACTTAGTATAAGTATGGCCTAAGATGTTTAATCTTCTTATACGAGCGTAAGTGTAAATTTTTTCCGGATATACTGTTTTTAATTATGTCTTCTAAACCTTTTCTTTTAAAGCAAAAATACCTAATAGCAAACTTTAAAAAGATATTCAGGCTTTGATAACTTATTAAATTGTAAACTGGCAACGAAATCAAAGACTCTTAGAATGCGAGTAGGACCAAGTGCAGAAAATGTAAAGGAATGAATGCGTACGAGCGTATCGTTTTAACATTGCTTGATTATATACTTAAATTACGATGATTTTTTAGCTTCAATTTTTAAACGGTCTCTTAACCTACCATCGGGACGAAGCCAAACTAGCAATACTATGTTTTATTAAAACATTCTAATTCAGCGTACAAGCTTACAATTGAAAGTTAAACAAAAGGCCCAGTTTTTATTAATTCTAGCTGTCTAGCTATTCATTTCTGGAAAATACGCTCTTAGCAGAAATATCACCAAGGACTTCTAGTCGTCCTTGAATATCACTTGTGTGGAAGTATTTAAAGAGAGCCTTACCAGCTGAATAGCATTAATGACATTGGCTTCGCTGGCCATGACAACCACAAAATTAACGCCTGCCACGTTTGACCGTTTCAAAATACTCAACAGTAGTTGAGTTGCGTTGAGGTCAGGCTCCGTTGAATCCAATTGATAAGCATTGTTAGACAAAGTTGGAAATCGCTTTACTAGCAAGGCTTGTATTTGTTCGATTGATGAGGCAGCTACAATTAATGCATTGTGATTCTTTTTTTTAAAAAATATGAAAAATTTCTACTGGGACTAGACTTAAAAGTTCATTTTCTATACTATATTTTACGCGATCAACCCAAAATTTGTTATTTTTGCCTTTCTATCCATCTAATGTCGCATCCCGGAAATTGCTTTGCAAGAAAATATTTGGTACATTAGTTTAGTTTGGATGCTGAGTTGCCTTCTATCACATTTAATAAGTTTATTTGTGCAATGATTTTTCTTAATTTTTTATAGCTATATTGATCCCACATAGTTTTTATTTAAAACATATACACTAGCTCAAGCAAAACTCTCAGTACTTAACTCACCTTGGTTAGTGTCATGCAAAATCAGTACCGAATCAATACTTCTTAGCGTTTCCATTGACGACACAGCGGCTTCCAGGTACCAGATCGGAGGCTCCATGGCAACAAGTGTGTAATCTAAAACATGGAGGAAATGAGATGCCTTCCTCAACTCGAGTGGCAAACTTCGCTCAACCTAATCAACTTTAATAAATTAGCTAATTATGGCAAATATTGAACCAACGCCTAATGAAAATCACTGTTTCAATTTCTTGGATTCAATTTCAGAGAAAAAATTTCCCTTCAAGTGGCTTAAGTATAGCTTTTATGTCTACTGAAGCTTCATAAATGCATTCAAAGAAATATGAGCCTAAAATGCCATGTTATTTTTTAATGAATAGCTTAATGTCAGTGGTAACGTTATACCCCCTATTTAGCTTCTTGTCTGTCTGTCCTCTAATGTAGTGTACTACTATTACTGAAGTTTTTCCAGCTCGAATGTCAATTCCTGTCTGTTATTTGTCGATTTAGTTCGCCAATAAACATTTTTGGACTTGTATCTAGTGCGCCTTGTATGGATATTCGATTTTCGGATGTTTTCAGATTCTATCGATTAGACTTCTATCAATAATGTATTATCGCATCCTAGACAAATATAAAGACAGCTACGGCAGATTCGTTATCCAAGAAAATCAGTCAATATTTAATCTCACTGTTAATCCATGAGTAGTCGCACAGTGCAGTGGGAACTACAATCACTGGCAGGGTCATTGAGGCTGCCAGCTCGCTAGCCAAGGCTGCAAGTCGGCAGTCACCAATTGCCAGTATTCCGTGATAGCCTCCGGTCCACTGGCAAGCTGTACAAAATGATTTATGATAGACTACGTTTAACTACGTTGATTATGTTACACTTGCTTAAAAGCACAAAAACTCTTTAGCTATAAAAGACGTATAGATGCATGGGACTGAAAAGCTTTTAAGGCTTTTAAGTCGGCATTCTACACTACTCTGTGCTTTTTGAAATGCAAGAGTCTCGGCTGTTGTAGGAAATCGAGAATTCAGCAAGCCTAGGTAGTTTACTGGGATTTAATAGGAAAAAAACTTAAAGTAGCATTTCGAAACGATTTTTTTTTGCTTTTTTTCTGCAAAAATGCAATAAATCTTTCAAGAAAAGTACTTTTTCTTTTTTTACTGCGGGACTCAAGTAGAGTGAATTAATAGGCTCGGTATATGCTGCATCAGTTTCTAGATGAAGGAGTGTCGAGATTCAATGATAAGATTATTCAGCTATTAGGATTATCGAGCACTTTATAAAACGAAGTCTTTTCAAATCGATTTTTATTGAGTTAGAGTCCCTTAGAAACCATTCTATGGATTTTTAAAGAGTACTTATAGAAAATGAATTAAATGCTTCCTATTCTGAGCAAATAAATTGTGACTTGGCCTCGGAAGCATTACAGATTAAATAATTATAAAAAGATACAACACGGTCTTACAGTCAATTACACTGAATTAATTATTCACGAGGGATCTCAAAATAAAGAAAAAAGGCTATCAGGAAAATGAAACTATTACAACTTTTCAAATAACTCAGACCATACGTGATGTTAAATAAGTAAAACTTTAGACGCACCTCGTTGCAACGCCGAAACCCATCCACTGTAGCTGCTTCCATTGCTGGCGGTAGTCACTACTTGGTAGATATGTGCTACAAGACGAGCTTTAATCCCACCGCTGCCACCACTGACTCCGCCTAACAGACGCCAGTCCCGATTCACAGCACGCTCAAGCATGGCTTGAATAGCGGCGGACTTTGCTGACGCTTCTGAAGCAGAATTACTCTCAAGCAGGACCATTAGGTTGAGCTGTATTATGCTGGTTGACGATGTTGACGATAAAAAATAAAATATCGCTACGATGCAAAAACTGACTGCATTTAAACGGTTATTCATTTTTGAATCGAGCAGATTGTTGTACGCTTCTTATTGGAACGAAAAAAATTAGATTAGTATTTCTTTTCAGCTCGCAGCTCGTGCTTTTTTATCCAAATGAGGAGAATAAAATGGGATACAGAGCGGAAGTTCTCATTGGCTGAGAGGTCTGAAGAAGAAATGAGAGTTTCAGCCTACTCCTAGAAATTACGCACAGTGTTCAGCTGTTCATGTACAAGGGTTTCATTGTACTTAAAATATAGTACATCCTGACTACCTAAAAATACTCCCCCATTGCAGCATTTTCGCGAGAATCAAAATGACCGTCGTTAATAAAAAATAATGTAAATTTAACATATTAAAAAAAATCAATACAGTGTTCGAAGCACACTGGCAAAACACTCAGATAACTAAGGCTAAATTGCGCTCCTTGACGGAATTTTTTCGCTTTTAATAACTAGTACAACGAAATTGCAACACAGGTTAAGTTGTATGGTTGTACTCGTACTACGTGTAGCTTAAGTTGAAAATTAATAGAGTGAATTACAAGAACCAATGAAAAACACCCACTCAGCTTTCGCTGTTTGTTAAGCTCATCGATTTTTTGGAAAGACTATGCCAGGAGAGTAAATTTCAGATGCGAAGGTTGAAAATTTTCTCCATCAGACACTTTGCTTGCACTTTTATTCATAACCTTTGGTTATCAATCTTCGCACAAAATTCGAAGATAGATAGATAGATAGATAGATAGATAAGGGTCTCCCTTATCATATTTGCTTTAAATGGTCACGTGCGCGCTAAGAATTCGATACTTTTTAAATATTAGCTATTGATTTAACGAGGTAAAACTAAAATATTTGGTTTGTTTTTTTAATGGAACAGTCACAGGAAAAAGACTTTTTAAGTTGCTACGGTTCATGAAACTGTCAGAAGTTGATGTTGATGAAGCTGTCAGCAGTTGATGAAGCTGTCAGTATTTGATGAAGCTGTCAGCAGTTGATGAAGCTGTCAGCAGTTGATGAAGCTGTCAGCAGTTTATGAAGCAATCATTAGTTGATTTAACCCTACGAATCCTACGAAATAAATCCTCGTAGATAAGCAGAAAAGCATTTAGAACGCTAACTCAATTAATTCTAATCATTTCCAAAGAAAATGTTTTCTTTCACGATTTATTCCCCCTACTTTTGCCCTTATCATAATATTGATTATGATTGAGTGCCCAGCTGACGCCAGCTCTGCCCGTCCGTAGAAGAAAATTTGCACTTCGGCTGGAGCTGAGCGTGAAAAAAGGAAGTGTTGTGACGCTCAGCTTTCATTTTGGCCCACTTTATTTATTCTCGCATCGCTTTTTCCCCTTTACCTGCTCGCTTAAGTCCAGTGCAAACACACATAATAATGCGTACTTACAACCATTATGCTTCCTATAAGGCCATTTTGTGGGTTTAAATCATACAGCAACTTGGTATACAATAAAAATTAACTACACTACTTATATCGACGATTTAGAAAGTAGCATATTAACGTTTAGAAAGGATACAATTACGCAATGCAAAATTGATGCCAGAAAAAGAAGAAACGCGCACGGCAATTCGGAAAAGTGCACCGTCAAAATATTATCATCAACTATTTTGGTTGATTGCCTAAACTAGCTCGCATATATAATCGTGAAGGCCTTTTATAGGCCATCTTTTTATTGCTTTTAGCTTCATCATATTTCACTGACATGTAGTTATTTGTGGTGGAAAACAAGCAACAATAATTGCAACTTACAACTATTGCGCTTAAAATTAGACATTCGCTTTACTTCCATCTCTTTCCAAAGTAGAATGCAAGACGGGGCTTTCAGGACAGTAAGAATCGCCCTTTTCTATATGCGCCTATAACTAAATTAAATATCCCCAGGCACTTCAGCAAAAATAGGGTACCTCCCCTTTTTGACCAAAAGTCACCAGATCCCATTCACTAGCCTAAATTTAATATGTCCCCATAGATTCGTACCTTTTTCCCAATGGGTCCTCTGGGACAGAGGAAAAAACTGGGACAGCCACAAAAACCTCGTAACATGCAAAAAAAATCATAATCCATAATCCATAATTTTGTTTATCCTGGCGAGTTCAATGCACCTCCAGCTTTCATCCGGAGACACTGAACCTAAGCCTCATTCTAGCAACTTAAACACATTCAAGCATCAACACAGGGTACTCACCCCGAAAAAAAAATATAAATTTTCAATAAAAATGCTTCCAACTGTCTCTCCAGGATCTTACTATGTTAAGCCTCATCCCAATTACAAATCTAAGTACCAATGCAAGAAGGAATGCAAAGAATATATGAAAAAATTCTGGCCTAACATTGAACCAACCATCCCGAATCTTAATCATGCGGTTAAGATTCACTGGCATTATTTGCATGGGGTAACTATTAAAGATTACGACAGCTACTATAACTTTTCAGAAATTATTAAGCAACTGTAATTTATTTCATTTTATTTTTTTTTCTCTCACATCCTTTCAATAATAATTGTCATTGCGAACTCTTCAAAAAAAAGTTGAAAATTTTTGGATAACTGTTTCTCTTTTCCAATGAAAGCCGCAAATTTATTTGCGACTTTCCATATCAATCTATATCATCGCTTAAGAATCGCTTAAGATATTCGACTTCTGAGATGTAGCACATTATTAATTGAAAAAAGTGAAGACATGAAAGCAAAATAATGCTAAGACAAAGATAAATATGTTACTTAATTTTTTTATTTTGTATAGTTCAAATTCGCGCCAATTCCTGTAAATACAGGAAATTCAAATTCGCGCCAATTCCTGTAAATACAGGAAATTCAAATTCGCGCCAATTCCTGTAAATACAGGAAATTCAAATTCGCGCCAATTCCTGTAAATACAGGAAAAAGTTAACTATTAAAGTAGACATCCTCTTCTAGAAGGTCTTCGTCTTCATTAATGTCGAACTTCATCTCAGGATTGATCTCCAGTCTCGTAGCAAAGTTTTCATCTTCTTTGATGGTGCGCTCAATCGCCGTCTTGTACTTCAGGATTGTATCCATGGAGTACCCAGTCAGAAGTAGAGCAGGATAGTCCTTCGCGAACTTTGTAAAGTTGGCCAGACGCTCTGCGTACTTTATGGGAATGTCTAGCTTTGTGGCTGCCTGGGCGATTGTCATTTTCTCTTGGAGAGCGAGCAGAATCAGTCCTTGAGAATGGTTCGCTAGTGTCTTCAGCGTTTCCAAGTCCGCGATAAAATCCTTCAGCGAGTTGAATTGCTTAATTAGATCATTCTCATCAAGATGGGTGAGATTCTCTTCATTTGCATCCAGTACCAAGATGTTGGGTGCATCTCGGAACCGCGTCTTGATGACGAAAACTTCTTGCAGATGCGCAAGCTTATTGCGGAGTCTGCCAATGAAACGTCCTTCCTCTTCTGCTTTGTCACGCTTCTTTTCATTCGTCTTGGAACTTCTCAGCTTTTCTTGTGACTTTTTCTCAAGGTCTTGCAACAAATCAAACAATTTACGCTTATCTTCTGATTCCATTTCATTGATAGCAATGGCTAATGAAGATGGATCTTTCTTTACAACATCCTTCAACGATTCTACTATTTTTCCAGCCGTCGCCATTGTAATATCAAGGTAAAGATTTAATACACGGGAAATCTACTTTAAAAGAGCACCGTTGAGACGGTAACTTACTTAAATAAGAAGGCAACGCAGGTTACGCAGGAGTTTAGCTTGAAATAAATAGCTTCGTTCGCTCGCTTATTGGTTGATTTCAGGAGTTTACACGCAGGAGTTTACACGCAGGAGTTTACACGCAGGAGTGTACAAAAAAGAGCTGTCTGTCTCTCCCTTTATCGATGGCTAATGAAGATGGATCAAAAATAGAGTACAAAATAGTGTGCATTTCAGTACAGACTTTCCTCTTTCCCTCCCCCCTTTTTCCTCGCTCTTTCCTGTCTCTTTCGGTCTCAAGCCGGGGGGGGGGGTGGTTGCGCGGGCTGTCTGTGTCTCTCTTGATCGATCTGGCCGGTTCCTCGTCTTCCTCGTTTATCTGCTTCATTTTCTGCATCTACTGCTTAGAAGACGGGGAGCTTAAAACGCAACCTCTAGCCCAAGCTCTTTCAGTAGCCTTCCCATTTCCTTATTTGGCGCGTGTAGTATAAACCCTACCCCCGCGAATCTCTCTTTTCCCATGCAACCGCCAACCCCCAACCCTAACTTAGTCTTTCCAGCTATAACTCCTTTAACTAATTTCCTCGCCATACTCTCTCTCCAACCACTCGATGCCCCCATACTGTCTAGACTTCTAATCATTTCCTTGTCCCATCGGTGTTTCTCATTTGGGAAGTCGCGATACTTAATATCATGTTCCATACATACCTCATCAAGCTCATCTACAGGCTCATGACCCGGATTAGGCACATTGTTAGAATCTAACTGAATTTCAAGAGGGTTCAAAGGTCCACAATACTTATATCCAGGGATTGTCCACCCTCTGTTAGGCTTCGGAAGCTTTTCAATTATTCCGTGAATGTCGGGCATTTTAATTTATTTTTTATTAAAAATAAAATTAAAAAATAATGACTGAGAGCAAATTACAAGCAATCTATTACTGTGACAACGGTTATTTTGTTGGTAAAAATGCCGTCTCCAAATTAGCAGAACTCAGTAAAGAACCAAAACAAATAGTAGAAAAATGGCTGTCTAAACAGGCTGTTTATCAAGTCTATTTCCCACCTGTTAAATTTACAAGACCCCACTTCAACATCTATAAGCCTAATGAGGCGTACCAAGCGGATCTTCTGTTTCTCCCAAACGACTCTGGGTATAAGTACGCTCTTACAGTTATTGATGTAGCTTCGCGTTATAAAGAAGCAAGACCGCTGAAAACAAAGAAGTCAGAAGTTGTAGCAACTGCTTTTCAAAATATTTACGAAAATTCACCTTTAACCTTCCCAGAAACATTGATGACCGATCCGGGTAAAGAATTCATGGGTCGAGTTAAAACTCTAATGGAGAAGAACAATACAAAAATTCGTTACGGTAGAACCGAGCTTCACAGAGATCAAGCCTTCGTAGAAAGATTTAATCTAACTTTAGCCAAGCGACTATTTACTAAGCAGACAGCAGAGGAGCTCAAACTGAAGAGCGGACAATACTACACGAAATGGACAGACAGACTCCCAGTAGTAATCAGTCAGCTTAACAATGAAGTTTCTCGCATGACAGGCCTAAAACCTTCAATTGCAATTAAACAAGACAAAGTTCAGCTTAAATCTCACAATCCACAACAAAAAAATTATCCAAAGCTCCCAGGGGTTTATTCTCCGGAAATTCTCACAAATTCTGAGTTTGTTCGATTCCTTTACCTGCCGGGTGAATTAGAAAAGGACACAAAGAGACGAGCAACTGACCCCTATTTCAGTTTAGATGTACATAAAATAGACAGGCACTTTACAACAGCAACTGGTGACTACTATTTTCTTTCTCAAGCCTTTAATCCTAAATCCCCTACAAGATCATTTGCCAGAGCAGAACTTCTCGTCATTCCAAGTGACACAGAAATAAATTAAAAAAATAAATTTAAAAAATAAATACGTACAAAAAATGATTGAAACCAGAACAGTTAATAAAATTAGCAAAATCATCGACTCCAAATAACCAGGTTTTGTAACTATTAAGGGTATGAAAGTGAAAGTCGATCCGTTACAGCAGCAAATCCATTGTAAAGATTGCAATCACAGCATTACAGATGAAAAGACAGGTGGAATCCTGCCTCTCGCTGCACTGATTCCAATCATTGCGGGTGCAGTTGGTGCAGCAGGTGGAGTTGCTGGAGGTGTTGCAACGGCTGTGAAAGCGGGCAATGACAGGGCTCACCAGTTAGAGATGCAGAAAATCGCGAGAGAAAAGGGAGTCACAATTAAAGCAGGTGAAGGCGGCCTTTGGGAAAACGAAAACATTTCAAAATCCGACGTCATAAAAGCTATAATGACATTGCATAAAGCAGGATTTACAATGCTCCGGATGTGAAAAGATAAAAGCAGGGATCTGATCAGTAATACTAAAATTAATCAAAAGTTGTTAGTCCAGAGAAGTTCAAGCAAAAGCTAAGGGTGACCACCCAAAAAAATTTTTTAAACTGATAGAAAAAACATGCCGAAAGCAAATCCAGCAAAAGATTCTGTAAACTCTTATTTTTCTAAAGATTTTTCGCGAAGCCAAAATCTTTCATTTCAGGACAAAAGCAAACATCTTCAAGAACTCTGTAAGCAAAAGTTCAATACAGACCCAGGACACCTAGGCAGCTATGAAAAACAATTAGAAGTAATAAAGCAACTACAGTCATCAGATCAGTACACCCCAGTAAAAAACCCAGCAGCTGAACACCAACAGAAGAGCCGCAACCTAGTTAACAAGTACCAAACTCTCACAGGGCAAAATGTACCTAAATACCCACAGAATAAACAGGAACAGGATGACCTGGAAAGAACAATCCACCAAATTGAGTCAGAGATGAACCAAGAAGACATTCAATTTGCAAAGAGAACTTTTACAGACCACTACATAGAGTACACCATTCCCGCCAAACACAACACAGCAAAATCCACAACAACATCCAACACAACGACTCCTGACGTAAATGACTTTAGAGATGACATTCAATCAGTTATCAATCACACACTTAAAACTCGCAAAACCTTCAAGCTTCAGCTCTCGTTTTTATTGGAATTTTATATGCCTACGAAACCCACCGAACATCTTGAATATTACATGACCACTAAGGCTTCACCCTTTAGTCCAACCGATTCACCAGACCCTTTTCTACAAGAAGTTAGTAAAAAGATTGACGCCTTTACATCAAGAGGTTCTGGTTGGGTTGTTACTGGGATTCGAAAAGTTTCAGTTATGATTTTCAAATTCGATCCCCTTAAAGCTTCTTCTTACCTGGAACTACCAACAAAGCTCGCCAATAAAAAGGCATGTATCAACGTGAAGAACTATGATAACTGCTGCGCTTTATGGGCGGTTTTGTCAGCATTATTGCACGACAAGGATCGAGCCCATCCTGAAAGAACTTCACATTATAAGACGTATTTTGACGAGTATTTTACCAAGTGTATCAGCAAAGGAATATTATTTGAGAAAGGAGGTTTAGCAGTCTCTCAAATCCCCAAACTAGAGGAAGTGTTTAATAATAAAATCAGAATCACCGTATTCGAGTGGAATGAAAGCAAAGAGAAAGTTGAAATTGTTAGGAGTAGCAAGAATATTCTAGACGAAGACCCGACCCGACACCCAGCAGCCAGGCGCATAGAAGTCGATCTTCTCATAATTGGAAACTTACAGTCTGAGGCTCATTATGTTTGGATTAAAGATCTTTCTAGGCTTCTCCACAAGCAAATGACAAACCACAAAGAAGCCGTATCTATCTGCAGATTGTGTCTTAAGTATTATTGTGGTGGTAAAGAAAGTCGGGAGGCAAAACTCACAGAGCATGGACTCACCTGTGAGGACCATCCAACTAACTGCTCTCTTCCTTTCGGTAACCAGAAGTATTTACGGTTTAAAAATTATCACAAGATGGAGAAACTTCCCTTTATTGTATTTGCCGACTTTGAATGTTCAAATGTTAACGGCAAACACGTCCCAAATTCAGTAGCATACGTTTGCATTGGAAATTCTGATGTCATCGAGTATAACCACTTCTTCGGGGAAGACTGTGTTAAACAGTTTATATTTAGAATGCTAGAGTTACGTAGAACATTTAGCTCAATCCCACCTGTGCCAATCAATATGACCGAACAGGATGAGATCAATTTTCAATCAGCGACCCGTTGCTACATATGCAGAAAAGCATTTGAAGACAGTTTAAAGAATCCGAAAGTTAGAGACCATTCGCACTTCGACGGCGGCTTCAGAGGTGCCGCACACAAAACCTGCAACCTAAAGCTAAAAAATAACATCCACGATTTAAATATTTTTCTACATAACGCTCGTTCATACGACCTGCACCTAATCGTTGAAAGAATAGGTGAAATAGAGGGTATTCACCTCGACTGCATAGCTGAGAACAAGGAAAAGTTTAAATGCCTCAACATAACAGAGGGGGGGGCGTCCGGTTCACTAAGTGGTTGTTCTGGTTTGGTTAAAATCAAGGATTCTTACCAGTTCCTACAAGCCCGTCTACGCGCATTAAGTAAAAATCTAACAGATGAGCAATGCACTTATACAAAAATCCTGGCACAAATATTAGCAAACCAAGATCCCGAATCTTTCAAGCTACTCAGAAAGAAAGGTTTCTACCCTTATGAGTATGTGACCGGTTCGCACATCTCGCACATCTTTGAAGGTGAACTTCCACCAAAAGAAAAGTTCTTCTCGCAGCTAAAAAACTCAGGAATTTCTGACAAAGACTATGAGCATGCACAAGCAGTCTACAAACATTTCAACTGCCAAAACTTTTTTCAATACCACATGATTTATCTTTACACAGATGTTTTTCTTTTGGCCGATGTGTTTCAAACCTTCAGAAACACCTGGTACACAGCATATGGTCTTGATCCCGCACATTATGTAAGTTTGCCCGCCACCAGCTGGGAATCTCTACTTAAAATGAAATGGGATGAAAACCCAGACTGGTATGTTGAACTTCTAACCGACATTGACATGTACAATTTTATAGACACAGCGAAAAGAGGCGGCATATCAATCTGCGTGAACAGATATGGAAAGGCGAACAATCCATATCTCAAATCTTATGACCCAACGAAACCCACAAATTATATCGTTTATTTAGACGCCAACAATCTCTATGGCTGGGCAATGAGTCAAGACTTACCGGTGAGAGACTTCCAGTGGCTCCCCGTATCACAAATAAACCCAGCGTTTTCGATACCTGCGATTTACGAGGTTGACGTAGAAATTCCCTATGAACTCCATGATCATTTCTCTGACTTTGCGCCATTCCCGGAGAATATTAACTGCCCAAAGATTATCGAGCACCCAGACGGCTCATGGACCCTGTCTACAGAAAACGAACACACAGCAAAACTCACCCAAAACCTACACAACAAGACTCGCTACAAAATCCATTATAAGCTGCTACAGTACTTCATATCCTTAGGCTGTAGGGTCACAAATGTACATAGGGCCCTCAAATTTACAGAAGAAGCGTGGATAAAACCCTACATAGAAAAGAACACCCAGTTCAGAGCCAAAGCAACCAACAACTTTGACAAGGATCTGTTCAAGCTGGCAAACAACTCTGTATACGGCAAGACTCTTGAAAATGAGCGCAACCGACGAATCTAAAACTCGTCACCGTTCATGAGCGTGACATCATTCAGAGAAATATTTCTAAACCGACTTTTAAGGAACTTCACGTCTTCAACGATTACTTAGGGGCTGTTCTATTCTATAAGACAAAAGCAACACTCTGCAAACCTATATTTACAGGTGTCACTGTGCTTGATGAATCGAAGCGTCTTATGTACAGTTTCTTCTATGACATGAAACGACAATATGGGGATCGGAGCTCGGTCACAGGCGACACTCGGTTAAAACTTCTTTACACTGACACCGACTCTCTAATTCTAGACATTCAGACTAAGGACATCTATCAGGACATGCTTGAACAAAACCACCTCCCCCAAAACCCTTACGATTTGTCAGAGTACCCAGAATCATTTAAAACTTTGAAAGGGGATCAAGTGTTCGACCCATCCAATAAAAAAGTAATTGGTAAAATGAAAGATGTAGAGGCAGGTGATGTTATCTCCGAGTTCATTGGTTTGAGATCAAAATCGTATTTTGTTAAATGCAGTGAAAGCGATGAAAGCAATGAATCAGGAAAAATAATTAAGAAGTCCAAGGGAATTCCAAAGCATGTAGTTAAGAACTCTCTGCATGAAGAGGCCTACAGAGATGCCCTGTTACATAATAAGAAAACTAGACATGAGTTTGTAAAGCTTCAGTCGAAGAACCATAATATTTTTACCATAAACCAGAAAAAGATTGGCCTGTCAGGGGCAGATAATAAGAGGGTTGTCTTTCAAGACAATCTTACGAGTCTTCCATTTGGGCACTGGAGGTTGAAGTATAAGGTTTAAAAACGTAGACTAAATTAAAAAAAAAAATAATGACAAAAAAAATTAATGACGACAAATATTTTTCTGGAACAGTTGGCAAAAGAACTAGAAATCCCAAACTTTAGAGGCGTCTTTATGAAGGATACATTACCTGAATCCCACGCACTGAAAGAATGTGGCATCGAAGAATGTGGCATCATGAACTTTGACACTGCCGAGAAACCAGGGTCTCACTGGGTTTGCTGGGTGATTGATCCAAACAGAAAGCATAGGTACTACTACTTTGATAGCTATGGGACGGCTGTTCCTGATGAGCTAAGGGAATATATGGGAGCTCCAAAAATCTACCGCTCAGACTTTATTCTGCAGGGGCTTAGCAGTGATATTTGCGGAGAGCTGTGTATGACTGTTTTATATGCAATGACTAAGACTCGAAAAAGCTATAGGGAAATAATTTTAAGTTTAAATGTTTAGTTTTTTTTTTGAAGCGTGTTTGATTGCATAGTTTTTGAAGACAGTTTCGATATCATTTCTCAATTGGCTCATGTCATCAATGCTATTCAGATGTACATGTTGCTCATTGAGCTGCTCATAAAGTTTTGAATGCTTTGAAACTCGTCTTCTGAAATGAACTTGTCTTCTATTGCTTTTGAAATATACCCGGTGATAGAAGACTGGATGCTTTTCTGTTTTGCTTGCATTTCCTGCAGATGCTTTAGCTTCTGGCGTCTGCTTCGAGTTAGAGCTCCTGTAACCGTTGAAATGAGACCACACGAGGCCCCAATAACTCCAAGTGGAATGGCGATTGGTGCGGTGATAATAGGAAGTGTAGAAACAGCAGCTGCAGAGCCGCTTAGAATTGACACTGACCCGAGAACCATATTAATATACTCGAAAGCTTGACACTGTCTGTTAAAGCGTTTTAGTTTGTTAGAGTTTTTCATAAGGGCGGTTTCAATGTCATTTCGCATTTTCTGAATCTCTACAAGTCGGAACTGTTGAGAGTTGCAGGTAAAAGTATTGATTGTAGGATAGAGATTTGGTACGATGGGTTGGTTCAATTGCTGATTTGATTGGTATTGTTGACTTTTCGAATACTGGGGTGCACTTGGTGTTACAGGTGCCATATTTGGTGCCATAGGCGGGTCATACAGAGAATCATTTTCGGCCATTTTTTATAGCTAAAAAATATTTTTTCTATTTTACGATGCCCTTTGCACTTCTGTTGCTTTTCGTACAATCTCCTCTGAAGTGTTAGCTCGCCGCCTAGCCAATAGGGCGTCTTCAATGTCAATGTCAGGGAGATTGTGCTGTCGTTCCAGGCGACTAATTCGTCTCAAAGTTTTCCCCCACTTGTTATAAACTCTATCCAAATAGCTTGTATGCGTGGCAACATCTCTTTCTATCTTTTTTATTTTTGCTACATTTTGATTAATGGTTGTTCTCAAAGTAGTCAGCAACGCATCAGTCTCAGCTTTTGAATAGGAATCAGAAATACTTCGCGCTTTAGTTTTCACAGCCGCGATCGCTAAAGTAATTTCTGATTTTGAATAGGAATCAAGGATGTCTCGCTTTTTATTAATCGCTGTTCTTATAGTAATGTCTTTTGCATTGATTTCCGATCTGAGAGTTTGAGCTAGAGTCTCAACGATAGTGGTCAGCTCCTCTTTCAGCTTTGCTATTTTTGCCAAACTCTCTGCTACTCTCACCCGCAAGTCTTCAATGTTTATTTGATGATGGTGTGCTGACCTTTCCAATGGTTTTAAGCGGTCTCTAATCGGTCCGATCTCTGGGATCTTTTCGTCAACGTTAATGTAGCGCCTGTCAAGGAAAGCAAGCGAGTGTGCAGTGGAGCCACTAGTAGATTCACCAGCAAAGTTTATGGACATTTTTGTTTGTTTTTTATTTTATTTTAATTTTTAGATTTCAAAAAATTAGGCTACTGTTCTTTTCTCTTTGTTAATCATCACGAACTGATAAGGTTTATTCCACTTTTCAAAGCATAGGTTAACGAATTCTTCCTGCGATACCTTTCGATCAAATGGAGGCTTAGTAAAATGGGCAGGAGCAATCACCTCGTTACTTAACCTCTTCAGTCGGTCTTGCGGTATGGTTGGGAACAAGAGGATCAGATTGCAGTTCCCACGAAAAGTTTTGTTTGGCAACTCAAACCAGTTTTGGGTTATATAGATTACATTACAGTTGTTGTGACGACCCCTGGTGAAATAGTTTTCAATTTGCTTCTGGGGCCCTGTCATGCAGTCATCAAAGACAATCAAGTGCTTCCTTCCTTTTTCTAGTTCATCAGGCTGGGGGAGAAGTTTAGTTTTAGGATCAATTTGCGGGTCCCCATATGTGAACACTTTAATGTCGTGCCACTTTTCATTATCTGGGATATGGCTAGCATATTCTCTGGCGACAATTTCTGGATCACTGGGCAGCTTGGATTGGTTATTAAAACACTGAATGATATGCTCCTTTTTAAGTTTATTCTGTAGACCTGCAATCAACATCTTATACTCATCTTGATACAGAGTGGGTGTGTAGATGTGCAGTGTGTCATAGTCAAGAAATCCTGGTCTCAGAAGCATGTTAAAGATTCTGAATGTCTTCCCTGAGCCTGATTCTCCAACAACAATACATCTGAAATGACTAGGAATTGCCTCGTTATGAGTAAATTTGATTTGGTTCCGAGTCCAATGAGGGTTGAAATCATTTGAAAAATCCATTTTTATATGATGAAAAATTTTTGCCTAATTATTTTGCAATCTAACTTTGCAATGTTTGATGTGGGGATGTGTGTCTTTTGGGATTTTATGTGTCTTTTTGGGGCTTGTGTGTCTTTTTCGGGGGCCTGTGTGTTTTTTTCGGGGGTCTGTGTGTCTTTTTCGGGGGCCTGTGTCTTTTTTCTATTAGTCTTGTACCCCCACATGTGTTGTACCCCCAGAAAGCACCCGTGAAACTCCTACCTTAGTCATATTTAAAACCGCTGCCCTTTTTAAGATCGGCTCTCATCTTAGCATAAACGGATGGATCAATGCTATCAGCGCTGGCGCGAGTGGTTGAACATTTTGTTGAACATCTGATTTGGTTTGTATAGAGGTTTTGGGGGGTTTTGGGGTCGCGGGTTTCATTTATAGTGTCCTTGATCTTCTTCGCAGCTGTGACTACACTTCCCGCCGCCTCGGCAGCATTTTTTATATTTTCTTTGTTCTCACTGATGACTTTGAAAATCTTTGCCCCCTGGGCGATCAAATCAGCAATACCGTTACCCGATCGCTCTTTTCTTGGATAATGACCTGCTGGAAAAAGTCCAGATCCTCTTTTAATGAGCTTTAATTCGTTCTCATCGTAGTATTTAGGGACGTCTTTTTCGAAGATTAGTGGCATTTTTTATGTGAAAAAAAATTATTTTTTATTGAACCTTGAAAATAAAAGTTCTCTTGCTCTTTTATCGATGTACTTCTTTTCTAGCATTTTATCAAGAATATGAACAAACTCTTTTCTATTCTCATCCTTTAAACCTGTCTTTGCTGCTCCTAGGAGAACGACTAGTCGCTTGTAGACTTCAGGCATCCCTGTGCCGGTACTTGCAGCTGATGTATCTGGTGATGTCTCTGGTGATGTTTCTGGTGATCTAATGTCTTGCCTTGGTGTGAAAACTCTGTTTGAAATTCGCTGCATTCTATCTGGTGAGAATTGTTCTAGATGCCTCCATACTTGTGGATTTGCCGTTTTGTAATTAGCTACTTGAGTTGGATCTGCTGTCTCAAGTTGAGAGAGTACATCTTCTGCTGTTAATTTTTGAGGGCTTTGTTGTTGCTGAGGCATCTCTTGTTGCTGAGGTATCTCTTGTTGCTGAGAGAGTTGTTTTTGCTGTTCCTGGTAATTTATGACTTCTAGCTGATCGGGCAGGTCAAACCATTGTTTAAAGTGCTTATACTTTCTAAAGCTGTTTAGGTTTACCCCATTGTCATGTAAAAATTTGAGTATATCAGGGACTTTAAGGTTGTCTATGTCTCTTTGTAAAGCAAATGTCACCAGATCTTTATAATTTTTTAGCTGTTTCGCAGAAATAGTTTCTTGATTTTTAGTCATGAAGTTGAGCAATACTTGGGTGAAAGCAACTTTCTTTGAGGTGTTTTCTCCTTCCCCGGCCGCGCCTTCTTTGATGACTCCAATACTTTCTTTCGTTATCTCAAGATGATAATCCACAGGATCATTAGAAATATTTTTACGCCAGACACTAACACCAAAGACGAGTTTGCCTTCATATTCTACTGGCCCAAAGAAGTTATCTGTTACTTTCAGTTTTTGCTGAGATGTTTCTTGCAAAGCCTGAGAATCTTGTGAGGCCGGTGGAATTTTATTCAGCGTATTCTGAAACTGGCTCTCTTGAATCTCATCAACAGCTTCCTTAACTGTTTCAATGGATTTCTTTGCTTCGGTGTATCCCGGTTTGTGAAACTCAGTGGCGGCTTGGATAAACTCATTGTAGGACTGCTGCTCTTTGTTAATTAACCCGGTGACTCGTTTTTCAGCTTCTGCGAGCTTCTCCAAGACAGAGATGTAATGAGAATTTTTTTCGCTTCATTTTTTTTATTTTAATTTTTAAACTAAAAAAATGAACGATCCTCTGACGCCAGTTTTCTATAAAATCAACAAGCCTATCTTGAGTGATGACAGCACAATCAAAGCGACTCAAGTAAGAGTCCCCAGTCATGAAAATCAGAATGAAACTAATTTGGGCCCCGGTCAAACGCTAACATTCACTTACACCGGGTGTTCATCTCTGGTCAGCGTTCACAGTCTAAGGAGCGGGTTTTACATGACATTCCAATACAAGACTAAAGGCGGTACAAATGCTGCTGGTGCTAATACTGACAAGCATGACGCTGATGTCACGCTAATCAGCAACTTCTGGGCCTACATGTTTAAGGAGTTTAGCGTGTCGAACGGGAGTACAGAGCTGGAGAGAATTGCCAACTTTGGTGTAGTGTATGACACTCAATGTCTCATTGAAAACCCAGATTTTATTCAACTTGGTAGCGGCGCTGGCTTCATCCCTAATGAGGAGAAAGGAGACGTAAATGATTCAGGTTTTGCAAAAAGAAAGGGGAGATATAACTATGCATTGACGGGTGCTGATGATGGCGCAAAGAATCCTCAGTATAGAAATGTAGATATATTTGTACCTTTGAGATTCATGAGCGGGTTCTGCAATACTTTTAATCGCCTGACCAGCAACTTTAGTTACACATTTAGGTTTACCAGGGACGATCGCAACAGGAGTGTTTGGACAGGAGCTGAGCATACTAGAATGGAAGTTAAGCTAGCGGGAGTTGAGCTGTACTTGGAAATCATTGAACCAAAGACAGCACTGAAAGCTGAATATTTGAAGGCTATTGAAAAAGATATTGATGTTGCTTACACAGCTTACATGTGCAGGGATGAACGCAATGAAAGAAGGCAACAGATTTGTATTAAGGAGGGTTCTTGCAGCAACCCAAGGTACATTATTGTCAGTTTGAGAGATCCATTAACTATAAGTCGTTATGAACATGGAAATGTGCGAACAATTCAGCATGAAATCAGTGATAATCTTTACCCGGCAATGCCACAGAATAGAGATTTTGCAGCAAACAAAATTAGTAAATTTTACTGCGAGCTGGTTGACTTAGCCGTTAAGGAGAACAACGGAATCGCTATTACGGCATGGCAGTTCAAGACTCTTTTCCCCATTTTCGGTGCAGACGTGTCGGCCAGGCAAATGCCTACTGACAACAGTCCGGTGAATATTGTGACCAATATCGACAGAAGTGAGGCAACACCCGTTGACCTTTTTATCATCTATGCATTTGAGAGGAAAATTAAGCTGAACATGATTAATAATTCTTCGAGTAAGGTTTAAAATAATTTTTTTGTAAAAAAAATGGAAGCGATTGCTGAAAGACTAAACAATATCGTGTCGCATTCGAAGGAAAGTATCCCAATTACAATAACTGGTCGACTTACAGATTCAAGTGGAACTTTTATTGAAAAACTTGAGCAACCCATTCGTCTGGACCCAGAGGCAAACTACCATGTTTATCTCAATGACTTTACTGGCTGGTCAAATGTCCCCAACGTGACAGAAAAGAATAACATGTTTTATTACAAATGGAAACAAAGTGGAGGCGAAGTGAAAGAATTTCCGGTTAAATTCCCTGTGAGCACACAGAGCGTGGACACTTATAACTACTTTCTAGAGAACGTTTTTACCAAAAGGGGGCATTTTGGAACTCCTGATGCTAGCAAACCCGAGAATAAACTATTTCCTGTTAAATTGTCCTATGATCTCACTGTAATGAGAGTGGTCATGCAAGTTCATAAAGACGCAGAGGTAGAGTTTAAAGATGGCACTTGGTATCGGGAGTTGGGATTTGAAAAGAAAGTTTACAAGGCTGAAACCGCAGCACCACCCGCAACTCCTTCGCCGGGGGCGGTTATGTTGAGCCGCCAGCCAGCACGCGGTTTATTCATGGCTGAAAATATCGCGGATATTGTTAAAAGTTTGAACATTTTGATCCGAAGCAATCTCAGTCTGGACTGGGTCTTCAAGGGAAAGCGATCAAATATTTTGTACAACATTTCTAACTCAGTTGCTGGTGGACAGATGATTGTTGAGAAACCCAATCCAGTAAAAAGAGTTGTGCTCTGTAACAAAGAAATTAATGAAATAGTGCTACAGTTTGAGACAGAAGATGGAGAAGCTGTTGATTTTAACGGTGAAGAGTTTGCAATGACAATTATTATTGAAAGGATGTGAGAGAAAAAAAAAATAAAATGAAATAAATTACAGTTGCTTAATAATTTCTGAAAAGTTATAGTAGCTGTCGTAATCTTTAATAGTTACCCCATGCAAATAATGCCAGTGAATCTTAACCGCATGATTAAGATTCGGGATGGTTGGTTCAATGTTAGGCCAGAATTTTTTCATATATTCTTTGCATTCCTTCTTGCATTGGTACTTAGATTTGTAATTGGGATGAGGCTTAACATAGTAAGATCCTGGAGAGACAGTTGGAAGCATTTTTATTGAAAATTTATATTTTTTTTTCGGGGTGAGTACCCTGTGTTGATGCTTGAATGTGTTTAAGTTGCTAGAATGAGGCTTAGGTTCAGTGTCTCCGGATGAAAGCTGGAGGTGCATTGAACTCGCCAGGATAAACAAAATTATGGATTATGGATTATGATTTTTTTTGCATGTTACGAGGTTTTTGTGGCTGTCCCAGTTTTTTCCTCTGTCCCAGAGGACCCATTGGGAAAAAGGTACGAATCTATGGGGACATATTAAATTTAGGCTAGTGAATGGGATCTGGTGACTTTTGGTCAAAAAGGGGAGGTACCCTATTTTTGCTGAAGTGCCTGGGGATATTTAATTTAGTTATAGGCGCATATAGAAAAGGGCGATTCTTACTGTCCTGAAAGCCCCGTCTTGCATTCTACTTTCCTATCTTTGGTTGCTGTGAACCTTTCAAAAAGAAGGATTAAGCATGAATTACCTGTACGCTCGCTAGCTCTTACTGAGTAGGACTTCTTTCATTTAATTATAATAAGTCAGTAATTGCAGAAGAAACAGTCATTTTAAGCCCAAGTCCACAATCAGATACAAGGTAGTCTTTTATGCAAGCAGTTCGTTCTTGTCTTCTTGAGCATTTTATTTTAATATTCATCAGGATTCAGATTTTGGGCGACAATTTTTAGATTAAACAATCTGGCAAACTCTGAGCTTGTTCAGAAAATAGTTTATTGCTTTGTTAATTTCTGGAACAAGCAACATAGCTCATCATACTTACTGATGTAGTGTAGCCATCCTCTGGCAATAAAATTTGCAAATTTGTGTAGGCAATTTCGAAAGAAAATTTCGCACGCTAATGGGCCGCTCGTGTTGTGAAGGGTCTGGCCATGTTTACGCACTGTTTACTGCTTGCTTCGCGTATTTAAGTTTGTTTATCGACATATGGCACTGGAATATGGAGCGGAAGAGATTTGTTAATGCTGATATTTGCGGACCAATTGCCTATTCAGTTGGCTATACATGGCTTACCTGCAGTTCAAATATATCAGCTCTAGCCGAGCCTGGATATATTTTCCAAATGCTGGAACTCGAGCGTAGCTGCTAATTTAGCTAATATTTAAACAATATTGGCTTTTAAACCAGATTTTAACGTTGTTCTGTTCAATATTGGAAGAGGTTGGACTGAATTTTGAGCAGGTATTCTTAATCTAAAATGACTGTCTCGGTGGCTCCATCAACCACACTGTGAGTTGCATTTAAGATAAAATTGGTCCTAATTTCAATAGTTTTTTTCCTACTTTTATTCAATAAAGCATACCCGCTAATCACGCAGATGTTACCACAAGATCAATGGTCCAACAGCTGAGAGTCTGCTAGCGAATCACGGCGTTGAGGGCGCCTTCCTGCTGCGTCCCAGTTCGAAATCTCGCGACGGCACAGGAGCTCAGGCGACTGTGTTATCTGTGCTGCACCGAGCCAAGGTTATTCACGTTAAAATCGTGTCCAATGGCGATGTCTGCCAGCTGGAAGGCGACTCTGAACAATTCGCTTCCACCTTTGAGATCATTCAGCACTACACATCGGGCAAGCACACCCTTAACTTATCTAACAATGTGCAGGTACGTCTCAGCCAGCCCATATTCAAAGACAATCCGGTGTTCCTTGACGATCGCTGGTTTCATCGGAACATCAATGGCAAGCGGGCTGCCGCTCTACTGGAAGGCAAGCCTGAGGGCAGTTTCCTCATTCGGCTGGCGGCTCACGGTGAGCCACTGTACGTCATCTCAATGGTCGGCCCGGACAGCAATGTGGTGCACATACAAATTCGCAAGGGCCAGGACTCGCGCGGTCAGCAGAAGTTTCACGTGTCGCAAGACAGCACCTTCGTGTCCGTGCAAGAGTTAGTCAGCTTTTATAAGGAACGCAGCATGGTGGACTCCAACGGTGTCAGCTACAAGCTAAAGAAGCCAGTGAACACGTCAAGTCTAAAAGCGACAACAATCAAAAATCGAATTAACGACCTTGGTCACTCCGAAGAGGGCGGCTTCAGTGACGAGTACATGCAGTTGACTAAGTTTGACGAAGACAATCGCGAACGCCCTAAGACTGAGGGCTTTAAAGCGGCCAATCGAAATAAGAATCGCTTTAAGAATATCCTGCCCTACGATGATACACGTGTCAAACTGATTGATTCTGTTGAGCCGCCGTTAAACGATTATGTAAATGCAAACTACATACGACCGGATCTACACCTGCCTAACCACAACGTGTACATCGCTAGCCAAGGACCTCTCCAGGCAACTGCTGTGGACTTTTGGCGAATGATTTGGCAAGAGAAAGTCGAAGTCATCGTCATGACAACCAAAGAGGTAGAGGGAGGCAAAAGCAAGTGTGCAAAATATTGGTCGACACGAGCTGATCCAACCAAGCAGGTTGATATCGGCGAATCTGGCGGCGCCTTTGTCATCCGCTTTCTGGAAGAAACTTTGAAGCACGACTACACGCTCACTAAGCTGGAGGTGAGCCACTCGTCGCGCAAGGAGCCACCTCGTACCGTGTATCACTTCCAGTACTTGGCCTGGCCCGACCACAGCGTGCCGACTGATCCGACCTCCATCCTGACGCTTCTGCGCGACATGAATCAGCTGGTTGATCGGATTAGGGCTGGCAAACCGCGGCCAGGGCCACCAATTGTAGTGCACTGCAGCGCCGGTATTGGTCGCACAGGCACCTTCATCATTTTGGACATCCTCATCAACCAGTTGCAAGCTATAGGTATCAACTCTGATTTGGATATTTTTCGAGCGGCTAGAAATCTTCGAACCCAGCGCTCGGGAATGATACAGACCGAGCCGCAGTACCGTTTTGTCTATATGGCCATTCTCAAGTACATTGAGAACGAGACTAACAAGTCGAAACCGCTGGACGAAGTCTACTGCACTTGAATTTTATGATCTTGCAATTCACTATGCAACACGTTTAACTAGACTTTGAGTACGTAAAGTATTTATACAAATTTTTCTATTGTAACTCATCATGATTGCGTCGCTTTTATCAAGACAAAAGACAAAGAAAACAATTCGCATAATTTTTCAGAAAATATCAATGGGAAATAGGCAAAATTGGAACTATTCAAGTTGTGAACTTAAAACTTTAAAGATAAAAACTTACTCGTCTGTCACCTTCTACACTGTACGTGCGCTTTTTCAATTTATAAACCTACTGAATATTCACATCCGCAGCTTTTTTAATTGTGCTATTGAAATTTTTCAGTCGTTTATTGATCGTAAACGCATTAAGTAATTCATTAATACATACCTATGCCTAACTTCTGTTTGAGCTCTATAAACTCTTTTCTACTCGCGAATTAAAAATTTTCGAATTTTGAGCGCAGTAAAACAATCTATGTAAGCTTACTTGTAAAGATAATTAAAATTTGATAGCTGAATATGCTGCTGATGATGCAATTTTAGTCAAGCCCTGTTTCTTGTTTAAACAATTAATTTAAATGGCTTAAGATATTTTGTTTTAGTTTACAATACAAAAATTTCTTAGAATATTTTTTCGTTTCAATGATTATTTAATCAAATCAGTATTTTCCCATCATTAGTAAATGATCCTTCTGATTTTTTTTCTTTACTTATGAAAATATCAGTTGTTTTTTTTAAAAATCACTTGTTATTCCAGATTAGTATTTTTACAGCTGACAATGAATAATCAATAAAAACTATAAATTATATCATAAAAGTACTATTTATCTAACTGCTAATTAATTTGTGACTATGTATTTCTGTACTCTTCGAAGGAAAACTTAGACACGTGGTTTGTCTAACAAGAAGCGAATCAGCTTATTAAATCTACACGAAACGCGCACGGGATACAGAAACATACCAAAAATATTGCAGTAGCAGAAGTGATACAGCAGCTCAAACAGTACATATTATCATTAAAAAATCCGATTCTATTTGTTTGAGCTTTAAAAATAGTATGCTTTACACGTTTTAAACTGTCGCACAATTTTGAGACAATACGTTTGGAGTAAATCGTACTCAGTATATTGTTTAGTAATAATACAAGACAATAATACAAGTTTTTCATTTTATAGTAAATTGAAAAAAAACTCGCCAACTTACTTGCAGTAGTAACTTCCCGCGTATCTTAAAGTAAACTACTATGCGAATTGCAATCCACGTATGCACTTGTATTTACAATGAAAACTAATCTTACCCAAACCGCCTTGCAGAGACATCTGTCAATCTGGAATTCTCTGTTTTAACGAGCAGAAGCTTAACATCTATTTAAACAGAACGCTACACTCGAAATTTGTTGCTATGTACGCGAATAAAATAAAGCGGTTAGAAAGTTCACACGTAAAATAAACCCAGCAAGTACAGCTTGGGCAGATGGCTAACTACCCAAAGCTTAAATGGTCAAATCGATTGCACTGGTTAAGCTCCACGATATGGCTGATGCCATGGCTGTCATTATGAGCAGAGGTGCGGTCCTTGTTTGCGGAGAGGCTTCTGAAAATTTTCAATTGAAACAAAGACTTGAATTTCTGAATAATTGTAATAGAAACAACCACATTTCATCGATTTAATATACACGCCGTTGAAGTAAACTTGTTCGGTAATACACTGGTAGCGATGCTTCATTCGCTATATGAAATGGAGTTATTAAAACAGTTAAATTTTCACATAATTAATAATTACTATAAATTTAGACACCCGACCTTTCGATCAGATGTACAGCCCACGGCACAGCCGCTGCTAGTTGCGTGGCGCATCCGAGGGCTGTGTACAGCTGCTCAGTCCTGACGGGCTGGAGGGGCCGCAACACCTACTATAAATTTACCCAGCTCAAACTGGTACCCGATCTCAGCTAGTTGGACTGAAACAATGCAAGCTTCTGCCTTGCTCAAGGGCTCAAATTGTCTCCTAAAACCGGGGGCTCGAACCCACGACCTTCCGGTCTTAAGGCAGAAGCTGTTGTATCCATGATATCATATTCCGTATATGAATGAAAAATTTTGCAATGATCAATGCGAATTTCTTATAATAATGTCCGTTGGAGATACAACAATTGTTCAGCAGCGTCCACCATTTTTTCCAGTTCAAACTGGTACCTAAATACCAGATAGGTGGACTGAGGCAATGAAGAATTTATTCCTAAAGTCTGGGCTCGAACCTACGACCTTCCAGTCTTGGTTTGGTCACCCTAACCCTTGAAACACTATCTGGACTAAACGATAAATCCCTGAGATTTATGCTCGAAGGTTAATTAAATCGATTAGAAAGGTCAAGTTAAAATGTTTGGTACTTTTCAAAAACAACTTACACAAAATATGCAAAGTATCTTTTTTTGAAAATTCAATTAAATTGATGGATTAATTTTTATGAAAAAGAATGATTAAAAGCTAAGATTTAATTATACCAAGCTAACCTATAATGATAGCTAGGGTAATCCCACTTAAATCAGCTTTTTCCATATGGTACTCAAGCTGGCTACATGGCTGTACAGAGCTATGTATTTTCATTTTTCCCCTTTTCTTGAAGAGGATGCTATCTATTCTAAAGCCAATTTCCGCCTGAGCTGGCAGCACACGAATTAAGGGAAGAGAGACGAGACAGGGATTCAAGCTGAGAGGATGAGGGAAATCAACAGGCGGGTCATCCCGTAGTCCCTGCTGAGGATGGCTATAATATCCACTTATCCTGGGCGGTCTTATCATCACCCATCCTCTCTGGCTCGTAGCTGCATAACGAAACTGTCCTTTTTTGTGTGCAAGTCAATGGAAAGATCGAAATCAGAAGAAGTTCTAGTAGTTTTCGTGACTAACTCTATAAGTAAATGCATACAGTGCTGTCTGATCTGATTTCATTATTAATGCACAATGGGACTTCTTAACAAAACATAAACAATATCACTTATCGACTACTACAGCTATAAATACTGGAAAGCTGTCGAGCATGTCAAATTACTCGTTTATTCCATTTATGTAACTCCCATTTGTGTAACTCTACCCAATTTAGACAGGTTTTGAATTGCTCAACAAACAAGGCTTTCTACAAACTGCCCCATATACTAAAAAAATTATCGAGCGCTCTATATATCCGCAATTTGATCCAACTATATAGGGCGCTAGACTTTTATTACACATCGGTCACAAGGAAGCAAGCCGCAGCCCAGTGTGATTCTTTACTATTAGTTTTTTCTATGCTGTGCAAATCAGAAAGCCCTTGCCGTACAAAGCAAGCTCAGTGCTTTTCAATGCCTTCATTTCCGGTCAGGCGAGAAACCTCGTTGGCGCGCCAATCACTCAAATCTCTATAGTCAACGCTGTTCCAATAGAGCTACCTCCCTTCTATAGTTATGTTTCTCTTTCCCGAATATAGCTACTCTTGTGTGCGCGATCGCGAGGATTCGGTTGCTAAGAATTTTTTTTCTGGCTCTAAAGAAAGGAAGAGGAAGAAAGAAGCCTTTTTTGCCTTATTGTAAGGTGTGTGTATATATTTGAGCATGGAAGACTTCAACTGTCACCCCTCGATTCTAGTTGATCTCTACGGTATAGTTTAGATTAATGGATTAATCATTGATTTACAAGCTTCCTAAAGCACTAGTAGAATGCTCTAGCCTAAGTCCTTGTAATCGTGGATATTGAAGGTTTCAAAGTGTACGAATCCATAATCAAACAGTTAAGCTGTACGTTAAGTTACGCACCGTTGCATTTGACACTGATCTGTTCCTCAATGTAGGTTCGAATGTGATAAAAGTTGAACTGCAGATAGTAGCACGGGGAGCCCATCAGGTTGAGGATGTAATACACGCAGGATTGGGACTTTTGCACTGTCATCAGAGATCGTCTGTAAATTTAAAACAGAATTTTAAGAATGTAAACATTCAGCTGCTTATGTTTGTTAAATTCTAAAGAAAATTTTCTTCAAAAGACGTCAAATTCAAATCGGTTTCTATGAAAAATTATGATAAATGTGATAAATACTGAAGCACTTTCGTCAATCAAACATGAACGATAACACGGAATTTGAAATCATGCAATTTTGAAGCTCATATTGTGAACTGAAGTTTTTTTGCTCAAAAATGCCAAATGCGATAAAAAATTATTCAATTAGATTAACAACCAACCTGTCCAATGCGCCGTTCCTGTTTCGGTTGTGTTAGTGGATTTTTTATTTAAAGAGTAACTTAACATTGAATTATCGAAATTTTGCTTAAATTTAATAACAATAAATCAGTTTATGTAGGTCATTTCTTGATTTTAATGAGTCAATGTGCCAAAATATTAAACCTACGAAACAGACATGAAGTTTTCCTTTAAAAAAATACAATTTGCAAGGACCCAGATTGCTAAAAAGGAAATCGTAGTAGTGTGAATTGTACTCACGTGCAAACAACGCCCTTCTCAATGCCATCGTACAGTGAGGCGATGCACAGACTAACATAGTGTGGCAGATTTTTTGGCAATTCTCGACAGAATTCACCTGGAGAAATTTAATTCGACAATAGGAAAAAAGAAGATGTGATTGCATTTTTTCCATAAAATGGTTAGTTTAACCTAAGGCAGCATGTATACGGGTATCTAAGTCACACACAGTGGTCTGTATTTTACTATAAAATACAAATAAAACAAGACAAACAACAAATTGACCTCTGACCTAAAAATTTGGTCTTTGCAAGCGTAAGAAATTATGTATTTTCTTTCAGGCAACCAGCTCAACATGGCTGACCTTGCGCTCCCCGTGGGATTTTACTCGGCAACAAGATTAGATCAATTCGTTATTTCAATTTCACGCTCCCTGCTCTGTATGATTTCAATTATAGATAACTGATGAAGCCTTTGAATGCCAGAAGCCAAGAATCGACTAATTAGAAAAATGCAAACTAGGGATGCCTTGAGTTGCAAAGCTTCTCATTCGCTGATAAAGTGTAAGTTTGCATGAATGTTTTTTCACTGTATATACTGTTTTTCTATCTGAAGTTTTTATTGTAGATTTCGTTAAGATTGTACTTACATGTTAGAACTATACAAATCTCGTAAATCTCATAAATCAGGTTTGTTTTCTTTCTATATTGAAAGAACTTAAAATGCTTATAATAGCAAGTTACATAAGCATCTGGTAATAAAGACTATTGTCCGCATAAAAAAGTTGGGAATGTTTGGAAAGGTGATACTTAAGTTTATTCTGAAAGACGAGTCGTTATTTTTTTATTAGAGTTTTAATTTCATTGAGTTATTACAGAGAGTCGCTTTAATCACCTCCAATGTTATTAGATATATGGGGTCGTTCTATAAAACTTTCGTAACTTACGTTCGAACGTAACTCCTATCTCGGTAATGTAAAAAGTTCCAACTTACGATCAAACTTAAGCTACGCAAGCTTTATAGAACGACTCCATATGTCTTTTCTCCTTTAAAATTACTTAGGCAGCAAAAAACCGTTGCAGAAAAACAAATCGGTAATTTGATATGAAATCTCACCTTGATACCTAACAGAGCAGAGATGCTCGTGCGCCTTTTTTGTCATCTCGAAGCGTTGCATTAAAGTGCTATCGCTAGCGCAGCCTCTGCGTTCCAGATTGGACGTGATACAGTCCTTCATCACCGGATACTTGGCTATGGTGCTGTCACTGCAGTGTCAATATGCGAGGGTTCATTGTTAAATTTTTCGATGCTAGGATAAATTTTTCTGGCCGATTTATTATTTTCAAAACCCGGGTAACTTAGAGGGCAAGTTCAGAAGTCGATGAATTGACTTGGTGGCAACCCTGTCTAAAAACCACAGGTTTTTTAGCCACAGATTTGAAGGCGCGGTAAAGTAAGTATCGCTGCTTATTTAATGAGTTAATAACACAATAACGCTGTAAGGGATACCTTTTGTAACATAGCTATTTACTTGAAAACCAGTGCACTCTTAAGAGTGGAGGAGAAGATTTTTTCAAGCATTTTAAGCCCCAATTTTTTGAAAAGCCTCACAGTGAGTGGAAAGTCTCTGATTGGCATACTTAGACTTTTTTGCTGACTAGAAACCTACTCACTTTTACGGAAACAGAAAAAGAAGTCGAACCTATCAAGCTAGCGTGAGTGACTGTGGCATTGACAACGCGATATCCCAAGCATTGTTAGTTAAAAGCCATCAGTTATACTTCACCGTATACACATGCGTAGCTATTCTCCAAGCTGTCGATCAAGCTAGAAGCATTTCGCCTCGATAAAATTCCCAATTTAAAGCGTTACTGAAAGAAAAATACTTTATATCATTTACGATAGGCTTCGTTCGTATCCAGCATCAGCTCGTAATCTTAATATTCGTATAACGGCTTTTGTTTAAGGCCCTCTTGATGTCTCGAAATCCTAAAAAAGGCCAAAAAATTTAAAACCATCTTTATCAATATTCAAGCTCAAAATTAAGGCTAATAAACGGAACCAGTCGTAGCATAAGCAGTTTAAAATTAGCAAAAATATGCACATCCTGAACGAACCCACTGGACTCCGCCACCAGAGTTTTCCTAGCGCCTTTTGTGAGAGACCGTCGGCGGAATGCAAATAAACAAAAAAATTGGCGCCAAATTTGATTTTCTAACGCCGCCAACTGGCCATGGTTGGGGAGGTGCCGGGTTCACCCTCCGGACCTTCAACCGCTGGTGGATATTTACATCCCCTCTGGGGAGAGAGTGAGCGGATATGCGGAGACGATATGGTCATATTTCAAGTGATTATTTGGGTAGCCAGGGCTGGCTCTCGAAAAAAAAACTGCATGACGGGATAAAAATAGAGCGCCAATGTTTACACTAGCAAAAAAATTTTATTCCTACGGAAGCGGCCGTTAAGTCGGAAAAATTCAGAATGGACGCCAATCCCTACAGCTTAAATCGATAAGATCTTTCAGTCAACGCTGATTATCATTTGTATTCACTCGGACAGATGACAATAACTTGCTAACTAGCTGCTTCGGGGTAAAAGAGAAAAGCATATGGTCCTCTCCACATCCGCAGTTAGAGAAATAGATTTAGCATAAATGAAAAATACAGATAGATAGATAGATAGATAGATAGATAGATAGATAGATAGATAGATAGATAGATAGATAGATAGATAGATAGATAGATAGATAGATAGATAGATAGATAGATAGATAGATAGATAGATAGATAGATAGATAGATAGATAGATAGATAGATAGATAGATAGATAGATAGATAGATAGATAGATAGATAGATAGATAGATAGATAGATAGATAGATAGATAGATAGATAGATAGATAGATAGATAGATAGATAGATAGATAGATAGATAGATAGATAGATAGATAGATAGATAGATAGATAGATAGATAGATAGATAGATAGATAGATAGATAGATAGATAGATAGATAGATAGATAGATAGATAGATAGATAGATAGATAGATAGATAGATAGATAGATAGATAGATAGATAGATAGATAGATAGATAGATAGATAGATAGATAGATAGATAGATAGATAGATAGATAGATAGATAGATAGATAGATAGATAGATAGATAGATAGATAGATAGATAGATAGATAGATAGATAGATAGATAGATAGATAGATAGATAGATAGATAGATAGATAGATAGATAGATAGATAGATAGATAGATAGATAGATAGATAGATAGATAGATAGATAGATAGATAGATAGATAGATAGATAGATAGATAGATAGATAGATAGATAGATAGATAGATAGATAGATAGATAGATAGATAGATAGATAGATAGATAGATAGATAGATAGATAGATAGATAGATAGATAGATAGATAGATAGATAGATAGATAGATAGATAGATAGATAGATAGATAGATAGATAGATAGATAGATAGATAGATAGATAGATAGATAGATAGATAGATAGATAGATAGATAGATAGATAGATAGATAGATAGATAGATAGATAGATAGATAGATAGATAGATAGATAGATAGATAGATAGATAGATAGATAGATAGATAGATAGATAGATAGATAGATAGATAGATAGATAGATAGATAGATAGATAGATAGATAGATAGATAGATAGATAGATAGATAGATAGATAGATAGATAGATAGATAGATAGATAGATAGATAGATAGATAGATAGATAGATAGATAGATAGATAGATAGATAGATAGATAGATAGATAGATAGATAGATAGATAGATAGATAGATAGATAGATAGATAGATCTGATATATTTGATCTCACTCACTTGCACTTCTCCTGCAGCACAACGTGAATACTTCGCGACGGAGTTTCCGACAGCTGCGACTCGAAATCGTAGAAGCAGTCCCGTCGAATGCCCTCAAGCTCGGCAAGCGTGCACTGACGATATGACCGAATGGCCTGGCAAACCCTAGTGGCAGCCAGGGCTATCGCTAGCACTGCCAATACGGACGCAGTCATCATACCGGATGCTCTAGGATTAAGTCTCAGAGACTGCAGCTGGCTCCTCCGTATCTCTCTCGCTTTCTCGTCCTCTCTCGACAGTCGACTATGGCGCTCTTGATAGATATAGACCAATTAAACAGTGCTGCCACCAACGGTAATTTTTAGCCCAGACCAGTGCACCGCCTGACTGCGCTGCCCCCCTAGGCGCCTTTATTAATTCATGCGCCAGTCAGTCAGGCCGCTGTTGAAGTGGCGATATACGACAGCCCCGGTTTGAGCTTTGGGGAGTGGGGATACGAGTGACGCTCCGGCTGCCTAACAAAGGGATCGGACGCTTTGGACCAATGCGGAGGCCAGTTCCGTGTCGTTCCCTCTCTCTCTCCCCCGGATAAGCCACAAGCGAGGTCGCGGCTCTCAAATCCATATTATTGGGCTTTAGCTAGACGAAAGCTTGCCGTCTCTTACGGACTCGTATAGTCTCTCAATCCCTTTGTGTTCTTATAGCCTACTGGGGATAGCTTTAAGGTGCTGATATTAATAGTTTTTCCGTATTGCTCTTTTGCATGCTGTCAATGTGGCTCGAAACATATTAGCTTTTCAATTGTGGTATTACGAGTACACAGAGAGCGTTTAAGTATGAGTATTCCTAAAAGTGTGCATGTAGCGAAAGTACATCATCAAGCATCTAAAAGTTTGCACCAATTTTGAATGCAGATCCTATTAAAACTTTATGAAAACCTCTAGTTTACGAACGTACTAATTCTGTAAGCGAAAGGGTTAATCAAGAAACGGGCAAGGAAGTGCGCAATAAATTGTTTAATAACAGCGTGTTTCCAAGTTCACCTCAAACAACGTCTCTACCACTGCGCGTAGCGGCTCAGGATAGCTGGTGTAATTTTTACTCAGTTATATCCCCTTTGGGAACGGTAAATCCAGAGCAGCAGCCTACCTAGCTGGAGGTCAGTTTCATCCAAAAGTCTCATCAAGCCATAATATACGAGCGTATTTTTCACCCGCTGTTCTCTCCTGGGTTGGAGCTAATGGATTCACTTTTCACAGCCCGTTCGTATGGCTACAAAAAGCTTAGCTGTAAGTAGCTAACAAATGAAAGAGGGCCACCAGCTTCTGCACCTTCCAATCCACTGAATTACTTTACAGTCAATCATATAGTAGCATCTGCCTGTTTTCTGAAAAGCTTCCATAATGAAGATTAACAGCGTCTTCGCAACATCATCGTGGGTGTTAAGCTGAAGATTAACTTCGGACAACAAAGCTGAAGATTAACTTCGGACAGTGGTCTTCACTTCTCGTAATCCAGAACTTGCATGCTCTGCAGAAAACTGTAAGTGGTTTTTGGCGATTTGGGGGCCATTTAGTGCTTAACGGAAATATTTATTTAGAATAATATTTAAAAAAATTAATTTTGACACCCGATCTTTTCTCCAGATGTGCAGCTAACGGCACCAGCTTCGAGGGCTGTGTACAGCTGCTCAGTCAGAGTGGCCGCAACACGAAAATACACATTTTCCCAGCTCAAACTACTATCCGACCTCAGCTGGGTAGACTGAAGTAATGCGGGATTAAGTGCCTCGCTTAAGGGAGAAAATTTTCTCCTTGTTGTGCAGTGCTTGGGCTCAAATCCACAACTTTTTTGTCAAAAAGAAGATAACCTAGTAGTAACCTAGAACAAGTAGTTTAGCTAAATTGCCTTCTGCCTTCTTTACTAATGGGCAGACGGTTTATTAGTTAAGTAAAAAACTCGGATTTTAGTGCACTTATAGGAGCTATTTTAGCATTAAAAAATTTGCGTTTTCAATTTATACGCATGACAAGTGTACGCTGAATTCTATAATTTTGTTTATTAGTAAACAATTGCAGCATTAATCAAATAATTCCACATATTAGGCCATTATCCTATATTAGGAGGAGTTGTAGCCTAGTGGCTAGGGCGCCTGCCTTACGATTGGAAGGTCGTGGGTTCGAGCCCCGGCGCTAGAATACAATTTGAGCCCTTTTTGAGCCCTTTAGCAAGGCACTTAATCCCGCGTTGCTTCAGTCCACTAAGCTGAGATTGGGTACCAGTTTGAGCTGGGTAAATTTAGAGTCGGTGTTGCGGCCCCTCCAGCCCGTCAGGACTGAGCAGCTGTACACAGCACTCGGATGCGCCGCGCAACTAGCTGCGGCTGTGCCGTGGGCTGGACATCTGGTCAAAAGATCGGGTGTTTAAATTTATCAATTATTATTTTATAATTATCTTTATTATCAACATTTATTTAAGCCATCATCATTATTCGTATACAGTTTTTTTGATAAATTTAGTCATAGAAATGCTTTCACTATAAGTACGGCTGCACTCGTATACTGCATGCCTGTTGGCGAGTGAATCATAAATTAAGTTGGTAAACTAATGTCCAACTTTTTCTCATCTAACGAAGCCACATACGAGTCTCAAGTTTCAAATTAACGACATCAATTTTTTTCCTATGCTTAAGCTTCATTTCATGCCTTGGCCACGTCTAACTAAGAGGCAACTCTGAAGTTCATGATGGAAGATGATGGTGAGAGTGTCATTACGGTGTTGCACGAGCTCATTAAAACCTGCTGGGTCGTTACTCCGACTTACTTGTAAATTTCATTTTCCTTAGTCCCTTTCAACACTGCAAGCGATCGTCACAAGCTCATTACAAACACATGCAATGTGCTCCTGCTTTCCCTGTCGAAAACTAATGCACTATGTAATTCGTGAAGCAAGGTACTAGCGTACACTCATAAAGCCAGTTCAATACGCTTTGATCATCTTTCTTTCATGCTTAATTAATGCATCGTTAGTTGGCTTAGCACACATTTCGAACACAGTTCTCAGCGTATTACTGCCAGTAATGACATTGCAAAAGGGATTTTTTACAAAAATATGTAAAAATTTTTTGAATTTTTGCTAAAATTGGACTTCATGGAATTTTTAATTTACTACCATCGGTTACTATAGGGCCAAATATTTTGTCGAAGTATTTTAAACATTGCAAAGAAACAATACAGGTTTGCTGGCGGGGACACGTCAGAATTCTCTTTTTTAATGATTAGCAGACTGCAGTGTACACTGCCATTTGATTGGTACATCTGAGAAAAATACTGGAGAAAAGATTTTTCAAGCACACTTTGAAACAAAGAAACAGAGACAATTTTCAAGCGCTTTTTTACGGCCAAGCAAAAGCTCTGGGGGGGGGGGCAAAAAGGTTTAGCTACTCCTGATTTCAACAAGCAGCAGCAAACAGTGCTTAAAAATTGCTAAGCTCTGTTTGACAAAGATTTGAACATAAGGTGTGAGCAATAACTAACAATTTTCTGTAAATGTTTTACGCTAGGAAAAGTGTAAAGTTGTCGTTTCTTAGACATTGAGTATACTGAAGTACATTCAGTGATTCCCAAATTTGTCAATGTAGAAAATAATTTTCATTTTAACTATTTTCTTCTACAATTTTGCTTGGTAACTATATAAGGAGTTATTTATAAGAGTCGTAACTGGTTGTCTTGAAAGCGACAGTACGAAAGGCCTATAGGTTTACGAAAGGGCTTCGTCTAGACAGCTAGAAACATATTTTAGGGTAAAGTGCATGGTCCTTAGTTTTTGCGGCTGTACATTATAGTTGAGATAAAATTTCTCTTTCTTTATTGATTTTCAAAATTTGTTTGATTGTCTTACAAACTTGATTAAAAATGCATTTTGCCAGGAATAACAAAAATGAATTTGTTAATGAGTTTTCAAACCCTGCTAGGTTGCTACAGTCGAAAAAAAAAACTTTTGAAATTAGCCAATTTTTTATAGGTTTTATAATTCAAATAGAAAATTATAACCCATCCTAAATCCAGACATTTATACTAAATTGTAAAAGTTTAAAATTTAAAATAAACTTCATTGCTGCGCAAAGATAGGTAGAGCTGTCATCTGTAGTATAGCAGATGTTTGAACTCCTCTATGCCTACAAGTCCCTCAGCCGATCAAAACTGCACAGCAAGTTTACAGCTATAAGCAGCCACTAAAAAGCCGCATAGCTTTTTTGTATGCTCATTGAGGAATAAAAATTTCCCAGAACCGCCAAAATCCTCGTCATGAATTTTCTGATTTTATAAAAATTTCTTGAAAAAAGCATGCGGCTTCTTCTGCTTCTGCTACCTGTTATCCACATCGTTTTTTCGTATCAAGCTCCCAGTGTGATGTTCCAAGCCGTGGCCAGGTGGAGTTCCTTAGCTCCCGCTGCCTCAGAGACCGCCCCTAGTTCCAGCAAAATCGGCTGCGCCAACGCCTGCGCCCAGCGACCTTCCTGCTTCGGCTTCACCGGGCTGCAGGGTCTGTGTCGCTTCTTCTCCTTCTCCGCTTTTAGCCAGCAAGCATGGCTGAGCTCTGATCTGTTTGATGTCTTTGTTCGGAAGACCAGTGAGTTGTACATTGTGTCAACTACTTTCTCTTTTGAGAGTGCGATTCTAAAACGAATTTGATTAGAACTTGAATGAATTTGCTCTTCAACACTTTCAGAACCTGGCAAGCAGGTAATCACTGGCTGTCTGCAGAGCTCAACACCCAATCCGCCTTTTGATGCTTGCCACCACGCTTTTGATGGAAATAAAAATCTAATTTTCAATGGTGGCTCCTGCACTCACACGGATTTCAGTCCATCCCAGTGGTGGGAGGGGCATCTGGCCGCTCCATCTCTCGTCTCCTACGTTACCATCTACAACAGGCAGGAGTGCTGCAGACAGAGGCTCAGCAAGTTCTCCCTGCAAGTGGACGGTGTCGAGTGCAACCGAGTGAGTCTGAGTGTGAACTTCTTGATCGCCAACTTCAGCTGCAACGCCTTTGGTCGCAAGGTTCGCGTTTTCAGTCTGCTGTCCGAGCCACTGACCATCTGCGAGTTCGAGGTGTACACCGTGTGAGCGGCTAGAGAAGCAATCGCAAATTATTCAGCTTAACAAATATAGCTGCAACGCCTTTGGTCGCAAGGTTCGCGTTTTTAGTGTGCTGTCCGAGCCAATGACCATCTGCGAGTTCGAGGTGTACACCGTGTGAGCGGCTAGAGAAGTGTTTCAGTCAGAATCCCAAACCTTAGTGTCCTTCAAACTTAGATCCTAAATTTATTAAACCTAATTTTTCGGGAACACTGTGGCTGAAGTTATAACAATTTAAAGAGCTAAACTTTTTTACTCGTAAGGTACAGTATGCTGCCGCTATTTCTAGCTTGTAAAGCACTTCTTTTTTGCAGTGAATATCTTTGATAATTAACACTGTGTTGAAGGCTATTTGTGTCAATTTTGAGATAGTTTTATCACAGTTTTTCTGTTGCTGCTTAATTTATTGATCCGTCACTGTTTCTTAATATGGTGTTAAAATTTATCAGACGTTTTTCTGCGTCTGTAAACTACTGAAACACTAGACAATCACTGTATTAGGTACTAAACGTACTAAACTTTGAAGTGTCTCAGTACTTTCCTGTTGAATGGTTTTCCCAAACGATTGCGACTTGAATTTTGTCAGGAAAAGACTTTATTGTTTACACTTTTCCAAGGACAACAATTGCCACGGTTTAACGCATTTTCTGAGTATTTAGATACTATTGAATAGCACTTCGAGTCTCGCCAGCTTTTTTATTTCTCTTTACTTAAACATATTTATCGGAAAACCTAAAGACCCAGATGAAGGGGATAAGCTGATGAATTTTTGTAGCAACTGCGAATCAACAAAAAACAACCTACTCAAATATAATTCACCCGTAGTAGTTTTACTCTATACACATCGAGGCTTATGTGTCAGTTTCCTCTCTGTCGAATCCTCTCAGCATCGATAAAATTTGCGGTCAAAAGGTAATGCTGTAAAACTTTTACCCTGCTTTTACAGTCAGAATGCAAGAGAAGCTGTTTCACACTTGGAGGGATCAAGCGGTCACAAAAAATCCAGGAAACCAGACTTTGCTCTTAAGAGATACTCTCCGAAAATGAATGTAAAGAGAAAGAAACAAGATCAAAACAGGATCAATCAAAAGTCGAGTTTGCTTGAACCGTACCCTTCAATGGCGCGGCCGCCACCAGCCTAGATCTAGGACAGTGGATTAGCCAAGGCTCAATACAAGGCCCTCTATGGCAGGACTCATTATGCGTATCTTTACAGTGGCGGAGTTAAGACTTGCTTGCCGAAGAGTCTTTCGGTTGGGGCTCAGTCCCTGGGTACCATAAGTTGTGCAGGCGTGTTACTACTACAGGTTAGTAGTGGCGTTTGGACGTTCTGCAGAAAAATATTTTGAATACTACTGACAGGTGAAATGGCGCTATACGTTACTGAGTTATGGTGACAGTGAGACTCACGAGTGCACTCACGAGTGGCTTCGATTTTTTTACTGGTAAGTACATTAGTAAGGATACTTTGCCACCCGCTGCTGGCGCAGTGGTAGAACAATGCATAATGCCATGTCTAAGAATACTTAAATTTGCGATGAATTAAATATCGTCCATTTCAAGAAATTGAATTTTCAGTGTTTTGAAAAATCGGCTTTGTACAATTAAGTGCTGTCGGTGATTGTGACCGCACTCCAGCGTAACAACGACCGCCGCAAACCAAAACGCAAAGTAGGCGAACAAAAAAGCAGGTGGACACCGCCTTAAGTAGTGATCACTACTGCTACACGTGAATGAAAAAACCGGGGACTACGAAAATCACCCTGGTTTTATTCGACCTTGGAAAAAGCCAAAATAGAGGCACGCGCACACGTGGCACAGACAAGTGGTGATAGGGGTGGGGCAATATGAGCGCTGAGCTAAGCACAAGACAGCGACAAACTCAACAATAACAACGCAGGACATGAGCCTTAACCAGGCATGGAGGGCCAACTAAAATGAGTGAAATAACATTAATAATAAAACCAGCGATTCCTAAGCCTTAGCATAATAATCATAATAACAGACTCTGACAGGTAAACCTGATGCAGGTGAAGACTGCACACCTGAAACACTCTCGGGCATGGTAGGCACCCCACTGCCAGCTCCATTTTTTTATTTTGAACCTGCCTGGCGAACAGTGAATCTTCACTCACAAAGCTGCACAGTGACAGGATAAGATGGGCCTGCTTCAGGATCAGTTATTACCCAGCATATGCTGGTACCCAATCACAGCTGGGTGGACTGAAGCAATGCGGGATTAAGTGCCTTGCTCAAGGGCACAAATTGTCTCCTAGGGCCAGGACTCGAACCCACGACCTTCCGGTCATAAGGCAGGCGGCCTAGCCACTAGGCTACAACTCCCTTGCAGCAAAGAAGGCAAACCCCGCAACACAAAGGCACTCGCACTGATAAACAAAACAACTCACCCACAGAAAAAATTGGCAGACCACCTGCAGAAAAATAAGCAAACAAAACATTTGAGCATCTTTTGTCACAGAAACAATGCCACTAGTCACTTGGTTTTAGCCTGTGAGGTCAGTCGGTCGGTTTCATTGGTAGGTGAAGAATTCGCAATCCGACGAATAAGCCCCAATCGGGCGAGAGAAAAACAAAGAAAAAGTCGTATTGGCAAAGGGAAAAACAGTCCGTCCGGCAAAGCAATACAGAAACCAGTAAGGCTATCGTTCTGCTAGAAAAGCGGGGTCTGGGGGCCGTTCGCTTAAGTAGAGGGTGATGCTTGATTGGAGCCCACCAGAAAACGACATTAATCCCCGCTGCAAAGTACGAGTAAGCCAGTGTGGTCATTGCCAGCCGCGCTGTGATTGGTTAAAAAATAACCCTGTGGTTGCTGCGTGGGTAATTTTTCAGTAAGTAATTAGCGCACCCGAATTCATGTTATAATTACGTCGATTAAAATTTACAGGTAGACAGATTTACAGATTTACAGGTAGAAAAAAATTTACATATGTCCAGAGAAGTAATGCATTTACTTAAAATTTCCTAGTTATGCTTCGAAGTAAAATTTTTGTCAAACTTAGTCAATACATTGTCAGTGAACCAGCGGCGAGAATTTTAGGTGGATGTCGAGAGGAAGAAGGGAGGCTACGAGTCTTAGGGATGATTCTCTTCATTGGGTCAGAGTCAGGAAAGATAATTAAAATAATCGCATTGTAGTTTCCAAAATCATTTAAATAAAGTAAGTTTGAAACTATGAAAAAACTACACTAACAAATCACGCTGTCCGATCGAAGGAGCAGCGTCGGACTTAACGCGCGCCTCAAGGACTACTGTGTCACGCCATCTGCTCCACCTGCTCCAAGAGCTGCTCAAAGAAGGCCTAAGCCTCATAGGGATGGGTGGCAGGGGGCGCGTACGCGCAGAAAAGGCAAGCGTTCCGGCTGCGAAGCCGGACGTCGATCCGAAGCAGCCGACCAGACAGGGAGACACAGCGACAGCTCTGCTGCAGCCTCGGTGCGATCAGCGGTCCAACTCCTCCACGGCCTCGCTCGTCCGCTGAGCTGAACCAGAGAGTGCAATCGGCGCGTAGGTCTTGATGGACTGTCCCTGCAGTGAGGTCGAGCGCTAGCTTCACCAGCAGCCCTTTCCACCAGTCGGCCTTGAGAGTGCAGCAGTTCAGCGTCCCGACCCGAAGCGTGCCCTGTGGTGCGGCTGGGGCTCGATGACAGTGAGCCTCTTGTCCCCAGCGCCAGCCAAAAAATCCAGTTTGTGGATTTGAAAAAAAATATCACTTCTTCATTGTTTTCCCCAGCTGAAACTTATTATTCCATCTATTTATCTATCTGTCTATCTAACTTCTCTAAGTTACCAAGAATCTCCTTTACGACATTAAGTACGAGTAAAAAGTGATGATAACGAGCAAGCGTAATATTATCCAGGCAGACGACTTTCGTTTACCGATTTTTTGTTTAACAAGGCGTCCGACCGACGTTCAAGCCGCCGGTGCGCGCTCCGCTGTTCGCGCTTGGTCCTGCAGAACAAATAACAGCGTTTATATGAAACATATAAATATGGAACAATGAGAACATTCAAAGCTATGGCTGCCATTGCTAAATCAGCGCTAAGTCGTGATAAAATTTTATTTAGCCAGTTTTCTTAACAGTTTCAGAAAAAAGTTAGTGACATTGCTTTAATCGCTGCTCCTACAGTGACTAGTTCCTGCCGCTCACACGGTGTACACCTCGAACTCGCAGATAGTCAGTGGCTCGGAAAGCAGAGTGAGTACGCGAACCTTGCGACCAAAGGCGTTGCAGCTGAAGTTGGCGACCAAAAAGTTCACACTGAGGTTCACTCGGTTGCACTCGACACCGTCCACTTGTAGGGAGAAACTTGCTGAGCCTCTGTCTGCAGCAGTCCTGCCTGTTGTAGATGGTAACGTAGGAGACGAGAGATGGAGCGGCCAGATGCCCCTCCCACCACTGGGATGGATTGTAATTCGTGTGAGTGCAGGAGCCACCAGCGAGAATTTGATTTTTATTGCCATCAATAGCGTGGTCACAAGCATCATTGGCCGGATTAGGTGTTGAGCTCTGCAGACAACCCGTAATAACTTGTTTGCCTGGTTCTGCGAGTTTAAAGCGCAAATTCATTTTAGTTTTGAATATTCTGCTCTCTAAAGCGAATTAGTGACTCAGAGTAAAACTCACTGAACTTCCAAACAAAGACGTCACACAGATCAGAGCTCAGCCATGCTTGCTGGCTAAAAGCGAACCAGGAGAAAAAGCGGCACAGACCCTGCAGCCAGGTGAAGCCGAAGCAGGAAGGTCGCTGGACGCATGCGTTGGCGCAGCCGATTTTGCTGGCATGCGGTGCGGTCTCTGTGGAAGCGGGAGCTAAGGAACTCCACCTGGCAACGGCTTGGAACATCACATTGGGAGCTTGATGAGACAGGACGATGGAGATGACAGCCAGCAGAGGTAGAAGTAGGCGCATTCCTGGATTTCCTAACTTAGCTTAAGTTAACAGAAATGTCACTGAATGGGTGCAGCAGCTGAATTAGCGGAGAAAAATTTTATACCTGCATGAAGACTGTGAAAACCATCCTCGTTTTTTTATTGGCTATTAGTTACGCTAGTGGTAGAAAAGATTCCATGTCAGTCATGCGTTGGGTCGTACGGAAAACTTTTGATGGATGCATTTTAGTATATTAGGCGGGATTTACAAGACCTGCCTGTCAAAATGCCCAGACATCAGTGTATTTTTTCTTTCCGAACTTTATTCTTGATAATCTTGCTTATTTTAGTAGTGTAACTTTTGACTAAATAATTAAAAGTTGATGATACTGAGCAAGCTAATATAATCCTGGCAGATGACTTTAGGTTACCGATTTTTTTGCTAAACTAAGAAATTATTAATTTTAACAGAAGGTCAAGCCACAAAGCACGCGTTTCGCCGTTTATTTTCGATCAACCGCTACAGTGGATCTATCTATCTATCTATCTATCTATCTATCTATCTATCTATCTATCTATCTATCTATCTATCTATCTATCTATCTATCTATCTATCTATCTATCTATCTATCTATCTATCTATCTATCTATCTATCTATCTATCTATCTATCTATCTATCTATCTATCTATCTATCTATCTATCTATCTATCTATCTATCTATCTATCTATCTATCTATCTATCTATCTATCTATCTATCTATCTATCTATCTATCTATCTATCTATCTATCTATCTATCTATCTATCTATCTATCTATCTATCTATCTATCTATCTATCTATCTATCTATCTATCTATCTATCTATCTATCTATCTATCTATCTATCTATCTATCTATCTATCTATCTATCTATCTATCTATCTATCTATCTATCTATCTATCTATCTATCTATCTATCTATCTATCTATCTATCTATCTATCTATCTATCTATCTATCTATCTATCTATCTATCTATCTATCTATCTATCTATCTATCTATCTATCTATCTATCTATCTATCTATCTATCTATCTATCTATCTATCTATCTATCTATCTATCTATCTATCTATCTATCTATCTATCTATCTATCTATCTATCTATCTATCTATCTATCTATCTATCTATCTATCTATCTATCTATCTATCTATCTATCTATCTATCTATCTATCTATCTATCTATCTATCTATCTATCTATCTATCTATCTATCTATCTATCTATCTATCTATCTATCTATCTATCTATCTATCTATCTATCTATCTATCTATCTATCTATCTATCTATCTATCTATCTATCTATCTATCTATCTATCTATCTATCTATCTATCTATCTATCTATCTATCTATCTATCTATCTATCCATATATCTAATATATCTAGAGGAGTAGAAGATAGAAAAAGTAGGTATAGCTGCAGGAACTAAGCAGCTTTATAATGGTTTTAAATTCAGCAAACCGAAAAGCTATATGGTGGCTAGGTAGACAGAAAATGGGCTGGATACTGTATTTTAGCTTAGCTGTCAGCGCATAGTTTTAGCCGGAAACACGTCCGATAAATGCTGCAAATCTTGAGGCAGCGTAAGTTAAACAAAATTGGTAAAAATTGTCTATCACTTGTGGAATGAGTAATAAAAGCCTTTTAGCAAAGATTATTTGCATTTTTGAAACCGTCATTTCTCGATGTGTTTGTCACTTAAAAAATTGACAATCTGCTTTTTTAAATCATAATGTAAATTTCTTTTAAAATGCACGTGATTGCAGACAGTGGAGACTTCTAACACTTCTGGAAGAAATTAGCGATACGTTTCTGTTTTTTAGACGCGCTACAAACGAGCCTATAGGTAAAATAATATTGATAAAGACTTTGTTTTTGCAGCAGCTTTGTGCTTTTGTGAACAGAAGTTTTCTTTAAAAAAGTCGCTACGGAATCCTGGGTTCGAAGACATTATGACCGACACGTACGTATGTGGATGATCGAGACCTTTGAATCCACTAAAAGGGGGAAAAGAAAACTGTTTATGTGGATGCCATAGCGCTGTTGCATTCTCGTTCTTGCCTGCACCGACAGCAAGGCTGTCTTGGACGCCTTGGACTTTTTTTGAGCCACTCTTGGCGAAGTGGTTAAGCTTACTGCATATCTTAGACCCTTTGACAGGGGCCAGGCAATGCGAGTTGCCACATGTACGATCTCGTGACTGACCGGAGTGAGAGCCGCCCGAACCTTCTTGAAGTCAAGTAGAGCTGTTCTGGCATTCATCGTCTTGATGCAGTCGTCAGTGACCATCCTGTCCGTTAAAAGCTCAGGACACCTCACTCTGGACAGCGATTTCCAACTATGTGGTTGCCTAATCTCATTCCAGGGTGCTCACTTAAGGTTAAGTGGACTTTCCAGCAGCCGGAGTTTGCGCGCAATTTTTGCGGAGGAGATAGAATTGGTGCTGACACACTCTATAGTGGCACGTTCCCACTATGGAGCAGCAGTGGCCTACGCAGGAATTTGAATTTTTGGAGTGGGCCTACGAGGTGGTTGCCCCTGTCTATGAGTTGGACATCGCTTCTAGCTTTTATGAGGTAGGTGCTGACCGGGTTAGTGTTGAAAGTTGAGTATTTTTCTTGATTGTCGGGTGGGCTTTCCTGGGCGCCATTTCTTTTGGGCGCGCTTATTGCGTACACGCCCCCCTGTGTACGCTACTGTGAAACGCTCATGTTACTGATGTCGCTATTTACAGTGAGCAATGCACGCAGCAAATATTCAAGTCGCAAACCTGGGATTTAGTCCAGAGCACTAATTGTCAGTTTTGCGCCAATCTGGAATTCTGCTTAAGTTCATTTTACAGCTTATTTTGTGGGCTGGAATAATTCCTCTAGAATTTTTCATGTCACTGTCGTCTTCCTGGCGCTGTATCTCGAGCATCTGAGAGAATCCACTACATAATCACCCCTTACCGCGTCAGATGATGAAAGAGCAAGTTGTTTAAAATTTCTGTGCTTCACAGAGCCTCAATTTTGTTGCGCTTCTGTTGACACGTCGGGAAATTCGCTGCCCATTTCCTGTTGCGCTGAGAGATGGTGACTGCGATGCCAATGTTGTTGCTGCACCAGAGCACCGAAAGACATGCTCATAGAAGATTGGTGGGCCGTGGCCATAAATTTACGTTTATCTTTATTTGCGTAATTAAAAAATGTAGTTATAAACATACACAAACCCCTTCCGACAGTGTAGCTGTGATATGGAGACCACATCACTAACGTTGCACTGATCAAATTTGGCTGACTCTTGCAAATCTGTGTTCTGTTGCGCTTTTCTAAAATAAAGACTTTATTTTACGAAATGTACTAACTGCTTATAACAACAAAATAAGTTCTTTCTAGAAAAAACTCTGAGTTAAGCAGTATCGGAGTCACTAGTCGTTCATTAGATTTACTAGGAATCTCCTATGGGCATCTACCTGACTGGCCCTAAGATGCACTAGCTTGACTGCTACATGTAGCTGCATACTAGTTTCTCTGATGCTTTCCATTTGTAAAGATTACAGCACGCTCCTACATGTAATTTCTGCGCAAGCACTTCCATTAGCTTCCTTAAAAGTTCAATTCTCGATCGAGTAGTAGAAGTCAACCGTGGTTTTTTGATAGGTCTATATAGGATAGACCCGGTGTACTTCGTAACTTTATATGGTACTTGACAGAATTAGGGGTTAATTATTAGAACGCTCAAAATTTAAGTCGCAAGTACGATATCCGAAAGCAGCGATTTGTGAAGCTTAATTTTAATTGACTTTTTACTTAGCTGCAGGGAGGTCACGGAGGGGACGCAGCAGAAAGGCGCAGCCGCCCATTCCGCTAACCCCTGGACGCGCCGTCATGGACAAAAGGTTTGCATCGCCCAGGGAGGCGGTGTCGCCAGCAGGCTATGCTGCTCCCTGGAATTGGGAGTTCAGCCCTTGCGTGTGTTGCCAGAAGGAAACCCATGGGTTGGTTGAAATTTTTGGTTTGCACGCATCATAAATATAAGTATGTGGCCAGAGGAATTCAAGTCTGGTCCGCGTAAAGGTAGGACAGATGCTGACGAAGTGCTCAGCTGATTCGTCCCCTGAGTTGCAGCTTGAGGCTGCAGGCGCTGGTGCCTTGAGAGGCAACATTTAAAATTAAGCAGAGGTTATTATAACTTATTAGCTTTGTTTGTCTTCGTCTCTAATATTCAGTTACTAGCAATATGATTTTTTTTATCAAGTATTTGTTTTACTTGAAGTTTTTTTCAGGCGAAACTCCCGCGATTTCGCCACAAACAGATTTAAACACTACGGTAGATCGTGATCGCTAGTAATATTTTTAAATTTCTCTGTTTTACAGCTGCTCCGTTGCGAGTGTGTGAATAAGCGAATGAAAATTTTCGTATAAATTTTGAGTTAGTCACATTGGCTATCTGTATATTAGTAGACAAGTATTTGCTCTTTGCAAGTTTGCACGTTACTTTCTGCATTAGTGACTTGACTTATTACTCCTGTGCTTTGTTCTCCCATTAAAAGATTTACTGCTGTGAAGCTGTATCTGGTATTCATTGCATAGCAGTATTCATTGATTATAATTTCATGTTTTAAAAAATTTTGCTAATGGATCCTGGTCCATCTGGATCTGATGAAAGTCAAGCATATTCTAATGTCACCCAACAATGTACTGCTCTGCAAAAGGGTCAAGACAGTGTAGATAATGAAGTAGTTAAGAAATTCAAGCCTTCAAATGAATCTTCAAATCAAACAGAGAGCAACAGCAATCAGCTTAAACAAGGTACACTTTAAATTCAAATAGCATTTGTAAGCTAGCCAGATAAGAAACACTGCTAGACCTGATATACTGCCTATAGACCTAAAATTATAGATAAGATTATGGTAGAATCATTTCTAATTATTATAATAAGGTATATCTCATTAATTTAGATTGTCAGTGTAAAGAATGCATTTTGTTTATTCTAAATATTTTTCCTTATATAAGGAATTACTTAATTAAGTATATCAATGTTTAAATTTGCTTTTATTTATTATGTACAAAATTATTACAGACATGGCCACAATGTAGACCATATGTGCGCAACAGTCAGTCAAGTTGGCTGATCTGGCTGACTGATTTCGTGGCTAACCAAGCCCAAGGTGTCGCAAATTTTTTTTTAACTAAGTTGCATTGGCCAACTGAATTTTTCAAGTTGCAGCACATGATGTAGACTCCCATTGTCATAGCTGCTGTGTCTCTAGTAAGGGGCTTTGTATTTTAGGGATATAGCTGTCATGTCTATAAGCTACAATAGGGACACAGTAGTTGTCTTTAAGTATAGTCCTAATTAATATTAAAAACATAGATGCTATAGTAGCCTATACTTTTATTAGGGACTTCAGTGAGATTTTGAAAGTTTGGTAAAACAAAATGAAAGTTGTTTACTATGATAAGTCTTGTTGTCTGCTTTAAAAAGATACCAAGCTCAAAAAGATCGGTATACTAGAAAAAGAGTTATACCAATTTTTGTGTTCCAAAGGTCAGTGAAATCTAGTGTATTTTTGCCTATCTATTCTATGACCACGAGTACAGTTCTGAGTTATCCGAATCAAAATGATATGTATGTAAAAACTGTAGTTTAAAGTGTTCTTCACAAAGATAAAAAATACAATATTTATTTGAAAGAAAACTTGCTTTTTACTTTTTCTTTTCGTGTACTGCAATAGCTTTGTTTTACTTCTAAAAAGTTCATATGATTTTGCGTTACATGATTAATGTGCGCAAATTATAACAATGTTTTCCTAATTAACAAGCAGAAGTTTCATTTCTTTACAGAAATTTTATGCAACATTACTGATTATTATTTTTTTAGAATTAAAATTATATTATTATATCCCAAAACTTGTTTTTTGCTACTTTTACTTTCCGGTAAATGCAGACTAAAATCACTCTACATTAAGATAATACTTTGGCACTTTACAATGATTAACCTTAATCAAAGGTGAGTAATATAGTTATACACACCTACCCCATTGATTAGGCAACCACTTAATCGATTTGTAGACTGCATCCACCAGGATACACTTGTGAATTTCATATTTGTAGCCATAAGTGACAGGGGGTACTCTACATTTTTCATTTTCCGAAGAATTCCGAAGCAAATAACAAAAAACTGAATCATAGACCTTCTTCTCCATAAAATTCTGCACAAATGTATCCATGGATAATTGTAGGATAATTATATAGATTCAGAGATACAGCTTTGCAAAGTTTTCACATGAGTTTTTTTCTACCATAGAAATGACCAAATACAAATAAAATTAGCTTATCTTATAGCTATATTCTTCTTCTTTCCAACAAGGTATCACATGCCAAAATTCAATGAATGTCTCTTCAAGGGAAGGCTTTAAAGTGAGGACCCTTTTTTGACTTGCGTCTTCACTCTGAAAATAAACATAAACATGGCAACCTTTGCAGCCACGCACCTCTTTTCGTCTATGACATTTTGTCCTGATTTTTTTTGCATTGGACAGAGGAAGAATTCTTCTTTCCAATGACTATTCATACATTGTCAAATATAGCTTCATTCCTTGTTTTTTTTTTAATGTGAAGTTGACTGTTTTTCAGCTTTTACGTGTACGTGTAACACTTTTCCGCGGCTTGCTGAAGTCCCTACTTTTATATTATAGACACAATAGTCATTTCTATAAATGTAGTTGTAGTCAATATTAGAGATACCTGTAAGCTTTTGCATTATGGACATAGTGGCCATGTCTATAATTATACTTGTAGTCAATATTAGAGACATAGCCACCCTGTCTATAAGCTTTTATATTATAGACATTTGGCCACTATAAAATATTTTAAATCATTAAATTCATATTCTTAGCTGTCCTAACTATAAATAAACATTCTTAAATGGGTCTATTGTATTATTGTCAATTATAGCTATGCTATAAGTAATTTTCCAGATTGTATTTAGTAATAATGGTTAAATAGTAGCAAATTTTATAGGTCTTATATATAAATAGCTATTTGATTACTACAAATGGTAAAAATCAGTAATTTGGTCTACTTTTACTTTTGAAATATTAATCAAAGTAAAAAATATAGAAAAAATTAACCATCATCTCATAGAATCACCCTGTGTATTTTAATGTTTAACTAGGCAATAGCACAAGGTAAGTGCAAGTAAGCAATGAAATTATCAAGATAGAATTCAAATAAGTAAAAGACAAGGTACATGAAAGTATGAATGCCAAAAAACTAGTGATTAAAAGCAGAAAATTCAAAAATTCATACCATATTAAAACATGTAAAACTAATAGAAAAATAGCCCATGTACTTATTTTGTAATGTCATTTATTGTATAGCATTCATATTTAGCAATTATTGCATAATTATTATGTAGCACTTGCAACAAAGTTTGTCTCATTTTTTATTTTAGAGCTTTATTATTTAATAATAAAATTTCTTGAGAATGGACCATGCGCAGATGTTGCTAATGTAAGTAGTGTCAAAAATTATCTTAATAATTTTGCCAAGTTTCCCTAAAAACGTTATAAATTTATTGCTTTGTTATATTTCAGCAACTTAAAGCTCTATGCGAGACCAACGAGGTATGGTTTTTATACTCCTGCTTTTTTTAGTATTTCAACTTGCCTGTTTATCTTAGCTACTGCATATAATTATGTATATTTATTATCGATTTCAGCTGTTACCACCTCGAAAAGACTGGACAGGTTGCAGTCATGTCCGAAGTTTCGACGAGTTTGTAAGTACTGTTGTTAGTTAAACTGTCAATCAATTAAATTGACACATCGTCAAGGCAGAATCGTAAATTCGAATTCTAAAAATAAAATTCTAGGATCGGTTCTATCCAAATGTGACTAGCAACCACCTGCTCAGGGTCTGCTCCGCCATGGGCCCCCTGCTAGAGCGAGCCTACCCAGGCGGTAGTTCTTCTGCTTTCTCTAGTTTGCTCGGCTCCACAGTGCAATCACTGTTGCGTTCTCCTGATGGTGAGTTCTTTTTCACAAGTTGACAGGTTTTCAATATGTAAAAGCAAAATATAAGCAAATGAACAAAAGTAATAAACTAACACACGGTTACAGGATCTGTTGGTTCTGAATTGCAAGGCGAGTTAACTCTAGTCCATGTATAGTAAAAGTTTATTACTTTAGAATTCCCCATTGATATTAAAATTTGTAGCAGAAATTTATGTCTTGTCTTTTCTGTTTTTTTGCATCGTAATATGATTACGTAATTTTTTCCATACCCTGTTTAACCAGGCTTCCTTTGTAGTGCTTGCTCTAGTGTCTATAGTAGTATATTTGCATATATGTGTTTCAATTTTTGTTTTCCGTCTATTGCATTTTTTGTCACAAAAGCATGTTGTGCCAACATTGTATTAGCAATAGTTCTCTGCCTTGAAATTCAGCCTACGACATAAGTATTACTTTTTAAACATCAAATTACAGATCACGGTAGCATCTCACTGACGCTCTGCCAGAGCTTTCCAGCGCACAGACAGGGCTTTCGTTTGCCAATAAATTGCGTCCGTTCTAAGCGGAATGTTCGTAAGTTTATTTTTCCTTAGTTACAAAAAAATCTATGCATTTTCTCACAAACTACTTTCGTCTATGAAATTAGTAGTCTATCAATTTTTTAGCAATAAAAGTTTCACATTTCTACTGTTTAGTGTTAATTGCAGTAGTGTGTAACGCATTTTAATTAAATGATTTTTAATCTAGCCAACTGCGTACTACAAAGCGCTTACGATCCGCGGCATCGCAACCAATTGGAGTGCGCCGTCTATAGGCGTTTAAAGCTACGGAAACGGATTGTTGGACACGGCAATTCCGTCTATTGCGTTGTGTTTGATAGGACGTCACGATTTATTATTACTGTAAGTAGTGTAATCTACTTTTACTCTATCAATATTCTTTTTTTCTTTTCTGTTCTTGATGCTTCCCCTTTTAGTTTCGTCAATTTCTTTCTCTCCATTTTTGTCTACCCTCTTCCTCTCCCCTTTCCGTCATCCTATTCCTCTCCCCTTTCTGTCTTCCCTCTTCCTCTCCACTTTCTGTCTGCCCTCTTCCCCCCTTTCTGTTTCCCCTCTTCCCCTCCCCTTTCTATCTGCCCTTTCTGTCTCCCCTCTTTTTCTCCCCTTCTGTATAAAAAGATAAAATAATAACTAACTAACAAACCTAGCCAAAAACTCCAACCAAAAAAACCCAGGGAGCGGACGATTTCCTAATCAAAGTGTGGTGCTGCCGCAGCCTTCGCCTATTAGCCACTATGCGCGGCCATCGCAACGAAATCTGCGATCTAGCCGTGTCGCACGACAATCGTTTATTAGCTTCGGGCGCTTGCGACAAACGCGTCATGATTTGGCGCCTAGACAATTGCGCCCCTATTGCTGTACTAAGCGTGCACACTTCGGCTATTATCTCCGTAGCCTTTTCGCCGTCGGTTCGCGGTGGCCGACGGTGGTTGGCTTCTACAGCTAAAGACGGTTGCGTCTGTTTCTGGGCCTACAAACCGGGCAGTCTGGTGTTCGAAGATCGTCCGGTGAAATTTATCGAACGCTCCCGACCCGGTTGTTGCATGATGTGCAGCTGTTTTAGCGCCGGCGGCGGCTTCTTTGTTGGCGGCTGTTCAGATCACGCCATCAGGGTGTACAGCTTTCAGCCGGGCGTGCCGGAGAAAATCGGCGAATTAGAAGGTCACAAAGGCAGCGTGGATAGCGTCGCCTATAGTCATTGGGACGATCGGTTTGCTAGCTGCAGTACCGATGGTACTTGTCGAGTGTGGAGCTATTCTAGACAATTGTGGCGCTCGTTGGTGCTGTGTCCGCCCGGCTCTGCTCAGCAGGCTAGGGGCGTCAGTTGGACTGCAGACGATAGGTTAGTGTTTTATTGGTATTATCGATACATATCGGTAGTCAATAAATTTATGGTCCATTAGATATTTTTTTCAGTAGAAAATTATCATGTACATTTCAGCAGGTAATCAATAGCTTGAGAATAATTTTTTATTTTTATGTTCTATAAAGTATAATATAGATACATATCGGTAGGTGATGAAGTGCTGATGAATATTTGTTATTTGTGGTCCTCGATAAAATATAATATCGATATATATCGCTAGGTGATCAAGCTAATTTATGATATAGGATGCCATTTCGCATTGATGCATTGATGCGTCTTTTTACCTAAAATAGTAAAAATAGTAGCGCTTCTTTCGGTCTAAGTACCATGTCAATACATATCGGTAGATGATAACGTCTGTGTCTAGTCAATACGCATCCGTCTCTTCAATATATGCTTGAAAATTTTAGTAATCTACCAAGTATCATATCGATACATATCGGTGGCTTCTTATGTACTTGCGAATTTTCGTGCATTGATTGTGCTTTACGGAAATAAAAAAAAACAATTAGCTGCGCTTTTATTATTAAACTATATCGCTTTTTAGTTATAATTATCATTGAATATTTTACAATCTTACTTTAATAAATTCCTGCAGGTGTATAGTGACTACCCACTCCAACCACCTGGTCCACTGTTGGGACAGCCGACGCGGCCACCTCCTAGCCGTGTTTCGCGACCATCGCGACGACGTTTTCGTTGTCGATTGTCATCCGTCGAATCCGAGACTGTTTCTCACGGCCGGCTACGACGGTAAAATTGCCGTCCGGGATTTGCAATCGTCTAGTTCCGCGTTTCGACACGTCAATCAGGTTCGCTTGGGAACATTTTGGGATATTTTCAACGGATTAATAAACAGCAGTTGCGTAACTGCGGCCAATAACTTAGAAGTTCCAGTTTCTAAATTATGAAGTTCCCAGCCTCCTAAATCCCACAATGAAGTTCCTAGCCTCTGAAATCCCACAATGAAGTTCCCAGCCTCTAAAATCCCACGATGAAGCTCTCAGCCTTTAAAATCCTAGATGAAGTTCCCAACCTCAAATTCCTAGATGAAGTTCTCAGCCTCTAAAAATCCCAAGATGAAGTTCTCAGCCTCTTAAATCCCACGATGAAGTTCCCAGCCTCTCAAATCCCAAGATGAAGTTCCCAGCCTCTTAAATCCCAAGATGAAGTTCCCAGCCTCTTAAATCCCAAGATGAAGTTCCCAGCCTCTCAAATCCCAAGATAAAATTCCCAGCATTTGAAATCCCAAGATAAAGTTCCCAGCCTCTAAAATCCCAATATGAAGTTCCCAGCCTCTCAAATCCCAAGATGAAGTTCCCAGCATTTGAAATCCCAAGATGAAGTTCCCAGCCTCTAAAATCCCAATATGAAGTTCCCAGCCTCTGAAATCCCACGATGAAGCTCTCAGCCTTTAAAATCCTAGATGAAGTTCCCAACCTCAAATTCCTAGATGAAGTTCTCAGCCTCTAAAAATCCCAAGATGAAGTTCTCAGCCTCTTAAATCCCACGATGAAGTTCCCAGCCTCTCAAATCCCAAGATAAAAGTTCCCAGCATCTAAAATCCCAATATGAAGTTCCCAGCCTCTCAAATCCCAATATGAAGTTCCCAGCCTCTCAAATCCCAAGATAAAGTTCCCAGCATTTGAAATCCCAAGATGAAGTTCCCAGCCTCTAAAATCCCAATATGAAGTTCCCAGCCTCTCAAATCCCAAGATAAAGTTCCCAGCATTTGAAATCCCAAGATGAAGTTCCCAGCCTCTAAAATCACAAGATGAAGTTCCCAGCCTCTTATATCCCAAGATGAAGTTCCCAGCCTCATATCCCTAGATTAAGTTATTAATCTCAAATCCCAAGATGAAGTTCCCAGCCTCTTAAATCCCAAGATGAAGTTCCCAGCCTCTTAAATCCCAAGATGAAGTTCCCAGCCTCTCAAATCCCAAGATAAAATTCCCAGCATTTGAAATCCAAAGATGAAGTTCCCAGCCTCTAAAATCCCAATATGAAGTTCCCAGCCTCTAAAATCCCAAGATAAAGTTCCCAGCATTTGAAATCCCAAGATGAAGTTCCCAGCCTCTAAAATCCCAATATGAAGTTCCCAGCCTCTCAAATCCCAAGATAAAGTTCCCAGCATTTGAAATCCCAAGATGAAGTTCCCAGCCTCTAAAATCCCAAGATGAAGTTCCCAGCCTCTCAAATCCCAAGATAAAGTTCCCAGCATTTGAAATCCCAAGATGAAGTTCCCAGCCTCTAAAATCCCAATATGAAGTTCCCAGCCTCTCAAATCCCAAGATGAAGTTCCCAGCCTCATATCCCTAGATTAAGTTATCAATCTCAAATCCCAAGATGAAGTTCCCAGCCTCTAAAATCCCAAGATGAAGTTCCCAGCCTCTTAAATCCCAAGATGAAGTTCCCAGACTCTCAAATCCCAAGATAAAGTTCCCAGCATTTGAAATCCCAAGATGAAGTTCCCAGCCTCTAAAATCCCAATATGAAGTTCCCAGCCTCTGAAATCCCACGATGAAGCTCTCAGCCTTTAAAATCCTAGATGAAGTTCCCAACCTCAAATTCCTAGATGAAGTTCTCAGCCTCTAAAAATCCCAAGATGAAGTTCTCAGCCTCTTAAATCCCACGATGAAGTTCCCAGCCTCTCAAATCCCAAGATAAAATTCCCAGCATTTGAAATCCCAAGATGAAGTTCTCAGCCTCTCAAATCCCAATATGAAGTTCCCAGCCTCTCAAATCCCAAGATAAAATTCCCAGCATTTGAAATCCCAAGATAAAGTTCCCAGCCTCTAAAATCCCAATATGAAGTTCCCAGCCTCTCAAATCCCAAGATAAAGTTCCCAGCATTTGAAATCCCAAGATGAAGTTCCCAGCCTCTAAAATCCCAAGATGAAGTTCCCAGCCTCTCAAATCCCAAGATGAAGTTCCCAGCCTCATATCCCTAGATTAAGTTATCAATCTCAAATCCCAAGATGAAGTTCCCAGCCTCTTAAATCCCAAGATGAAGTTCCCAGCCTCTTAAATCCCAAGATGAAGTTCCCAGCCTCTCAAATCCCAAGATAAAATTCCCAGCATTTGAAATCCAAAGATGAAGTTCCCAGCCTCTAAAATCCCAATATGAAGTTCCCAGCCTCTAAAATCCCAAGATAAAGTTCCCAGCATTTGAAATCCCAAGATGAAGTTCCCAGCCTCTAAAATCCCAATATGAAGTTCCCAGCCTCTCAAATCCCAAGATAAAGTTCCTAGCATTTGAAATCCCAAGATGAAGTTCCCAGCCTCTAAAATCCCAAGATGAAGTTCCCAGCCTCTAAAATCCCAAGATAAAGTTCCCAGCATTTGAAATCCCAAGATGAAGTTCCCAGCCTCTAAAATCCCAATATGAAGTTCCCAGCCTCTCAAATCCCAAGATGAAGTTCCCAGCCTCATATCCCTAGATTAAGTTATCAATCTCAAATCCCAAGATGAAGTTCCCAGCCTCTAAAATCCCAAGATGAAGTTCCCAGCCTCTTAAATCCCAAGATGAAGTTCCCAGACTCTCAAATCCCAAGATAAAGTTCCCAGCATTTGAAATCCCAAGATAAAGTTCCCAGCCTCTAAAATCCCAATATGAAGTTCCCAGCCTCTCAAATCCCAAGATAAAGTTCCCAGCATTTGAAATCCCAAGATGAAGTTCCCAGCCTCTAAAATCCCAATATGAAGTTCCCAGCCTCTCAAATCCCAAGATGAAGTTCCCAGCCTCATATCCCTAGATTAAGTTATCAATCTCAAATCCCAAGATGAAGTTCCCAGCCTCTTAAATCCCAAGATGAAGTTCCCAGCCTCTTAAATCCCAAGATGAAGTTCCCAGCCTCTCAAATCCCAAGATAAAATTCCCAGCATTTGAAATCCAAAGATGAAGTTCCCAGCCTCTAAAATCCCAATATGAAGTTCCCAGCCTCTAAAATCCCAAGATAAAGTTCCCAGCATTTGAAATCCCAAGATGAAGTTCCCAGCCTCTAAAATCCCAATATGAAGTTCCCAGCCTCTCAAATCCCAAGATAAAGTTCCCAGCATTTGAAATCCCAAGATGAAGTTCCCAGACTCTTAAATCCCAAGATGAAGTTCCCAGACTCTCAAATCCCAAGATAAAGTTCCCAGCATTTGAAATCCCAAGATGAAGTTCCCAGCCTCTAAAATCCCAATATGAAGTTCCCAGCCTCTCAAATCCCAAGATAAAGTTCCCAGCATTTGAAATCCCAAGATGAAGTTCCCAGCCTCTTAAATCCCAAGATGAAGTTCCCAGCCTCTCAAATCCCAAGATAAAGTTCCCAGCATTTGAAATCCCAAGATGAAGTTCCCAGCCTCTAAAATCCCAATATGAAGTTCCCAGCCTCTCAAATCCCAAGATAAAGTTCCCAGCATTTGAAATCCCAAGATGAAGTTCCCAGCCTCTAAAATCCCAAGATGACACTAGTCGGCAAAAATTGCGAAAATTACAATTTTCTTGTAATTTCTCCTTCCAAATCTTGCAAGAAAAGTGCAACGATTGTAAGAAGTCTTACAAGAAGAATTGTAAGGATTGTAACTTTATCACAAGAATATTACAAGAATTGCAATACTTACGCAAGAAAATTGCAATATTTGTACGTGCTTTAGCACGAATATTGTAATAATTTTATAATTTATACAATTTAGCATAACGGAATTCAAAATCAAAGTTATTAAATTGGCTATTTTGTTTTCACAGCAATGCGTATATAAAAAATTATGCAATTTAATTTATCCTTCAGTCGCTTTTAGAAAATAAAGACCTAAAATAGAGAACCCTTGATAATTTGACCATCAATTGGGATGGTTTAAAATTTACGCAAAAGAGAGCGTGTATTACATAATGCGGATTTATTTTTTATACAAAAGGATGACAATTTGCTGCATTGAAAGCTTTTTTCCTAGATAGATATTAGAAAGTACAGGAAAATCTTTAAACTTCATTACCAAACCAGGAAAGTTACCAAACCAAACCAAACATTTTATAAATGCTTTTTTACAGTAATCATGCTACCTTTTAAACTCACAAAATACACAATAGTGAACGTACTATAAAATATGACATTAAACCCTCGTTAAAAGGTGCATGTAGATATGTAATTAATAAAGAAATCGCACATATGATGCACCAATAAACTTAATCGCTTAAATTTTGTGTAAAATTACATTTAAAGACTATAGCACTAACTAAAAATTAAAACCCTGCTCAGTTTGCTAGGGTCACAAAAGTAAAAACCAGAGATTTATTGCTGGTTTCGAAAGTTCGAAAGTAGCTTAAACAGGTCACAATTCAGTTCAGTTCATTTTGCCGGATTAGCAGTGCTTGTGGGCGCAGGTTTGTCAATGTCTCGTAGATATTGATTTAAACTGCTTTCGACTGAGGTCCACGTGCAGTTAGGAAACTTCAAATTGACGGCGTTGTAGACATCTTGGTAGTCGCTTTGTGAAAACAATTCCCGCCTTGTACTGCGCTTGCTCGACAGCAGCTTGCCCTGTAGTTCGTTTTTGCCATGCACAATAGTAATGAACTTCCTCGCAAACGAATTCGGATCGGAGCAAACGATTTTCTGCAGATCAACTTTCGTACCGTTGTTGCACACAAACTCTGCCGCATCAGCAATCGATAATCCACCAGGAGGTACATTTTCGGCACCCCGAGCAAGGAAAGCTTCCAGAAGTCTGTTAGTTTTTTTATTCTCCTTAAGAATCTCCCGTAGTAGCGTTTCAACCTTTGAAGTGGACTCACTGGCAGAAGCTGGAGTGGCTCCACTTTGCTTCGGTGTAGCTTGGTTAGTGGCGCTGATTGGCAATGGACGCGCAGCAGGTGTTCTCTGTGGCTCTGTGATCGGTTGGTTGCCTTGGATTGATTGGCGAAGTGCGGACAACTTGGCTTGCTCACGGATAATTGGATCGTTAGACATTATTGACGGAAGTTCGTTCTGGCGCATTGAACGTGCTGCAGCAGTAGAAGGGTTCTCGTCAGATTCACTGTCATAGCTCCCAGGCCCATCAGAGTCAGCATCAGCAGCAGATGGTTGGGCGTCGAGTCCAAGATCTAGTGTCAGAACAGTGTCGGTATCAACTATTTCAAGTTGATTGATTGTTTGATCGAGTAGGGTTGAGGCAGATTTTAGGCTGCTCAGTGTGCCCCGGGCCAACAGGACAGCGCTCTCTAATTTAGGCCCATTCCGAATAGCGACTTTTTGTCCTTTCTTCATCTTGGCTCGGACATCGGCTGCAATTGACTGGAGAGCAGGCGCATTGAATGAGAAAACCTCGGAGTAAACTCCACTTCCAATATACCAAAATAGGAAGTAGTCACGGCACTCCTGCTCTTGATGCAGACGGGATACTGAAGTCCGATTTCTACCTGATTCTCTCGACATGGCTGAAATGAGTTATTATAAATATTTTATTAATTATTAATATAAACCATTATGGAGCTTAGCTTTAGGGTGCCACTGCATGGGAGCGCAAGCTTTTATGGGTAGCGGCAAGAAGGGCACTGGAGAGGGTTTGTAACGGCGTGAAAGGTGCGCTGTGTTTATATGGGCGATTTTTAGCAACTGAATAGCATACAGCAATCAGCATATACATTGCCCTTGAATATAATATTGGGTGGCCAATAGAATCAGTACACAAGTTTTCAAAAGCATGGAAAAATAGCTGCTGAAATTAAAAAATCAAAGACTCAAAAGTATGAAAACTATATTAAGCTAAAATCATGGAACTATTTATTGCCTTGTAAAAAGTGTGATCCTAAAGACCTAAACTATAAGCATAAAACTTTACTAACACTTTAAAACAAAAACTGCAAATAGACGTACGGAGCATTAGAATGACTTGCTCGTTATAGGCAAATGGGTTCACACTTGATTTTTGCAAGACAAAGGTATAAGTTACTGCAGCTGCTACGAGTGCTCAAACGAAGTGCATAGAGGAGTGAGAAAAATGTACTCAACGGAGCGAATTTTACTAGGAATATGCATGCATACGGCACAAAGATTTGAGGCAGAAACAGAAACGTCCCTAGTGATTACACTTTCGAGGAAAACAAAGTAGTGGTCGAATTTTCGAAAAATGCTTCGGATATCAGCATCAACAGAGTTGAGATCAAGTAACTCAAGCACCGGCTTCACACGAAATACATCAATAATGGCATAAATTTCACCATCTTGGACGAGAAACGCATTTATTCTACCATAGCGCAACTTACTATTGAAAAAAAGGTACAAAAATAGTTGCAAGAACGCTTTGCTCGCTCATACAAGACAGAGTGATACATGAAGCCTTTAAAAAAACACCGATGCTTATCAACCAGCCGAGGAAATGTTGAATACTTCACACAGGACATTACATTATTTAGCTCGCACGGTAGGGAGTCAGAGTTTATGAAAAAGTAATGAAGCAACACCTTGTGCAACATGAGTCTCGTGGCAATCTGGTTAAGGTGTCCACGAGTTCCCTGAATGAATTTTTTTATTTGGACAAAACGGGATTCGAAAGGAAACATTGAATAGAAAGGCAAGGCTCCGTTACGCTTAAGCTGATCCTTTAGATGGGTGAGCAAATGAACATTAAGCGTCGAAAATCGTTGGCCATAGATGGATTCACAATTCAAAACGTAAAAATGAAAAAGTGCATCAGCTTCATCAGCATTCTGGCGAGCATGCGCATCATTGGCTAAGCGACAGGCAAGTGCAAATGCATACATGTGAAAGTACTGGCCAAGAGGCAAAACATCAATGAATGCAAAAACACAAAGGTATAGTAAAAATGCTTTAAAATCGTGACCCTTCCACGCAGATAAATTTGTTACAGGAGGAACTTTAGAAAACCCTGCTGGATAGGGGATGCTCTGCAAAAACTGTTTGATAAAGTTCTGGGCATGGTCGCGAATTGAGAACGAATCACAACGCCGACCTTCGAAAAATTCCAGAAAAAATACTCTTCGCGCAGTTTTCATATAGCAAATGAAGGCCGTCAAGAAGACAGTCATTTGGTACTGTCAAAAATTTAGAGAATGGAGTAGGGCCTTTAATGCCAAACAAGTGATCACCACTCATAAGGGCTAGTTCGCCATATTCAATGTAGTCAGCGGACGTCTTGCTCTCGTAGGGCAAACCAAGTACAGGATAAGCTCGACCTCCACGGTTGGTCTGCGGGACACTTGCAATCTTGCAGAATGGACAACCAAATAGGCCATTAAATTGCTTAATGTTAAAAGCTGAAGAAAGAGCAGGCAAGTCAAAAACGCAGCCATAGATAACAGGACGAAACTTAAATACTTCGTCTTTAATTTCAATCTCAATGACCTCGCCAAAAGGAACAGTGCTGAAGCACTTGTCAAGAAGAGAATTCCAATCAGGCTTGACACATGAAAACCAGATACCAAAAAATATGGAACACTGAAAACTGGACCGAACTGATGGTGGTAAATTCAAAATAACGCCTTGAAGAGGCCACATAGAACACTTTTTGGTTCGATATGGATTGCTTCCATCGCATGAAACTAAAACAAAAATGTCTAAGACTTCAGGGATAGGTAATAGGCAACAACCAGACAAAACATCACCATTCTCGGATGCTAGTTCGAAAGAATAGGCCCGAATGATATCAAAATGGCATGAGATAATAACTTTCAGCTGTTCAACAAAGTTAAAGCATACAATTGAAGTTTGTGTATCAATAACATGGGTTTCAAAGAAACTGTTAAAGTCAGCCACCTCCAGGCTGATAGTACTACGCAATGCATCAATGTTCCGACTGGTCACATCCCAAGCAAATCCTGTAAAAACAGGCACAGCAGAAAGCAGAGCATTCATTGGAGTGTCAGAAAGACTGTATGACAGAGAAAATGCCAAAAATGTGGCACAGAATAGAAGTTTAATTGACACATAGCAAGGCAATGAAGTAGATACACTACTAAAAAAATTGTGCAATTGCATTTCAACAGCAGAGAAAACCTCTGGCTCAATGGAACAATCCACTTCTGGTACTAGTACATAGGTAGCTCCCAAAATGTTGTCATCATCAGATTTTGGCTTCAACTCAGATTCACTAGGCCAGTTGCTAGCTCCAAAAGATGTGTCACTGAGAGATAGTTCAATGTCATTAGAATCTGAACTGGAGCTACTTCTGCTCTCAGGATAACTTTTTAACTGTTTGTAAGAGCGCTTGTAGCTCATCTGAAGATAAAACAATTGTATAAAGTGACATTTCAATTTTAAAGTAATTCAAAAGAGTTATATAAATTGCTTTTATATATAAAAGCTACAAGTAAAATACATAAAAAGAGTATCATAGACAATTGTAAAATATCAATATTAATTTTAGTACTTTTGGATAGTGAAACTATAAAAATATTTATTCTGGTTTTTGCCTTACCTAAGCCCTTGCTAATTTTGTATTAAATTTTAGAAAAATATCATTTTTAGTCTTGCATGTTATGAGGCCCACTAAAGTATCACAATATTGTCTAGGACCATAAGCCAATAATGAGACTTTGATGCTAGATTTAGCATATGGCCAAAGGATGTTACTAAAAATCTATGATAACAAAATACTATATATAATCTATTAAAAAAATATTTTATTTAAAACCTTAAGAGAGGCAAAACAATATTGTAATATTGTAATTGGTAATAAAAACTATAATTCTAAATAGTATAAAATACATTAGTCAACACATTTAGGGGAAAAAGAAAATTGAACTTCCAAAATTAATTGAATAAATATCATTAGTTATAAAGGAAGAAAAAAGAATAAAAGAAAATATTTAGGTCCATTTACAAAAGTAATTTGCTCTAAACAAAAAATATGTTTTTTATATTTTTATTAAAGAAGAAATTTTGCAAATTATTTTACACTAGGAATTATAAAAATAGATTATATGATTTTGAATTTTTTACCATATTTTGTCAACTAATTTGCTTATTTTATAACTATACTTATAAATTAACGATAGATAAATAATACAAAAGTAGTTCTTGTAGAAATAATTAATTTTTAATGAAGCTGACTTATTTATAATTGAATGAGTAGTTCTGTCATATTTAGTTACAAAGCAAGAAAATGGCACTAATTTTGTAAGTCACTTTTTGCTATTTTTTGCCTTCTAAAATTTTGCAATATTTGCCATAGTCATAGACATAGTTGCTTCCCCATTTACCAAAATTATTTTTTTCTTAATGTCAATATCCTAACCTAAGCTCAAACAAAATGGTTATAATGCTAGCATGCTAACATTCTAAACCTAAGATAGACACTGTCATAAAACATTAAAACTAACCCTTGGCTACAATTAAGGATACTAAAACTTTCTATTGGTTCTTTTATCTTACTTAGACTATTATACTTTTTTCTTTATTTTAGGTCAGGGTAAGCCCTATAGCATAGCCATAGGTTTTATAGATGATAGGTGATAGCTAGGCCCTAAAAGAATCTTATTGTCCCAATATTTGGCCTAGCTAATAATAATAAAACATAAAGAATCTATTATAGCTACCTAGTTAAAATATACATTCAATATTTTAAGCTTTTATACTTACATCATGGTTTTAAATTAAGCCTATAAATCAATTTGGCCATAGGCATAGACAATATATTTCCACAATCAATGAACATTTTTTTAATTTAAGTATATTACAAACTAGCCTAGCTGCCCTAGCATGGCATAGACCTGCAAAAAACAAACATTAAAAGTTATGCAACATTGGCATGTCATGAAAAAGTAATGAATTACAAAATTTTTAAATTCAGAGACTGCAGTAGCAAGAAGCACAAGCTAAAGCTACACGACTAGCTAGACAGCAAATACAGTGGGTCCAAGACAAAAACCTTGGAATGGCGTAAATTAATAATTTGTTCAGAATAAAATAATGTAATTTACTAAAACAAAAGCTATTTGCAAAACTATTAGGTCAACGAGAATAGCTAATAGCATACAGGAAAAAACTTTTCTGGTATGCGTGATAATTTGGCCAAAAATTTACAAACCCTTTTCAGGAAAGAAACATCTATACAGTTGATTAAAGCTGAACGTAAGAAATAGTGTAATGATTACAAGAAAAATAATAAAAAATATTGAATTAATCTAATCAACAGAAATAATGTGCAATAATGTCTAAATAGGGAAAAACATGAAGACTTGTACTGGCTCACTGGCTGTATCCATCTGACCTTGATTTAATCGTAAATTTATGTATTGAAAATAAGCTGGTAATTATTGTAATTGAAATTGCACGAAAAATTACAATTACTGTAATAATTGGACATTCAAACAAGAAAAATTACAAGTCTTGTAATATTTCGCAATTTTCGGCAACTAGTGGAAGTTCCCAGCCTCTTAAATCCCAAGATAAAGTTCCCAGCCTCTCAAATCCCAAGATGAAGTTCCCAGCCTCTCAAATCCCAAGATGAAGTTCCCAGCCTCTCAAATCCCAAGATGAAGTTCCCAGCCTCATATCCCTAGATTAAGTTATCAATCTCAAATCCCAAGCATGAAGTTCCCAGCCTCATATTCCTAGATAAAGTCCCTATTTAGTTTCTCCATCAATCGCCTTTCAATTTATCTTGATCCGCAGGCGGCCAACACGCGCCAGCCAGTGAGCCTATTCGAAGCCTAAATTCAGTCCCGACGGCGACTCTCTCGCCGTTGTCGACGCCCTCGGCCACCTGCTGATATTCGGCCTCGCCTCCGACGAGTCAACAGACGCCCAAGCGTTGGACGAACAATTCTTTCACACGGATTTTTTTGCACCGCCAGTGTTGGACGCGCAGGGCTGGCCGTTGGATGAAGTCACTCAACGACCGCCGCATCTGTTGCCGCCACCCTATCTAGTTGACGCCCTGATGCATCCCTATCCGGCTGATGTGCAGCGCCGGGTGAGATCTCTGTTCTATGGGTGGTTGAGGTGAAATTTACCATTGGGTGGCTTTGGTAGGGGTGAGATTTCTTATCGGGAGCTTCAGTAGGGGTGAGATTTCTCACCGGGTAGGTTCGGTAGGGGTGAGATTTCTCTTCGGTAGGTTCGGTAGGGGTGAGATTTCTCTTCGGTAGGTTCGGTAGGGGTGAGATTTCTCCTGTGGTAGGTTCGGTAGGGGTGAGATTTCTCATGTGGTAGGTTCGGTAGGGGTGAGATTTCTCATGTGGTAGGTTCGGTAGGGGTGAGATTTCTCACGTGGTAGGTTCGGTAGGGGTGAGATTTCTTATCAGGTAGCTTCGGTAGGGGTGAGGTTTCTCATCGGGTAGGTTCGATCGGTAGGGGTGAGATTTCTCAACGGTTAGATTCGGTAGGTGTGAGATTTCTCACGGGTAGGTTCGGTAGGGGTGAGATTTCCCAACGGGTAGGTCCGGTAGGGGTGAGATTTCTCATCGGGTAGATTCGGTAGGGGTGAGATTTCCCATCGGGTAGGTTTGGTAGGGAGGAGATTTCTCATCGTTTCAGAGGTTTCTTTTCAAGAAAAATAAATTATTGAGATAAAAAAATCTCGCACTGCTAAAAATGCCGTCCCCTACCCGCCGCAGGTCCCCGGTCGCGAGTCGCTTCCCCTACCCGAACTAATCCCGTATTGTCGCACGGACGATTCAGGCGACATGCGAGTAGTGGACGATTCCATAGCCGAGACGGTAGCCGCGCGGGACAGGGTGTTCGGGCCGCCGCGAGCCTACCTGCAGACATCCGTCTGGCAAACGCGCCGCCTTGTTCCGCCCCTGACCGACGCCCAGCTCGCTCAGTCGACGGCTCGACGTCAGGCGGCCGGCGAACGCGAGGTTCGACAATTCTGTATTGAATGTCGACTTCGACCAGCCGACTTGCAGGCGCCGGCGTCTGTCAGAGCGTCCGCGTCACCAGCAGCAGCAGCAGCAGCAACAACAGCTGGCTCAGCTGTCTCAAGATTCCTCCTTGTTGCATTCCACTTCTGCCGGGGCTGCTGGCCAGCTCTCTTCTAGCAGCGGGATTGGACATTCTTCCGCGACCCTTGATCATCAGTCGACTACGCAGAGGGATTCCTCGTCGCAGCAGCAGCAGCAACAGCAGGTTCGGTTTCTTCTCTCTCTTTGTGTAATTCTCTTGTGTAAAATTCCCTTTTGGGATTCTCTTGCTGGGAATTACCAGATGCATTGATTCTATTTTTGTTTTTTCCTCGTTAGGATTCTCTTGTATCGATTTCCATTTAGGAATCTCTTGTAGGGATTCCCTTGCTAGGATTCTCTTGTAGGAATTTCCTCGTTGGGATTTTCCTTTAGGGATTTCTTATCTAGGATTCTCCTGTAGGGATTTCTCATCTAGGATTCTCCTGTAGGGACTTCCTATCTAGGATTCTCTTGTAGGGATTTCCTTTTTTGGATTCCCTTGTAGGGATTACCTTTTTTGAATTCCCTTGTAGGGATTTCCTTGCTTCTTTTGTAGGTACTCCTAATTTCCAGAATATATTGTAGGTTACAATTCTTCACAAAATTCCCTGATTGATTATTCTGTAAGGATTACGTAACTGGAATCCTCTATTAGGTATTTCCCTATTCTTATAGTTAAAAAACATTAATTTTCTTCCCGATGCCTGCAGCCGCCCAGCCAGGCTCTGCCAGTCGAGTCGACCCTTCCAACCGCGGTAGAATCCGCCACCACTAATCGTCTGACCGCTCGCGCTCTGTACGACACCGATGTGGAAACTGGCGGCAGCGGCGAAGACGTCGACAGAGTCTACGCTCAGCTGGAGGCCGCGGGCGACGACTCCAGCGACGATAGAACTACTGAGTCTGAGTACTCCGACTGGTTGGAGGATGAGGTTAGTTAAATTGTTATTTAGATTTTCATCAAGCGAAAATTTGCATTGGCATTCAATTGCTGATTGAATTGCCCTTTAACTGCTCATTTGACCTTCAACTGTTCATTTGTATTTGACCTTCACTTGTTCATTTGTATTTGACCTTCAACTGTTCATTTGTATTTGACCTTCACTTGTTCATTTGTATTTGACCTTCACTTGTTCATTTGTATTTAACCTTCACTTGTTCATTTGCAGTTGACCTTCACTTGTTCAATTGCAGTTGACCTTCACTTGTTAAATAGTATTTGACCTTCACTTGCTCATTGAATTCGACATTTGCCTGTTAAGTGCCTTGACCTTCAATTGCTCACTTAACTTGACCTTTATTGTCCTTCCGCAGGGCGCAGGCAGCATGGCCATGCCAAAGCGCGTCCAACGGCGCAAAGTTCGTCGCCCAGCCGCCGCGGTTGCCGCAGCCGCCGCCGCTGCAGCGGCCGCCGCCGCGGCGGCTTCCACATCCGGGACAAATGCGCGCAGCAGAGGCGACGATAGCGAATCGTCTTCGTCTGGAGATGGCGACTCGACTGGCAGCTCCGAAGAGGAGGAAGACTCGGCGACGTCGACACCTTCGACTTCTGATGATTCGGAGTCGGATGACGGAGAAGCTGAGGTTTTTATTTATGTACTGTTGTATAGGAGAATTTCTGCACTGTAAGATAAGGGAATTTGTGGACTGTTAGATTGGGGAATTTCTGGATTGTTAGATAGGGGAATTTCTGGACTGTTAGATAGGGGAATTTCTGGACTTTTAGATAGGAGAATTTCTGGACTGTTAGATAGGGGAATTTCTGGACTGTTAGATAGGGGAATTTCTGGACTGTTAGATAGGGGGATTTCTGGACTGTTAGATAGGGGGATTTCTGGACTGTTAGATAGGGGGATTTCTGGACTGTTAGATAGGGGAATTTCTGGACTGTTAGATAGGGGAATTTCTGGACTGTTAGATAGGGGAATTTCTGGACTGTTAGATAGGGGGATTTCTGGACTGTTAGATAGGGGGATTTCTGGACTGTTAGATAGGGGGATTTCTGGACTGTTAGATAGGAGAATTTCTGGACTGTTAGATAGGGGATTTCTGCACTGTTAAAAAGGGGAATTTCTGCACTGTTAAAAAGGGAAATTTCTGCACTGTTAAAAAGGGGAATTTCTGCACTGTTAAAAAGGGAAATTTCTGCACTGTTAAAAAGGGGAATTTCTGCACTGTTAAAAAGGGAAATTTCTGCACTGTTAAAAAGGGGAATTTCTGCACTGTTAAAAAGGGGAATTTCTGCACTGTTAAAAAGGGAAATTTCTGCACTGTTAAAAAGGGGAATTTCTGCACTGTTAAAAAGGGGAATTTCTGCACTGTTAAATACGGTTTTTTTCACTCTGTAGTGATATTTTTTACACTTATTATTGTTCAATTCCCCAGTCTCCAGTGGTCCAAGCTGTCGCTCGACGACCTCGCGGTCGACCAAGTTTGTCGACAACAAAATCTCGACAACGCACGCCCAGTAGAATGGCGTCGGCTTCCAAAGTCCCTCAGCAGCAGCAGCATCAGAGGCAGCAGCAGTCGCGTCGTCCGTCCACCAGAGCCGCTTCCAGTGCAGCCACCGCTGAAATAATGGTTCAAAATTCGTCCCAAGGAAGCGGCGGCGGCGCTTTGCACGATAAAAAGCAATTGAAATTGTCCGAGGATTATCGACCTCCCGAGTGGTTGACTTCCACTCTGCCGCGGCACAGTCCGTACGTGCCTCAGATTGGCGACGAGATTGTGTACTTTAGGCAGGGTCATCAGCAGTATATTGACAGCGTGCTGGTGAGTGCTGGTTTTCAGGTTGATTTTTTATTACGTTTTTTGGAAATGCGTGAGATAGAGATGTGATTTTAGGGAGTAATTTGAGATTCAGTGATTGGATGGAAAATTCAGAGATTAGATGTGAGATTTTAAGAGTAGATCTAAGAGATTCAGAGAGACAATGTGAGATTCTGAGAGTAGATGTGAGGATCAGAGAGTAGATATGAGATTCAGATAGAAGAAGTGAGATTTTGAGGCTTCATAATAAATTCAGAAAGTAGATTTGAGAGATTCCCAAACCCGATGTGAGATTCAGAGAGTAGATGTGAGATTCTGAGAGTAGATGTGAGATTTAGATAGAAGATGTGAGATTCAGAGAGTAAATTGAGATTTTAAGGCTTTATTATAGATTTAGAGGTGTGAGATTAAGAAAATAGTCTTGAGATTTACAGGCTTAGTATGCGATTCGGATCTTAGAGATGTAAGTTAGATTGAGATAGCTGGCATTAATAAATGATTTGAAGGTAAGATCGAGAGGTTAAAGTGAGAGATTTAGATATTAGGTTTTTAGCCAAGCGAACTGACACAATTTTTCCGATTATTACAAGACCAAAGAAAGAAGATTTGATTAATAAGGCTATAGTCAAAATCAAACAATCAATCAATCACTAAAATCCCTGTCCCCCAGGCCACCAACGCATACAAGGCCGACCGCGAGCTACCCTGGCTACGCATGCCGGACCTGTCACCGCACGAACAAATGAAAGTGTCGGGCATGAAGCCTCTATTGACTAAATCCCCCAGACTAGTGCACATGACGTTGGCCTTTGCCGACGGTGCAAGGGGTAAATTTCAATTGCGCTTCCACGACATGGACAATGTGCTAGATTTTATGGTTCTGCGTCAGACCTACGATCGAGCATTGGCTCGTAATTGGCAAGTTGGCGATAGATTTCGAGCGATCATTGATGACTATTGGTGGTCCGGCACTATTACTGGGATTGCGGCTCATGATCCCGCTTTTCCTGACTCGCACTGGCTCAGTGTGCGCGCCAAATGGGATAATGACGGCACCGAGGAGAGTTTGAGTCTGTGGGATTTGCATCCGCTGACTGTTGGAGAGGATGGGTGAGTTTGTGCTGTTTGTTTTCAGGGGGTGTGAGTCCCCTGAGATTCTCTTCCTGAGATCTTAGTCTCTTCCATAGATCCTATGAGTCTCTTCCTGAGATCCTAAAAATCTCTTTCTAAGATCTGATGAGTCTCTTCCTGAGATCTGATGAGTCTCTTCCTGAGATTTTATGAATCTCTTCCTGAGATCTGATGAGTCTCTTCCTGAGATCTGATGAGTCTCTTCCTGAGATCTAATGAATCTCTTCCTGAGTTCTTATGAGTCTCATCCTGAGATCTGATGAGTCTCATCCTGAGATCTGATGAGTCTCATCCTGAGATCTGATGAGTCTCTTCCTGAGATCTGATGAGTCTCATCCTGATATCTGATGAGTCTCTTCCTGAGATCTGATGAGTCTCTTCCTGAGATTTTATGAGTCTCTTCCTGAGATCTGATGAGTCTCTTCCTGAGATTTTATGAATCTCTTCCTGAGATCTTATGAGTCTCTTCCTGAGATCTGATGAGTCTCTTCCTGAGATCTGATGAGTCTCTTCCTGAGATCTGATGAGTCTCTTCCTGAGATCTAATGAATCTCTTCCTGAGATCTTATGAGTCTCATCCTGAGATCTTATGAGTCTCTTCCTGAGATCTGATGAGTCTATTCCTGAGATCTTATGAGTCTCATCCTGAGATCTAAGGAGTCTCTTCCTGAGATCTTATGAGTCTCTTCCTGAGATCTGATGAGTCTATTCCTGAGATCTTATAAGTATCTTCCTAAGATCTGATGAGTCTCTTCCTAGTGTATCCTATGAGTCTCTTCCTAAGATCTGATGAATCTCTTTCTGAGATCATCTTATCTTTGTCAGGAAGATAAGTATCTTCCTGAGATCTTGTAAGTATCTTCCTGAGATCTTGTAAGTATCTTCCTGAGATCTGATGCGTCTTTTCCTGAGTCTCTGAATCTTAATTTTGTGTCTTAAATTGTACAGTTATTAGACTCCATATGAGCTACACTAATTCTCATACATCCCACCCCATTCACTATCAGCTCCGAGGCGGAAGACTCCGAGAACCGTCCTGTGACCGCAGCGGAATTCGCCAGCCTGCAGTACACGCCCTGCCCCAGGGAGTGGCCGCACCCGGACGGACGTCCCGCTGATTGCGCCCGCCTTGCCTCGGCGTTGGATTATCTAATCGATCTGCCAGTGTTTGCCGAATTTGCTAAGCCGGTAGATCTGGAGCTTTATCCCACTTACGGCTTCATGATTGCTTATCCCATCGATTTGAGTACTATTCGCAGCCGACTGAGGAACATGTACTATCGTCGGCTTTTGTCTGTACAGTACGACGTCCGGTTTTTAGCTAACAACGCCGAGTATTTCAACGAAGCCGAAACTGTTATTGTGCGTCGGGCTCGCCTGCTCACCGATCTGCTGTTGGAATTTATTCGACGTGCCGATTGCACCGACGTTGGCCAACTGTACAGAGAGATGCTGGACGGTCTTGATGAGGAGCATCGCGCTGGATTGCATCTGAGCGAATTCGATGAAGATGCGGACGAAGAGGATGACGTCAAGGATGGCGAAGAAATGAGTAGTAGCGAAGATGAGCGCGGAGAGGACAATGAAGACAATGATGATGAGGAGGAGGAGGTGGTGGTTCCCTCGAAAAAGCGGAAGCGCATATCCAGTGATGGCGATAACGTAGGTTATGATGTTGATCCTAAATCCCAGCGATCCCCATCTCACTATACTAATCCCAGCTCAGTTCTCTGATCCCAAATCTCAGTACTCTGATCCCTAATCTCAGTACTCTGATCCCTAATCTCAGTACTCTGATCCCGAAACTCAGTTTTCTGATCCCGAAAGTCAATACTCTCATCCCGAAACTTAGTTCTCTTATCCCAAATCTCAGTTCTCTGATCCTGAAAGTCATTACTCTGATCCCGAAACTCAGTTCTCTGATCCCAAATCTCAGTACTCTGATCCCGAAAGTCAATACTCTGATCCCGAAACTTAGTTCTCTTATCCCGAATCTCAGTTCTCTGATCCTGAAAGTCATTACTCTGATCCCGAAACTCAGTTCTCTGATCCCAAATCTCAGTACTCTGATCCCGAAAGTCAATACTCTGATCCCGGAACTCAGTTCTCTTATCCCGAATCTCAGTACTCTGATCCCGAAAGTCAATACTCTGATCCCGAAACTTAGTTCTCTTATCCCGAATCTCAGTTCTCTGATCCTGAAGGTCATTACTCTGATCCCGAAACTCAGTTCTCTGATCCCAAATCTCAGTACTCTGATCCCGAAAGTCAATACTCTGATCCCGAAACTTAGTTATCTTATCCCGAATCTCAGTTCTCTGATCCTGAAAGTCATTACTCTGATCCCGATTCTCAATACTGTGATCCCGAATCTCACTACACTGATCCCGATTCTCAGTAATCTGATCCCGAATCTCACTACTCTGATCCCGAATCTCAGTACCCTGATCCCGAATACTCCATCCTAAATCCTCAATCTTGTAATGAATAAATTCCAGGTTGGAAGAGATCTGACTTCAGAGCAGCCAATGGATTCTGATCCCGACGCTTTATCGTCTCTTCTGGCAGCAGCAGCAGCAACAGCAACAACAGAAGCAGCAGCAGCCGCGGAAGCATCCGAAACGGACCAGCAGCCCCTGTGGACTCGCCTGTGTTACCGAGTGCTATCTAAGCTGATACAGCGCGACGAGAGCTTGCCATTCCAGTATCCGGTAGATCTAGAAGCCTATCCCGACTATCTAGACGTTGTATCCGATCCCATCGATCTTAGCACAGCCCGGCAACGCCTTAGCAACGGTTGCTATGCTAGTCCGTTGGAATTTTTTCGCGATTTGCAACGAATGTTTAGCAATTCTAGGGCCTACAATACGGTGCCAACGTCCCGCATCTACCAGATGACCCTCAGCTTGCAGCGTGAATTTGAGCGCTTAATGAATGGCGCACTGAAGCGCTGGCGCCGATTGAGATCACGTGGACTGGACGGCAGCCTTGTCAAAGCGGCTGGCGCGTCTAACGCCTCTAACGTTGCCGGATCGAGTTCCGGATCAAAGCGTCAGCAGCAGCAGCAGCAGCAGCGACGTCGCAAGCGGCCAGCCCCTTCGGAGTCAACATCAGTGGTTACTCCTGCCGTGTCATCTACTAAGCGTGGTCAGCAGCCCCCGACGCCGCGTCGTACGGCGTCGACAGCGCCGAATCGAGGCCGATCAGCTGCGGCGGCGGCGTCCTCCTCCTCCTCGACGGCTGCCGCGGCGTCTTCGTCCAAGTCGAAATCGGCTGGTCGATTGGCTAAAAATCCTGGCGGCGGGCTTAGAAAACGAGTTGCTCAGGTATCACTTTGTCCGAATCTTGAACCTCAAATCTCAGATCTTGGTCTCAAATGTCAGCTATTGAATCTCAAATCTCATGTATTAAATCGGAAATCTCAGATCTTGAATCTCACATCTCATGTCTTGATTTTTAAATCTCAGATCTTAAATCTCAAATCTCGTGTCTTGAGTCTCAAATCTCAGATCTTGAATCTCAAGTCTCATGTCTTGAATCCCAAATTTCAGATCTTAAATCCCAAATTTCAGATCTTGGATCCCAAATCTCAGATCTTAAATTTCAAATCCCATGTATTGAATCTCTAAATCTCAGATCTTGAATCTCAAGTCTCAGATCTTGAATCTCAAATCTCAGATCTTGAATCTCAAATCTCAGATCTTGAATCTCAAATCTCAGATCTTGAATCTCAAATCTCATGTATTTAATCTCAAATCTCAGATCTTGGATCCCAAATCTCAGATCTTAAATTTCAAATCCCATGTATTGAATCTCTAAATCTCAGATCTTGAATCTCAAGTCTCAGATCTTGAATCTCAAATCTCAGATCTTGAATCTCAAGTCTCAGATCTTGAATCTCAAATCTCAGATCTTGAATCTCAAATCTCAGATCTTGAATCTCAAATCTCATGTATTTAATCTCAAATCTCAGATCTTGAATCTCAAGTCTCAGATCTTAAATCTCAAATCTCAGATCTTGAATCTCAAATCTCAGATCTTAAATCTCAAATCTCAGATCTAGAATCTCAAATCTCAGATCTTAAAACTTAAATCTCATGTATAGAATCTCAAATCTCAGATATTTAATCTCAAATCTCATGTATTGAATCCCAGTCTCAGATCTTGAATCTCAAATCTCAGATCTTGAATCTCAAATCTCATGTATAGAATCTCAAATCTCAGATCTTGAATCTCAAATCTCAGATCTTAAATCTCAAATCTCATGTATAGAATCTCAAATCTCAGATCTTAAATCTCAAATCTCAGATCTTAAATCTCAAATCTCATGTATAGAATCTCAAATCTCAGATCTTGAATCTCAAATCTCAGATCTTAAATCTCAAATCTCATGTATTTAATCTCAAATCTCAGATCTTGAATCTCAAATCTCATGTATTGAATCTCAAATCTCAGATCTTGAATCTCAAATCTCAGATCTTAAATCTCAAATCTCATGTATAGAATCTCAAATCTCAGATCTTAAATCTCAAATCTCATGTATAGAATCTCAAATCTCAGATCTTAAATCTCAAATCTCATGTATAGAATCTCAAATCTCAGATCTTAAATCTCAAATCTCATGTATTGAATCTAAAATCTCAGATCTTGAATCTTAGATCTTACATTCGAAGTCTCTAATCTAAATTCTCACATATTTTGTCTCTAATCTCAGATCCATATCTGATATCCTAGATTTCTAGTCTCAGAGTGTAAACCCCAAATCCCAAACCAACTGACCAGGTAAACTACTGCGAGTCCGACGAGGACGCCGATTTCAACGACACCGACAACTCGGACGCCATTGGCGACAATTCCAATCACAGTGCAGCGGCTGGCCCCGACCAATCGGCCACTTCCTCCAGACATCCGCAAACTCGTCGTCGCGTCCAACTGCAAGAGCGTCGACGTCGCCGTTTGATTAATCAAAAAATCGACGACTCGTCGACACGGCCTAAACGACCACGCCGACATGTAATGGTTGCTACGTCAGACGAGGAGGACAGCTGCAATCGAGCTTCGACAGCGGACAAGTCAAAGCGTCGCCGTAGGCAGCGTTGTAGCAGCAGCAGCAGCAGCAGCAGCAGCGGTACTACTAATAGTAGCCATAGTAGTAGATCGCCAACATCTGCTACAGTCGGTACGTCGAAAGGCCGTTCGTTGCGTCGTAATCGACCGACTAATTATCGAGCCATGCTAAAGGATGAAGGAGACGAAGAAGAAAAAGAAGAAGCTGATGAAGCTGATGAAGCTGGCAATGATACTAGTGAGGATTCAAATTCGCCAGACTAAGAGAGCCTATTTTAGTCTTTATCTTTTGTTCTGCGCTGGCTTCTTGAAAATATTACTTTTTTGTTATAAGCAGACAGTGCCTATTTTTGTTTGACTCTCGGCTCTGTTCTTCGTTACTTAAATTTGAAAATGCAGCTAATAAATATATGTACGAGTATGTATTAATTTGTACTAATAATGGAATGCCTGTGTGAATTTTGCATTGTAACTTTTAAACTTGTCCAGCGTTGAGTGCTGTCTCAATTCTGATTTTCAGGAATACTCGTATTTTTTTTCTGTGCTCTTTTAACTGTTTAAAAATCAAATGTTATTAAAATCCGCAGTACACTGTTTCTACTACTTGTGTTGCTAGTAGTATCGCTATGCCTGGCACATTTGATTTCTAAATATCAATGATATAATAACTTATTTTAATAATTTAATTATGTGCAATTTTCTTTTGCGGTTTCTTTTAAAATTATCATTTGGCATTTGTACTATAAAGCCTCGCCGATTACATGTACATTGCACGTGCCAACTATGCATGTATCATTGATAATTTATTGGTCCCTATCCAGCTTATATTTTTGTATTGCTTTGTAAAACATGTTTTCTTACCAGCTAGTGAGTAAGCGGTTAATTTATTTGTTTCCGGAATATATTATAACATTAAATAAATAAATTATAAAATTCGTCTCCGTTTTTTTTTCTCTATTTGCCAACAATTTCTCAAAAGAGTTTTATTCTTTTTATGTATTTTAATTCACAATGAATGTTGCAGATTACGGTTAAGTTGCCGAGATACTAGCACGATCGATAAATTAACAAGTATCATAAAGCGGAATTTTTAGAGTTAATAGCTGACATAAAAATAGTGACGTTTTATTAACTACTCTACTTAAAGTGGAAATAGAAGAAAATTGCAAATAATTTATCTGAAATAGATAATAGCGTTTCTTATCACCTACACTACTTAACAGGCCGGGGCAGTTAAAAAATTTTTATTAGTTTCTTTGTCACTGCACAAAAAATTAGCATTAAGGTATAATTATTTTCGATCGGTGTCCTATAATTGTTCGCCACATGTGCAGAGTTTATATTGGAAAATTGTTATCTGGTTTTTCACACCTTCCACCCTCAGCTATTCGCAAATGCGCCGCAAATTAACTAGTCGGCGAGATCAAAGGCGCCGAGCGTCTTCGTCTGGATCTTCGCTCTCACAGCCTCAATTCTTGTTATCGGCGGCGGCAATGGCGACACCTGCAATTTTTCTGCGCCGTCTAACCTTTGATCTTGCCGCCAATAGTTTATCGAGTGTGCAATTGCCAGAAAATTATCGGCAAGATAGTTTGAATCAGCTGCTACACCTTAAACCGGTTGTGCAATTAAAAAGGTTATCTGGTTCGTCTTACAGTCATACACGAACTACTAATAGCAGTAGTCAGCAAAAACAACAACGAAAACAAAAAGGCCAACCGTTTTCGCCGGAGCCTTACACGCCTCAGGTTGGCGATTTAGTGGTTTATTTGCGCGACGCTCACGCAGCTTGGCTTCAAAATCGACGCAATTCTAATTCTGCTACTACTAACAGTAGCTACATTGGGGAATATTTGTGCGGTCAAGACCAGCCAGCTGTGAGGAAACTTGTTCGAGTGTACAGCAGCCGCTATTGGCTTAGTAGAGTGCGTCCAAGAAACCAATTATCTTCCTCGTCTTCTTGGTTGTTGCGACTTCGATTGAAAGTAGTCGGAAGTTCGGAGAGTCAAAACAAGTCGGACGATATTAACAAAGACAAGTCCTCGGCGGCAACATTCTTTGATGTTGTTTGGCCGTTATCGTCAGACAAAGACTTGCCTCAATTTCTCGTGCCTCTCCATGTTTATAATGCTGCTATGCAACGCAGATGGCAGGTTGGTGACAAATTTAGGCACTGTTGTTGCCATGACAACCAGCGCGTTGGCGCCGTGCTTGGCTTTGATAGGCGTCGATTAGCTAGCGGCTGGCTGTGCGTGCGAGTCCGCTGGGAGGATTGCAATGACGCCGATGTCAGCGAGGAGTTCGTTAGCCCGTGGGATATGCAGCCGGTTAGTGGTTTATCGATTTGTGAATTGTTGGATTATTGCTTTTAATTAGCTTGTATCGGCTAATTCCCCTTCATTCAAAATAATTGGCGAGTGGCTCGGCGGTCAAGCGCGTCTGCCTTGTGTGCCACTGGTCCAGGTTCGATCCCGCGTTGTAGGTCGTTTATTTTCCCATGCGCGGTTTCGTGTGCAGGGTCACATTAATTTGGGGCCTTGTGCACGAATTGGTTGGGCTATGGGCCAGTTGTGCAATTTACGCCCATTAGGGCAACCCCCCAAGGCATAGAGAGTGTACATTCCTGGAACCGCCGCTTGTACACCCTATATGAGTGCGTGACTGGGTGCCGGCCTGCCAGTGTGTGTCTATGCCTGCATACCGTATTTAGTGTGACTGAACGCGCTCCAGGAGTCAGCGCAATGGACAGTCATGCCCAGTCGCTTGTTGTGGGATAATGTCGCTTTAAAGCGTCAAAGTGCCGCTTCGCAGATTTTGCTTTTTAACTTTTAACCGATCCCCATTTTGAACCTGCTTTATTTCTCCTCCTCCTGGAGTCCTTTTAGACTTGGGTCAAGCTTCATCTGTTCAACCAGCCTCTCCCCCATCATCTCTGAAAGCTCCCTACTTATCTCCATACTCATTTCTTGCACCCTAACAGATCAACCAAGACGACTCCTCAATCGCTACAAAGACTATGAGAACTGGCGTCTCCCACCAGCTAATGCTGGACAGGCTGCTCGCCTGCCTACTCGAGTGCCGACGTCCTCGATGGCGTCGCCTGTTCGGTGCCGGCACTGTCGGTCGTCGGGCGTCGTTTTTCTCCGACGCGCCTTGCGCTCAGTTTAAATCGGCCGTCGATTTTCCGCTTACCGTTTCCATGGTAACGAAACGACTTCGTACCGGATTCTATCGACATCCGTTGGCGACGCTTTACGACCTCGCCGCCCTGCTAGCCAATTATCGTCGCAGATGGCGTCTGGCCTATCGAAGTCGCGACGTTGAGGCCACCGCAGAAGCTGCGGCCAATGTCAAACGGGCCGGCCTTCTGTGCGACGCCGTGGCTCTCTGCTGCCAGGCCGACCCTCCGGCACCTGATGAAGCCCTGCGCAGCCTGCTGGTTTTGCCAGGCAGAGAGTGCCTGCTGTCCTGCGTCTCTGACGCTGTTGTATGATGCCAGCAGCTGTCTGAATGGACTTTTACCTGATAGAAAAGTACGGCTGACAGGCAGGGCACATGGCTGTTTGTAATGCAAAACAATCAGGTGGAGCTTATTAAAACAATAAATATAGGAGAATAAAGAAAAAATACTGATGGTCTGACACAAAATACTGACAGTACAACAGACTGGCTGACAGACAAATACAGACATTAAACAGACTAGCTAACAGACAAATACAGACAGTAAACAGACTGGCTGACAGATAAATACAGACAGTGAAACAGACTGGCTGACAGACAAATACAGACAGTAAACAGACTGGCTGACAGATTAAATACAGGCAGTAAACAGACTAGCTAACAGACAAATACAGACAGTAAACAGACTGGCTGACAGATTAAATACAGGCAGTAAACAGACTAACTAACAGACAAATACAGACAGTAAACAGACTGGCTGACAGATTAAATACAGGCAGTAAACAGACTAACTAACAGACAAATACAGACAGTAAACAGACTGGCTGACAGATTAAATACAGGCAGTAAAAAGACTAACTAACAGACAAATACAGACAGTAAACAGACTGGCTGACAGATTAAATACAGGCAGTAAACAGACTAGCTAACAGACAAATACAGACAGTAAACAGACTAGCTGACAGATAATTACAGATAGTAAAACAGACTGGCTGACAGATAAATACAGAAAGTAAAACAGCCTGGCTTACAAGCAAATACAGACAGTAAACAGACTGGCTGACAGACAAATACAGACAGTAAACAGACTGGCTGACAGATTAAATACAGGCAGTAAACAGACTAACTAACAGACAAATACAGACAGTAAACAGACTGGCTGACAGATTAAATACAGGCAGTAAACAGACTAGCTAACAGACAGTAAACAGACTGGCTGACAGATTAAATACAGGCAGTAAACAGACTAACTAACAGACAAATACAGACAGTAAACAGACTGGCTGACAGATTAAATACAGGCAGTAAACAGACTAGCTAACAGACAAATACAGACAGTAAACAGACTAGCTGACAGATAATTACAGATAGTAAAACAGCCTGGCTTACAGGCAAATACAGACAGTAAACAGACTGGCTGACAGACAAATACAGACAGTAAAACAGACTGGCTGACAGACAAATACAGACAGTAAAACAGACTGGCTGACAGACAAATACAGACAGTAAAACAGACTGGCTGACAGACATACAGACAGTAAAACAGAACCATGCGACCATAGAAATAAAAAGCAGATAGCCGGGCAGACACACTGCAAATATTGAAAATAACTGACTGAAAAGCACACTATAGCAAGTTTTTTAACCATAGTTTGACAGTCACAGCAAGATTACAGATAGAGACAGAACACATACAGTAAAAATACAGACCCCAGCAGATCGACAGCTCCAGTGGACAGTCCAAGCGTTCAAATCTTGATTTTTTAACTTCAAAACTTTTTTTAGTATTTTTTGTTACTTATTAGTCTGTATTTAAGTCTTTCTGTTTAATTTTCTGTTTAAGACTATCGCACTGTTATGATAATGACAGCCCTCGCAATTAATATCGCTTAGTATTTGCATCTACTGGTTTTGAAAAAATCTTGTATTGCACTGATTACAATTTGAGCTTGATTGTTTTATTGTTATATGTCTCTCTTTGTTGCTTTTTTCGTGAATTTCTATTTAAAACTTTATTTTTTCTGTTGGCTTTTTTCTCTGCCTAAAGAAACATGTAATAAATTTAAATAAAATCAGAATATTTAAACAATCATAAACTTAACATGTCCAATTAACTCATTGATCTTTCACACCATGTCTGTGACTTTAAGAAGCATTGGAGAGTTTGTACCTTCATAATTTGTGTCTTTATTCTTACCTTTTGTCGTTTTGCGTTATAATTCAATAATAAATAAACAATTATGCAACATTTTTCTCTATGAAGAACGAAAATTTATCCAGAGTTTTACTCAAGTTAATCAATAAAATCGATATTTTCAATGCCTTTGTAAATTGTAATATATTTTTGTCAGCTAACAAAGCATTCCTGAAAGTTACATACATGTCAGCTTTAATCAAATGGTTTTTTTTAAAATACAATATACATTCTCATTTGAAGCAATTTGCACAAATTTTGCTACTTTCCGTCTGCTGTCAGTGAAATGTTCATTGCGATTTTATTGTATTTTTTCGGTTTTTGTTTCACAAAAAAGGCAAATTTAGTTTATTTTGTCACGCTTGCTTGCTGCTTAGCAAGTGTAAGCGAAAGAAAAGATAAAAATTGTTCACATTTGCCCAGCTGAGTAGGCGGAGATCAGTTAGCTTCCGTCACTACTGAATTCCTAAATTAAGTAGATCACTGCAAATATGCCTGCATTCCTTAATATTAAATAATCAACGATATTTTTTATCAAATTCTGAAACCTAACAACCCAAAAATTAATGACTATGGGACGCCATAGTCCATACTTTAGAGACAACTGGTATTGTTTACTATCCCCGTTGTAAGCAAAGTGCCTAACTGTTGAAGTTATTCAGCAGCTGGATCTTAACGGTCGCATTATTTTGCTCCAAGATTGCATCTTGCAATTAGCAGGATCCCTGTGCTATTAGGCTAGATAGTGTTTTGTTATATGCACGCGTGCAAATGTACAATCCGCTTTTTCCTTACCCGACAGTCACCCCACCTCACGCAGTTACAGTTAGGTTCACGGAAAGACAAGATTTTTCCGTGGAATGGCAATGGAATTCTATGGAATTCCATAGAATTTTCTTCTCATTGGCTCCCACCTCACACATGCCCCCCATTGCAAACTAGCCCCACTAACCAATAAACTCCAATAGGCGCACACACACCTCCCACCCATGCCAAGTGAGGGAATTCCCTTTCCCCTCTCCAATGCCAGACTAATAGATATTGCAGGAGTCTTTAAGTCTCTCACTTCTGTGATAATCTGTCTGTCTTCTAGTGGTAAATATTAAACTTTCTATAATGAGCAACCCTCCACGCCGTTCATCACGGCATCCAGTAACATGGCTACTTGTTTTGTTCGATAGTGACGGACTTGTTGATCAAGTCGAGTGGAATAAGGACTCTCCATCATTGGGTGATCAGCTGCGAATCTCCTATTATGGAGACGAACAACTTGTGGAGATTATTGGTGTGTCAGGTAAGAAATATCTTGCATTGCTTTTTAAATACCATGCAGGTATGCCTCAAATTGTTCGAGAATCAATGTGTGACATTTCTGCATTTTTGCCTTAAAATCCCCTAGATGACCGAGGCAACATCAGGCAACTCGACAGAGAGTTTGGCGGATCGACACGCTTTCGTGCCATTGAGGAGGAGCGGGAGCGACGGAAAGAAGAAGACTCGGAGCCCAACGGAGGATTTCTCAGCATTTCTGCTGCACCTGTCGTCAGGGAAAAGTCGACCGGCAGGTCATCCGGCAAATTCAGCTCAGACCGTCCAGCTCAGACCGGCACGAAGAGGAAGTCTGTGGGTCTATGTGCTAACAGCGTTTAAAGGGGCCATGACTATAGATGAATGGATGGCTTGGGAGGGGATTCCCTCAATTGGTATGATGCAAGGGCGCTTATTGGCGCCCATTAGGGGAGGCTCAGCTAGTTTAGATCGAGAGTGAGGGTGTGAGCTGTAGCCAATAAGGAGAGAATTCCATGGAATTCCATAGAATTCCATTGCCATTCCACGGAAAAATCTTGTCTTTCCGTGAACCTAACTGTAGATCACTGTCTCTCAAAGAATCCAAGATGTACAATCCGTTTTTTCTTACCAAATAGTCACCCACCACACGCCGTCAGGTCAATTTCTTGAAGGGTCGAAGATGTACATATATAATTCGTTTTTTTCTCACCCAACAGTCACCCACCTCACACCTCACGCCGTAGATCGATTTCTCAGTGGGTCCAAGATGTACAATCCGTTTTTTCTGACCCAACAATCACCAACCTCACACAGTTAGATCGCTCTGTCTCCCAAAGAATCCAATACGTACCATGCGTTTTTCTCACCCAACAATCACCCACCTCACGCCGTAGATCGATTTCTCAGTGGGTCCAAGATGTACAATCCGTTTTTTCTGACCCAACAATCACCTACCTCACACAGTTAGATCGCTCTGTCTCCCAAAGAATCCAATACGTACCATGCGTTTTTCTCACCCAACAATCACCCACCTCACGCCGTAGATCGATTTCTTAGTGGGTTCAAGATGTACAATCCGTTTTTTTCTCACCCAACAATCATCAACCTATTACTCAGTGGGTCCAAGATGTACAATCAGTTTTTTCTCACTTTCTCGAAATTTCACTTCATCGAAAAGTAATGCATAGCAGTTTAACTATCTCGAAACTTCACTTTCTCGAAAGTTGAAAGTGAAAGCTTCCCTACTTTTCGACGAAGTGAAATTTACGCTCGTATAGAAAGGAAACTGACTGACACTTGTTAGCTTTCGTGAAAATGAAATTTTGAGGAAGTGAGAGCGAACGCATTGTTTTTCGAGAAAGGGAAGATTCGAGAAAGTGAAATTCAAGAATGTGAAAGTGTCCCGCTATATTTACTTAAGGTTTACTCATACGAGCTATAGCTACATGTACTTTCATAGCTGACAGCTGGACGATCTTACCTGTTGATAAATGAATGCAACGTTTTGCGCTCTAAAATAAAAAGATTAGAGATCCCAGTAGCCTTTTCGAAACGTTTTGGTGATAACAAATAACATAATTACAATAAATAAGTCTGAATATATCTTGGCGTACATGTGTATAGCGAATCGAGTGCAAATGTTCGTTTGCGGTGCTTTAAGTTGATTGTTTAGTTTAAAAATTTATTTTAAGTTACCTTAACGGAACAAAAACAAAGAATCAATAAATTAAGCTTATTATACAAGCTAAAATAATCTAGTCGCCGTTAATTTCAACAAAAAAATAATGAACTGTATATTGAACTGATTGGCACCGAATGTGTTCAGGAGTGTTTATGAGATAATAATTAATAATTCTGATCAAAATTACGATGAGATTTCAAAATCAAAATTTTTTTTAATACGTTAGAAAATTTAATCTGTATCAACATGCGAGCTAGATCCATGATAAATTAATCAAATTGGGACCGCGATTCAATGCTATGACGTAATGACGCATGATTTGTGTACAAAATAATCAATAGTAATCAAGTTGCTAGATTTGAATGAAGAGAAGTTCCGCCTTAGATAATTTTTTCAGGATGATTTCACACGGCTGGTTGGCTGCGATCGTTTGAGGGCAGCTTTTTTAAGACCATCTTTGCGAAATCCGGTGATGTCGGACAGAAGCGCGCCGCGAGCTTGGGAGACGCCTCCCGCGTCGCCGCCTGCAGGCGACACCGGCGGAGGAGGCGGCGGCGGTGCGCCGGGCGGTGGGGGCGGCGGCGGCGCAGGCGGCTGCTCCGCATTGGCTGAAAGCGCGAAAAATTTTGATAATGGAGTGAGGTGGGTGGTTTAGAGGAATTGATAATGGAGTGAGGTGGGTGGTTTAGAGGGATCGATAATGGAGTGAGGTGGGTGGTTTAGAGGGATCGATAATGGAGTGAGGTGGGTGGTTTAGAGGGATCGATAATGGAGTGAGGTGGGTGGTTTAGAGGGATCGATAATGGAGTGAGGTGGGTGGTTTAGAGGGATCGATAATGGAGTGAGGTGGGTGGTTTAGAGGGATCGATAATGGAGTGAGGTGGGTGGTTTAGAGGGATCGATAATGGAGTGAGGTGGGTGGTTTAGAGGGATCGATAATGGAGTGAGGTGGGTCGATAAGTTTTAAAATCATTTTTGACGAGAAAATTTTCTAACACCTTGCTTTAAGATACATTCAATAACTTACAAGGATTCTTCGAAGTTCCATCGTCGGTGCTCTGAAGAGGCATAAGTAATTAGCCACTAGATAATGATAGACAAATATGCAAATCACTGATAAACAAAAACAGCCTCTCACAGTGAGCTTAGCAGTCCGTCTGGCTCGTCTCTCCTCTTCAGTCAGGTTGGCGGCTCTAGACCGACGCTTCACCAGGCTAACCTGGCGTTGATCTTCGCGCAGGCGAAACTCTTGAGCGGCTTTGAACGCGGTGAGCACTTCTTTAGCTCGGCCAGTGATTTTCCATTGCGGTTTAGCCAAGTAATGAATCGGCGTCGATGCAAAGAAGCTGAAATTGATTTTTTTGAGATATTTGATTCATCTAAAACCATTGAAAGTCTAATCTCTAACACGTCCACTACTTACGGATTTTCCAACAGCTCTAAAACAGTTGGTAAACCGGACTTCACAGCATCTTCAGTCAGAATAGATTGAATGATGTTCTCTGCGCGGTGGAACAAATTGAAAGCTTAGTAAAATAATTAAAGATTTTGTGCATAATTCCTACTATAAGTAGCCAATCAAAATCAGGAGAAATCGTTCAAGACTTAAAATAACATTAAAAATTACTCAAATCTGTCGAACAGGTCAGTGAATGCGTGTCAACATATGACGATGTCAACACCTGAAAAGTGGCCATCTCGTACAGGCAGTGTCCAAACGAGTAGACGTCAATCTCTTCGAATGATTTGAGTCGTTTCAACGACAAAACGCGTTGACGAAGTGAGGAGCTCAGACCTAGGAGACTGTTCTCCAGATCCGTGAGTTTTATGCCAGACTCGGATACCAGCACGTTACCCAGGTGCAGGTGGCCTGGTAAAGTGATTATTTATTTTTTTTCCATTTGCATTGGGTATAAAATTATCGTGCATTTGAAGGTCAACTATTTTTTTATGCAATCAATACAGACAATACGAGATCGTAAAATGCAAATATATTATACACGTAAAAAGTGGGTAATTTAAGGACAAGCGTCCTAAACCAGGTCACCTGAGGATATATGAGCCCTCGGGTCATGTAAGAACGCAAAACCCAAGTTCATAGAAGAAAGTGACGTAACACAAGATCAATCTAAGGACATGTGATCTGAAGTCATATTAAGGCATGTGACCCAAGTCATCTTAGGACGTATGACCCGAGGTCATCTGAAGACGTATGACCCGAGGTCATCTGAGGACGTATGACCCGAGGTCATCTGAAGACGTATGACCCGAGGTCATCTGAGGACGTATGACCCGAGGTCATCTGAGGACGTATGACCCGAGGTCATCTGAGGACTTATGACCCGAGGTCATCTGAGGACGTATGACCCGAGGTCATCTGAGGACGTATGACCCGAGGTCATCTGAGGACGTATGACCCGAGGTCATCTGAGGACTTATGAACCGAGGTCATCTAAGGACACGTGTCACACATTTACTCAAGGTCATTTAAGGACATGTGACCGGAGGTCATCCGATAACGTGACGTAACGAAAGGTCATCTGACGTCATTTAAGCTAAAGTCATCCGAACCCGTGATACACATTTTTCTGAGCGTACTAGTAAATGATTTTTTGTGAAAATCTTATAACAGCAATCGGTCAGTTTCCATCACTCACCGTACGCGAAACCCTTAGAATGCATGAACTTCAATGCTTCGAGAATCTGCCGACCAATTGATTGAATCTGTGGCACGCCGAGTCCGCCGCCGCCACTGACGCCGCCTCCTCGCTGGCGACCGTACTTGCGCAGGCAGTCATTCTTAGGCTTCGTCTGATTTAATAAAAACAATATTATAAGTGCATCATAATTAATACCTTAAATAATAATTGTTAATCTGGTCAGAACCAACCTTGTGTAACAGATCCCGAACGGAGCCCAGACGTTCAAACTGTCTAACACAATAGAATCCGTGTTTAATTGCTCCGCAAATATTTGCATTGGCTATGAATGGATGCTGGAAATTATAAAATAGAATAACAGTTTCAGTGCCGTCCTATACAATAAAAAATATACAAGGTACTCTACTCAAAGTAGACAAGTTAAAATATCTACCAAAAATAATAAGTAAACACAAATAAAATCGCGTGATTCGCTAAATTATCTACTAGAAGTATAGTTGAAGTCTTGAAGATAAATTCAGTTCTATTCTTTTATAATTACACTGATTGATGTTAGACAAGCAACAACAGCTGCGGAGTCCTTTTGGTCAAGATTGTTAAATGGTCCGTAGCCAACCTGTCAAGTAAAAAAGGAAAATAAGTACTCAGTTTTTTTTACTTTTTCTGCAAAATATAATTTAAAACGATTTCAAATAACTTGTAGCGCAATTAACTAACCCAGGTCATCAGGTATTCACACTTGTCAGTAGCTAGGGCACTCTCCGCTGAGAAGTATGCTTTGCGTATTCTTGTTCCTATTGAATTTTTATACGATTATTTTGTGAACAGAAGTAATAAACTTAGAACTCTATAAATAATATTTAACGTCCAGTCTTACCCATAAAAGTACAGGGCTGAAGCACTTTAAAAGTACTCTCGGACCTGAGTACCATAGACACGTGTTGCAGTGCCAACTCTGTAGGGTATTAGCAAAGGTTAAATTTAACAAATTATGATAATGAACCAGTTGCTTTTTAAGTGACGTTAAATACGCATTTTACCTGAATAATTAAACGAATAGTTATCTGGATCAAGAAATTGCTTAACAGGCAAAGACTGCTCAAGTAGCGGAATGCTCAGCAAAACATTGATATAGTTCTGCAGCTCTTTCTGCCGAGTGGCCACGAACTCTCTGTCCTTGTTGCCAACCCACTTTTTCGGTGGTAGAGGCAAATCATAGCCAGATATTTTGAGCACATTGTCCAAGCTGACAAAGTCATTGTAGCGGCGAAACACTTTCCAGGAATCTGTATCACCTCGATTTACCTTTAGGATGTATTCCTGAATTATCGAAAAATTTAAAATGGATAAGTTTGTAAAAATGAACTTAAAAAGTTGCCTACTTGTAATTTATTAAAACATAGAAACCCAGTATGAACAATGAAGTATACCAAGTTTCAGCTAAGGACCACTAGGAGCTACTTTTTAAGGACTCATATGGAACTCATATGGAATTCAAAAAAAATTAAACCAAACACATTACTAAGATAAGCTTAAGGAACCTTCCTTAAAAATTAATACATACAATGAGTGCTAAGTGCATAGTGCTAAAGAAAAAAAATTGTATTATATAATGACAACTTTTGATGCACCTGATAAAAAATTTTATTCAGTTTCATTAATACTACTTAAAATTCAAAAATAAAAATCAGTTTGTTAAAACAGAATATGAGATATACAGAATGTGCCTGTTCTTTCCTAATTGGATAAAATTATGCTTATATATGCATAGTACAAAGTTTAGACACTACGTTGATCCAAATACAAATTTCAAACCAGAATTTTTGCAGTTTGCTATGGGTAATTATTTTTAGGTTGAATTATTGTTTATGAAAACAATCATCTAACATAGTTGAATTAGAAAATTGAAAATAATTTTGTCATTATTAAAATAAAAAATTTTATAACTACAAATACTTTAATCTAGACCACATATAATAATATAAAATATATAATTTTTGTATAATTTAGCTTTGAAACCCTAATTGTACTCTTGAAATAGTGAATATTTTTATCAGATATAATAAAGTAATTTTTATTTATATATAATATCCTGCATATAATATATAGACTATATGTAGATCAGTTTTGTTTATGTATATATACTGCTAGTGTTGATATATATAATATTCCATTTTATTGGCACCACACTTAGGAAGGTGGACTGCACGCTGGAATAATCCACACCAAAAGTTTGCAAAATGAGATCTTCAAGCTGTGCTGTGCCAATTTTAGGCATAAAGGATTAACTTTAATTTATTAAGTAAGGCGCGCAACCTATGGTCATTTTGGTGTAAAAATAATGCAAATGATAGCAGGAGTATGCAAAACTTAACTCAGACAATAAAAATATTGCCATCTCGTGTCAACTTATTGCTACTTACCACATAATCCTTAAGATCCTGACTGCCCTCAATCGATACTGTTAGTTTGAAGTAGTCATCAAAAACCTTAGACTCTGATGAACTAAACAGAGCCATATTTGTGATTTTTTATAAATTTTGTATGAAAATGTCAGTGTCCTCTCTTCAGCTCAAGCAGACAAGGATTGAACAATTTCTGGTAAGGTAGGTCACAAAAGTTAATTTCAGCGAATTTGTTCTTAGAATTGTTCCAGCTTGTATTTTCGCTTCTTTAAACGTTCAATGCCATTACAAGTCGATCCAATATTTTATTAAGAACTAAACATGACAAAATTTCGAAATTTTATTAATGTATGTGTTGGCACCTACTTAATTATTTGCAAACTATTTGTTTTTCTATCTTAGATCGCTTCGTTGGTATATTTTAAATTAAGTACGAAGCCATCGATTTAATAAACCACGCAAAAAAGCCAAAGCCAAGCTTGGGTCCAGCCGTGGTCTTGCACTCATGTTTGTTGTTGATTGAAGTGCAATCTGAATAATAGTTGTTAAAAATAAGCATTTTAATTTATCTTATGTAATTTTTAAGGCAGTCTTTCAGGATTGCTGCAGTTAGTAATGAAGAAAATTAAGAAGGGTGTCCTAGATGGACTAAGAGGACTAAGCGGATCATCTCAGTCTTCGAAATTTGAAGCAGAATCATTTGATTTTGAGGAAAACCTTAAGTCAGACGACTTTAAGATCGCAAAGGTGATAAAGACTTTGTTCAGTTCATTTTCTTACCAATTTTTTAATCTAAATAGCTGGTTCCTAATCATAATCAATGTACTGGCAGTGCAGTCGAAAGCATTCTAATAAGTTGTGAAAATATTTACCAAACAATATTAACGTTTTTGCAAAATATTATTTAGATATTTCGTGCTTTTTAGCATTTCGAATTTAAAATAACCTTGGCCCTTTTGTGTCTAATTAGATGTAATAAGTCTCCTTGTGTTGTAGTCTTATAATTTATTTAAATAATCTTTGTTTGCACTAGTTTTTTCTGATTAAGTGCCCAATAGCATCCTTAGGCCCCCTATAGCATTGATAAATGTAACAATGTATAAATATTCTAAAATAGCAAGTAAAAGATAACCTTTCTGAGGACTAGCTAAATTTAGCAATTTGATCATGTTTTCTAAAATTATTATAATTAAATTTTTTTTGTTTATTAGCAAAAGTAATGTTTCATTGTGCATAATGACTTATATTTGTAGCATCAAAATTTAGGCCTTACGTTATTGGGCAAAATTATTGTCTTCAGATAATTTTTTAGCCATTCAATGGTAGATTTGTAATGTGATTTGAATTCAAATTACATTTTCTATTTTTGTTGTTAATTTTTAGATTGTCTGCCATGGCTTTCCAAATGCACCATGTTGCATTGCATTCGACCCTATTCAGAAACTGCTAGCCATTGGAACAAAGCATGGCTCTATTAGAATGTAAGTCACCATTTTAATTGTTAAGTTTTAACTTATTCCACTTTTATAATTGTGTTATTTTTCTTTTTTAGACTCGGTCACTCAGGAGTTGACTGCAATCTAAGCATGGATAAGGAAGCTATTAAGCAGCTTATATTTATTATAAACGAAGTAAGTCCTCATATTATATATTATTTGGCTTTAAAAGATTGCTGACTATGTAATGTTGTTACATCTTTTGTATTGTATGTGTCATTCACTTCGCAGGGTGGCCTGATTTCAATTGCTTCCGACAACACAATCAGCCTGTGGAATATCCGACAAAAGGAGCCAATGATTAGCATGCAGACGCAGTTTAACAAACGCGAAGAGTAAGTGAACCACAGTTTTTCATTTCTGCGCATATTTCTCTTATTGAGGTCTCTCTTCTGCACTTTATTGACATCTATTTTATTGCGTTCTCTTTAGATTTAGTCTGCAAGTATTACTTATATTTAGTTCCTAGTCAGCGTTTTCCCCCTTTCTACCCCTCGTTCTTCCATTAGGCCCAGTTTGGGCAGTTGGATTTGATGAAATATTAATTAAGAACCCAGTTTAGCTTAGCTAAACTATTATATATGGAGATGTTGCGAGCAGACTAACTACTGCCTGTACTTTTACTTATAATCTTCCGTATTAAATACATGACATAAAATTACTATTTAATCTAAAAGAAAGAATATTGACATGGTAATTGTCCCATTTTACTGTCAGCCATCTTACTGTCCGCTCGTCACTCATTAAAAAGCCAAAGATTTGCCACAGTCACGAGTACATAATTTAAGACCTGCCCAAATTACAAGATGTCACGAAATTATTTCTCGTCTCTGTCCTGTCTAAGTTACTAAAATTGTTATAAACTCTACATATCGGTAGAGTTTATTGAAAATTGTAATTGAGATGATGCTCAATGCACTCAATTTATATTTGATCTTTATATTGATTTTTTTAAGTTCAAGGATTTAGGCATGTATCAAGAACTTTAATAAATGACCCGGATATCTTTACGACCTCATAAAAATCCCCCAATTAAATCCATCAACCTTTGCAGCATCAGCCACGCCTACCTGCCATTTCAATCGAAATACATCTACATTGGCACTGCCCAGGGCAATGTTTATCTGCTCAATATTGAGAACTTCAAATTGTCAGGTTACGATATTAAATGGAACAAGGCTATTGGCATGTGAGTGCACTTTCTGCTTTTTGCACTAATTTAGTTTTTTTGTCTTGCTTGCATATGTTCTTTAAAATGTGTTGACAACCAATTTCGATGATTTAGGCCCTTGAGTGTGACTGTGTGTACCAAAGTCCCTCTAAAAGATCCTCCAGTGTGAGCTACAATCCCTCTAAAAGATCCTCCAGTGTGAGCTACAATTCCTCTAAGAGATCCTCCAGTGTGAGCTACAATCCCTCTAAAAGATCCTCCAGTGTGAGCTACAATCCCTCTAAAAGATCCTCCAGTGTGAGCTACAATCCCTCTAAGAGATCCTCCAGTGTGAGCTGCAATCTCTCTAAAAGATCCTCCAGTGTGAGCTACAATCCCTCTAAAAGATCCTCCAGTGTGAGCTACAATCCCTCTAAGAGATCCTCCAGTGTGAGCTACAATCCCTCTAAGAGATCCTCCAGTGTGAGCTACAATCCCTCTAAAAGATCCTCCAGTGTGAGCTACAGTCCCTCTAAAAGATCCTCCAGTGTGAGCTACAATCCCTCTAAGAGATCCTCCAGTGTGAGCTACAATCCCTCTAAAAGATCCTCCAGTGTGAGCTACAATCCCTCTAAGAGATCCTCCAGTGTGAGCTACAATCCCTCTAAGAGATCCTTCAGTGTGAGCTACAATCCCTCTAAAAGATCCTCCAGTGTGAGCTACAGTCCCTCTAAAAGATCCTCCAGTGTGAGCTACAATCCCTCTAAGAGATCCTCCAGTGTGAGCTACAATCCCTCTAAAAGATCCTCCAGTGTGAGCTACAATCCCTCTAAAAGATCCTCCAGTGTGAGCTACAATCCCTCTAAGAGATCCTTCAGTGTGAGCTGCAATCTCTCTAAAAGATCCTCCAGTGTGAGCTACAATCCCTCTAAAAGATCCTCCAGTGTGAGCTACAATCCCTCTAAGAGATCCTCCAGTGTGAGCTGCAATCTCTCTAAAAGATCCTCCAGTGTGAGCTACAATCCCTCTAAAAGATCCTCCAGTGTGAGCTACAATCCCTCTAAAAGATCCTCCAGTGTGAGCTACAATCCCTCTAAGAGATCCTCCAGTGTGAGCTGCAATCTCTCTAAAAGATCCTCCAGTGTGAGCTACAATCCCTCTAAAAGATCCTCCAGTGTGAGCTACAATCCCTCTAAGAGATCCTCCAGTGTGAGCCAAAGTCCCTCTAAAAGATCCTCCAGTGTGAGCTACAATCCCTCTAAAAGATCCTCCAGTGTGAGCTACAATCCCTCTAAAAGATCCTCCAGTGTGAGCCAAAGTCCCTCTAAAAGATCCTCCAGTGTGAGCCAAAGTCCCTCTAAAAGATCCTCCAGTGTGAGCTACAATCCCTCTAAAAGATCCTCCAGTGTGAGCTACAATCCCTCTAAGAGATCCTTCAGTGTGAGCTGCAATCTCTCTAAAAGATCCTCCAGTGTGAGCTACAATCCCTCTAAAAGATCCTCCAGTGTGAGCTACAATCCCTCCAAAAAATCCTCCAGTGTGAGCCAAAGTCCCTCTAAAAGATCCTCCAGTGTGAGCTACAATCCCTCTAAAAGATCCTCCAGTGTGAGCTACAATTCCTCTAAGAGATCCTCCAGTGTGAGCTGCAATCTCTCTAAAAGATCCTCCAGTGTGAGCTACAATCCCTCTAAAAGATCCTCCAGTGTGAGCTACAATCCCTCTAAGAGATCCTCCAGTGTGAGCTGCAATCTCTCTAAAAGATCCTCCAGTGTGAGCTACAATCCCTCTAAAAGATCCTCCAGTGTGAGCTACAATCCCTCTAAGAGATCCTCCAGTGTGAGCCAAAGTCCCTCTAAAAGATCCTCCAGTGTGAGCTACAATCCCTCTAAAAGATCCTTCAGTGTGAGCTACAATCCCTCTAAAAGATCCTCCAGTGTGAGCTACAATCCCTCTAAGAGATCCTCCAGTGTGAGCTACAATCCCTCTAAGAGATCCTCCAGTGTGAGCTGCAATCTCTCTAAAAGATCCTCCAGTGTGAGCTACAATCCCTCTAAAAGATCCTCCAGTGTGAGCTACAATCCCTCTAAGAGATCCTCCAGTGTGAGCTACAATCCCTCTAAAAGATCCTCCAGTGTGAGCCCAAGTCCCTCTAAAAGATCCTCCAGTTAAAGAAGCTATCAAATCTTCATTATGTCTCTCAATTTAAACAAATTCGTTCAAGGCGAGAATCGAACCATCCCGGAGCAGTTATTCACCTGTCCGAATGCCCCAGCGATCAATCAAAATTGCTAATCGGATTTCGCAAAGGTCTCGCCGTACTGTGGGATCTAAATAAGCGAGATGCTATTCGATTTAAGCACACCGAGGACCTGTGCTCCATTGCCTGGCACTGGGAAGGCAGGGCTTTTGTTTGTTCGCACGTTGACGGCTCACTAGTCAAGTGGACCATTAAATCGCCTCAGAGACCGAGTGAAGTGTTCTTTCCACGGGGTAAGTTTTTGACTGACTTATTTTGAGGCAAACTAGTGACTAAGATGTCTGTCGGTCTGTCTGTCTGTCTGTCTGTCTGTCTGTCTGTTTGTGTGTCGGTCTGTCTGTCTGTCTGTCTGTGTGTCGGTCGGTCTGTCTATATGTCTGTCTGTCTGTCTGTCTGTCTGTCTGTCGGTCTGCCTCAGTCTGTTACTGTCTCTCTCTCTGTTTCCGTCTGTCTGTATGTCTGTCTAGGAACTTGAGACAGAAACTGTTCTTCTGTATTTCCATCTTAACTGTCTGTTTTTCTTTATGTCTCTGTCAATACATCTGCTCGTCTCTGTCCGTCAGCCTGTCCTGCTGTGTCTGAAACTGTTGATCTACAAGCTTATATACGAAAGCCAACCCAACCTATCTGCTCAGCCAATTTAACCGACGGAGAGGCTGGATCAAGCGCCGGAGCCGCCGCAGCGTCCCCGGCTCCATCAGCGTCGGCAGCAGCCTCCACGTGCTCGTTCCGCCCCATCAATCGAGTCTGCTGGCTGTCTAGAAAGCAGGACAAAGCTGAGATGCTGCTGTTTGCTGGCGGCGGGCCTCAGGAGCTGGCGCAGCCCTGTCTGAACATTCAGGCTGGTCGCCACATCGATGTACTGATGATGGAGCACGCTATTGTGGATATTGTGCCGCTGTGTGAATCGCCTTTTACTAACGGTGAGTCATAATATATAATTTTTGACTGGGTTTTAGTTTTTAAGATCTCTAAAATCTATTGTGGCATCTTTAGGAGCTGGAATAGTGGCGTCTCTTTTAGAACCGGCTGTGTGTGGCATCTTTAGGAGCTTATATGACATGCATAATGACATTAGGTGCATTAATAAGTTTCACATGTTGAAATTGCAGAGTCCTCAGACGCCTACGCAGTGGCTGTTCTACAACAGAACGACCTGGTCGTTATCGATCTACTATCTGACGGGTTAGTATTTATAATGATGCAAGTGATTTTATTTTAGAATGTTGTATAGGCTAGCGAGCATTAGCTACCTCCTGTTCAGTGTGTCCTGCACTTATCTCTATCATCGTTGAGTTCAAGTTTAGTGCAAGCCCCTCGCTGTCAATTTTCGTCTCCTAACAGTCCCTTATTGCCTGCAGATCATTTAATCAAATTTGTCAGATTAGGCTTCTGGGATTGACAATTTTCGTAATTAATTCAATCAGTATTACTGAGTTAAGGCTTGTTTCTCTCCCTCTCTATTATCACGAACTGATGAGGAACTGATAAAAAGATCGAAGAGAGGATAAATTTGTCAACTTATTCCCCTCTTCTTCTTTTTCCTTGAATACGAGTGAATGCTATTATGAAATTTGTCTGCCAATTTTGCAAACAGGTTTTCATCTAGCTACTTGAGAGAGACTTGTCTGTCCTCTAGATAGTGTAAGCTCCCTCCTTGAATATGATCTCCAGTGTTTGTGAATGGGATCTCCCGTGTGTGGTGTGTTTGTGAATGTGATCTCCCATGTGTGATGTGTTTGTGAATGTGATCTCTCGTGTGTGATGTGTTTGTGAATGCGATCTCCCATGTGTGATGTGTTTGTGAATGTGATCTCTCGTGTGTGATGTGTTTGTGAATGTGATCTCCCATGTTTGTGAATATGATCTCCTGTGTGTGATGTGCTTGTGAATGTGTTCTCCTGTGTGTGATGTGTTTGTGAATGTGATCTGCCGTGTGTGATGTGTTTGTGAATGTGATCTCCCGTATGGGGTATGTTTGTGAATGTGTTCTCCTGTGTGTGATGCGTTTGTGAATATGATCTCCCGTGTGGGATGTGTTTGTGAATGTGATGTCTTGTTTCTCATCTAATATATTTATCTTTTATAAGTAGGATAATTTCTTCTTACTGTGTCTTATTTATCCGAGTTTACAAGAAATCGCTCCCAGCGTTGTCCTTAGTCTTAATATACAAGAGTGAGTGCATCACAAAAATGCATGGTAGGGATCTGCTTTGCTTAACTCCTCCCAAATCGAATAGTGTACCAGTAGCAAAACTCACTGTAACGAGCTCCTCTTGTCCTCTCGGCCCTTAATTCTGCGTTCGGTTCTTCCCCCGGTCTCTGACGGATTAACCTCAAAATCCTAGCTAAACAACAACCCAGCCTGGTCCCCGCTGTAGCTTGTTTCCCTACCCTTCCCTGCGGCCCTCTCCTAGCTACAGGGCAAGCAATTTTCTACTCTAGTGGCTTCTTCTTTATAGCAAACAATTGCTCGTGTGCCGATCGTGTGTTTCTACTAGCTGCTTCTTGTGCCTTGTTATTATTATTATTATTATTATTATTATTATTATTATTACTATTACTATCTGAGCAAGTTCTGCATAGCAACTAGCGAAGCCTTGCCCTAAAGCTATGCGCTCAAAGCTAAACAGAGAGGCACGCAATGATACAAAGACACTGGCACAAGATCTAGAGAGACGTGCTATAATTATTGTTAGCTAACTGTATTCTTTGCAGTCCATCTTTATCCCTGCGAGTCTTTGTACTGCTTGTCCACTGATTTAAATCGAGTTTTTTAAGTCCTTAAAACTCACCATATATTGCCTCCCTGACTAGCTTGCATATGCTAATCTAATTAATACGGGTACTTCCTTCATCATTTGGAGAGTACAAATCTAATTAGTAAGCTGGGAATGGAGGGGCGTTTTATCCTCAGATATTGTTGATTGAGTCCCACTAGTTGTAGCAACTTTCTTCTCGGAGTACTAGAATTGTATCTTAGGAGAGTTAAGAGGATTACAGATGGTAAGCTTGGGATCCCCTGCGCTCTCTACTAATCCGGCTTGCTTTGATTATTCCCATGCTATTGCTAAGTAGATTATACGAGCGTATTTATCCTAAAACGAATATTTTCCTTGGATGAAGCTTAATAATTAGATATCTGTAAAATCTAGCCTGAAATTTGCTTCATTTACACTACTAGTACATAATCTCAGTTAAATGGGCTCAAGTCATGCATAATTAAGTACCTTACTCGAGGAAAAAACTGTCTCTCCTAAAGTTGGAGCACGAACTCACGACCTCCCTGTCAAAAAAATCTAGAACTGAACAGTTGCACTACATTCCTCTAAGGGGCGAGTGGCTCGGCGGTCTAGCGCATCTGCCTTGTGTGCCACTGGTCCCAGGTTCGACTCCGCCTTGTAGGTTGGCTATTTTCCCTAGCGCGGTTTCGTGTGCAGGGTCACATTAATTTGGGGCCTTGTGCACGAATTGGTTGGGCTATGGGCCAGTTGTGCAATTTACGCCCATGAGGGCAACCCCCCAAGACATAGAGAGTGTACATTCCTGGAATTACCGGTTTGTACACCCTACGTGAGTGCGTGACTGGGTGCCGGCCTGTGTGTGTGTGTCTATGCCTGCATACCGTATTTAGTGTGACTGAACGTGCTTCAGGAGTCAGCGCAATGGACAGTCATGCCCAGTCGCTGGTTGTGGGACAATGTCGCTTTTAAGCGTCAAAGTGCCTACAGCCCTCCTGCAGATTTAGCTTTTTTTAAACCTATATTCCTCTCCTTGGGAGACCAAAAAATTATTGTTGTCATACAGGGATGACAGCCTAAACCTAAACTGAAAAAAAATTCTAGCTTCTCGACTGACTGAATCGGAAAAGTCAGTCACGCTTTTTGCCTTGAAGAAAAATCACTTTCACTTTCGCGAGCGTTTTTCGGCCCTTAAGGTCTCTCACTCTCTTTCTATTCGTATCTTTAAACCCCAGAAAAAAAATTTTGCTCTTATTCTATGCCAAGGGATTTGACTAGCTATAGAGGGAAATGGACTTAGCCATTGGTAGTCCCTATCTGGGTGGTCAGTGGAGGCTGGAGGCCCAATCAACCAAATTGAAAGATAAGAACGGTTAGGCTTAGCGTCTAACTCGATAAGTTCGAAATGTACTTTTATTAGTTGTGCAAATTAAAAGTCACGCCATATTGCCAGACATTTATTGTGTATTGATGAATAATATGAGTATTACGTTAAACTAAATATTTGCCTACTGGGAAGTGGAATTTATTAAAGTTTGTGCTAGATAAGTGACTATTTGGGATAAAAATGGGACTTCTAGTGTGGGAAATTAATAATTACTTTCGCTTTCTATCATTTTTATTTAGCTGCGCTGGTCTAAGTGCATTTAGTTTAGTTTTTCTGTTTTTAGGTGATTCTCAGTGCCGTGCAGAGGTGATTCCTAATAGAATAATAGGGTTATTCTCTAGATCGTAATGAAGTGATTCTTCAAGTAGTAAAACGGCGATTCTCAAGGCAATAGTGAGGCGATTCTTTAAGCAGTAATGAGGCGATTCTTAAAGCATTAATGAGGCGATTCTTAAAGCATTAATGAGGCGATTCTTTAAGCAGTAATGAGGCGATTCTCAAAGCAGTAATGAGGCGATTCTCAAAGCAGTAATGAGGCGATTCTCAAATCATTAATGAGGAGATTCTCAAAGCTGTAATGAGGTGATTCTCAAAGCATTAATGGAGCTATTCTCAAAGCAGTAATGAGGCGATTCTCAAAGCAGTAATGAGGCGATTCTCAAAGCAGTAATGAGGCAATTCCAAAAGCAGTAATGAGGCGACTCTCAAGGCAGTAATGAGGCGATTCCAAAAGCAGTAATGAGGCGATTCTCAAGGCAGTAATGAGGCGATTCCAAAAGCAGTAATGAGGCGATTCTCAAGGCAGTAATGAGGCGATTCTCAAAGCAGTAATGAGGCAATTCCAAAAGCAGTAATGAGGCGATTCTCAAAGCAGTAATGAGGCAATTCCAAAATCAGTAATGAGGCGATTCTCAAAGCAGTAATGAGGCGATTCTCAAGGCAGTAATGAAGCGATTCTCAAGGCAAGTAATGAGGCGATTCTCAAAACAGTAATGGAGCTATTCTCAACCCTTAGTACATTCGTAGCAGCACTCTAAAACTTGCGGTAAAAAATCGAATTAATCATCTGGGATGTAGATTTTCGCGTGAGGATCTAGTAAAATCATTTTTTTCTTATTCGTACTACGTGCTTAGTGCAATAAGTCTTAGTCAAGTCTAAGAAAGCGGGAAAAAATAATGCCAGTTTGAGTTGAGGTGACTTTGAGTGGCCTCTCCTACATAGTGCTCGTTAATCACAGGCCGTGGCGGTGAAAGAGGAAAGTAGCGTTGGGAAAATTATTATGATTAAGTCTCAATATTATATAGCTAGCCACAAGGAAGTGCTGGCTTATACCTGCGCTCAGGTAGGAAATTTCACTTTCTGTTCGTTTAGGTCTCGAGTTCTATGCTGTAGGTAGGTGGACCGGAAATTGACAGCTACTGCGGACCTCTTCCCGTCTTTCTATCGCTTCAGGGGCCGAGATTGTTTGAAGCTAATTTCCTCAGTCGAATAGGGAAATAAAATAGAGCCTTGGGCATAGTTGTCTATCATCGCGTTGAAATGTCGAGTGTTTGCTTAGTATTCGGAATCTCAAGTTTATTTCTACTTTATACACTTCATGTCCATTAATATTATTGTATATAGTATTTGTTTACTAAAAGTAATAAAATTTCTGCTAAAAAATGCGCTTGTACTTATGAAGTACATTCGCACATTTAAACTAGGTTATCTGTAGCTGAAAGAAAAATCTTACGTAAAAATCAGAGCATATGTACTTTAGAGACACTTCGCTGTACTTTTAAGCTAGTTCGTGTGTACTTAAGAGTGCGCATGTACTTTAGAGTAGGTGTACTATAACGACTTGGTGCTGTACTTCTAAGCTAGTTTAAGTGTACTTTTAAGTGCGCATGTACTTAAGGTGGAATTAATTTTCCTAGAAATATTTTTTGTTTAACAAAATCCCAAAATATAGAAATATATCAATTACAGTTATCCCAACTTCGAAAATCCCTATCCGATGGATCTGCACGAGTCGCCAGTCACCGCCTGCCACTTTGTTGCCGATTGTCCTCACAAACTAATCGAAAATTGTTTCATGGTTGGCCGGACTCAGAAACAGGCCCAAGGATTCAGCAGTCACAGCTGGCCAGTTACTGGGGGCAAATGGGGCGACTCAAAGACCAGTTATTCGGAGGTGTTAATCACTGGGCACGCGGACGGTTCCGTCAAGTTTTGGGACGCCTCGCTGCTGCAGTTGCAGGCGCTGTACAGGCTGCGCACCTCCAAGTACTTTGAGGGCTCATCGACGTCTCCTCCCGCGCTGGCGTCGCAATCGTCTGCCAATGCTGCCGCGACTTCGACCACGTTTAAAGGACCACCGTCTAGACAGGTTGGAGCAATAGCTCATTTTGACCTGTTTCTAACGCTATCGGATAGAAATCTCCCAAATAGGATAGAAATCTCCCAAATTAGATAGAAATATCCCAAATAGAATAGAAATCTCCCAAATTGGATAGAAATCTCCCATATCGGATACAAATCTCCCATATCGCAAAGAAATCTCCCATATCGCATAGAAATCTCCCATATCGCATAGAAATCTCCCATATCGCATAGAAATCTCCCATATCGGATATAAATATCCCAAATATAATAGAAATCTCCCATATCGAATAGAAATCTCCCAGATAGAATAGAAATCTCCCAGATAGAATAGAAATCTCCCAGATAGAATAGAAATCTCCCAGATATAATAGAAATCTCCCGTATCGCATAGAAGTCTCCCATCATATCGGATAGAAATCTCCCATCATATCGGATAGAAATATCCCATCATATCGGATAGAAATATCCCATCATATCGGATAGAAATATCCCATCATATCGGATAGAAATCTCCTATCATATCGGATAGAAATCTCCCAAAAAGAAACGAAATCTCCCATATCGCATAGAAATCTCCCATAAGGGATAAAAATCTCTCAAATAGAATAGAAATCGCCCAAATAGAATAGAAATCTCCCAAATAAAATAGAAATCTTCAAAATAGAATAGAAATCTCCCAAATAAAATAGAAATCTTCAAAATAGAATAGAAATCTCCCAAATAAAATAGAAATCTTCAAAATAGAATAGAAATCTCCCAAATGGAATAGAAACTCCCAAATAGAATAGAAACTCTCATAAGAGATAAAAATCTCCCAAATAGGATAGAAATCTACCACATCAGATAGAAATATCCCATGTTAGTTAAACTCATATAAAAGTTAAAGCTGTCAATCAACATTGGCAGGTATCAATCGATGCCGAAGGCTCAACAGCGGCCAGCCTCCCAGATGATGCAGCCGCTACAACTCCCAGCAACAGCGGGCCGCAAGCAGCTCGCATTCTGCCAGCCAGTCTGCAGGAAGAATCGCCCCACGCCGTTGAACTAATCAGTCTAACTCCCGATGGACAGAAACTGCTTCTAGGGGCGAACAGTTACGCTTGCTTGTTGGGTTTCAATCGTCGAGAAATTAGTTCGGAGATTTTGGTGAGCAAAATTTGTCTAAAAAAAGTACTAGATCAGAGATACTAGAATTCCACATTGTCTAGATTCTATCTTCAATCGTCACAAAACATTTGTCTGCATTTTTGTTTGTTAATTGTCTTTTAGTCTGATGCAGATTTTGTTGCTTGTCCAAGCCTTTTGGAGGGGTTGTTATTTATGCAAATTCGGGAAAAAAAGTCACTAATTAAAAATTCCAAACTGCTGGCTTTATTCAGATTAGACTTTGTCTCAAATCTGGAATTTGATTTGCAATCCTATTATAATTTTTGTTAAAATCGTTGGAACCGTCTAGTTGAAAGGAAAATGTTGACGCGGATTTAAAAGCAGATTTTTTTCTTTATCTGAGCTCGTGTTTTCTGCTTTAGACAGGAAATTAATTTGTTTTTGACCATTCAATTCATTTTTGTCCGATTTTAATCAGAGTTTTCCTATCAGTAGTGCTGCCTGTATTACCCAGACAAATCTTCGATTAGTGTATTTTTTCCGGTTGGCTTTTGTGTGTGTTTTTTTTATTTTGATCAAGATTTAGTCATCCAAATTGCCTACTGGCAGTAGTAGATTTGCGCGCTCTGTGAGTATTAAAGACCATGAGCTATCAAATTAAAAGTCAGTCGTTAGACCTATTTAGATATTTAGAGAGGCTTTTTATAATCAGTCAACCAATTAACGATAGATTAAGTGGCAAATAAAGTGAGGTTGTCATTTGACCCTAGTGGCGTGGTAAAGGGTTCCAGCTATTTGACACAGTCCTCTTGGCCTCAGCCAATAAGCGATCAAGTTTAAAAAGCAACTGGAGTGAGGTTGTTGTTTAGCCCTAGTGGGGTGGTTGATAATTATCTATTTAAAACAGTCCCCTTGGCCTCAGCCAATAAGCGATCAATTTTAAAAGCTACTGGAGTGAGGTTGTTGATTTTTTCTAGTGGAGTGGTTGATCATTATCTATTTAACACAGTCTTCTTGTCCTCAGCCAATAAGCGATCAAGTTTAAAAAGCAACTGGAGTGAGGTTGTTGATTTTTTCTAGTGGGGTGGTTGATAATTATCTATTTAAAACAGTCCCCTTGGCCTCAGCCAATAAGCGATCAATTTAAAAAGCGACTGGAGTGAGGTTGTTGATTTGTTCTATTGGAGTGGTTGATAATTATCTATTAAAAAAAGTCCCCTTGGCCTCAGCCAATAAGCGATCAATTTAAAAAGCGACTGGAGTGAGGTTGTTGTTTAGCCCTAGTGGGGTGGTTGATAATTATCAATTTAAGACAGTCCCCTTGGCCTCAGCCAATAAGCGATCAAGTTAAAAAGCAACTGGAGTGGGATTGTTGTTTAGCCCTTGTTAGGTGGTTGATAATTATCAACTTAAGACAGTCCCCTTGGCCTCAACCAATAAGCGATCAAGTTAAAAAGCAACTGGAGTAAGCTTGTTGTTTAGCCCTAGTGGGGTGGTTGATAATTATCTATTTAAAACAGTCCCATTGGCCTCTGCCAATAAGCGATCAAGTCAAAAAGCAACTGGAGTGAGGTTGTTGATTTGTTCTATTGGAGTGGTTGATAATTATCTATTTAAAACAGTCCCCTTGGCCTCAGCCAATAAGCGATCAATTTTAAAAGCTACTGGAGTGAGGTTGTTGATTTTTTCTAGTGGAGTGGTTGATCATTATCTATTTAACACAGTCTTCTTGTCCTCAGCCAATAAGCGATCAAGTTAAAAAGCAACTGGAGTGGGATTGTTGTTTAGCCCTTGTTAGGTGGTTGATAATTATCAACTTAAGACAGTCCCCTTGGCCTCAACCAATAAGCGATCAAGTCAAAAAGCAACTGGAGTGAGGTTGTTGATTTGTTCTATTGGAGTGGTTGATCATTATCTATTTAACACAGTCTTCTTGTCCTCAGCCAATAAGCGATCAAGTTTAAAAAGCAACTGGAGTAAGCTTGTTGTTTAGCCCTAGTGGGGTGGTTGATAATTATCTATTTAAAACAGTCCCATTGGCCTCTGCCAATAAGCGATCAAGTCAAAAAGCAACTGGAGTGAGGTAGACAGCAAACGAATGTATATTTTTTTGCTTTTTATCCAAATTAAATGTACAAGCAACCTTTCTGACTTTCTCACCTTCGAACAGACTGTGGACATGTGCATCGAACCGTCAACGGAGGAATTATCAGGCGAGTTTCACGACGAAATGGGTCAGCAACGCGGGGCAACTAGCGGCTCACAGCAAAATATCGGAGCCGGGAGTTTCGGCTCGCCGAAGCATGTCGCTGAGAGGGTAAGCCAGACAGGTTTTTGTTGTTTGCTTGCAGAATTGACAAATTTGCCTACTGTTAGTTGGACTTTTCGCGCTATAAATAAACTTCAGTAATTCGCCTTACAATTGAAACTAATGTTGTGTAACTTTCGGTTCGATTTAGGATTTTTTAATCAGTTTATTTTTTAGATGCACGTCTAGATATTTATTGATTTTTGTTCATTGATAAAGCTTTTTAATTTGTTTTTTACTGTTTCAAAGCGAATTATTTGTAGGTTCAATGCTATTTTCTAATAAATCGTTTTGTTTGTTAACTTCACCCATTATTCCAGCGCTTGCATAGGTCTAGAATTAGCTCGACGTCCAGTTACGCGTCTAGTCCTACTCGTATTTATTCGGACGCGTTTGCTGTTCATCAGCCAAAGGTTTGACGTTGCATCGATACATTTCTTAGCATTTAGTTTCGCATTTATGCAGCTAATCTACCGGGGAAGACCAATATCACAAGCGTAGTCAAGTTAATAAGGCTATCATTTATGGAAATAATTAGGCTAAATTTTAACGCCTACTAAGTTAAGTGAAATTAAGTTCGGCTTGAGAAAAATGAGTTTTGTGTGCAAGCCCGCTGATTTGAGTGTAATAAAGTGTGGCTTGGGGGAGAGAGGGATTTTGTGTGCCAGCCCGATGATTTGAGTGTAATAGAGTGTGGCTTGGGAAGGAGAGGGTTTTGTGTGCAAGCCTGCTGATTTGAGTGTAATGAAGTGCGCCTTGGGGGAGAGAGGGGTTTTGTGTGCAAGCCCGCTGATTTGAGTGTAATAGATTGCGGCTTGTGGGGAGAGAGGGGCTTTGTGTGCAAGCCCGCTGATTTGACTGTTATAGAGTGTGGCTTGGGGGAGAGAGGGGTTTTGTGTGCAAGCCCGCTGATTTGAGTGTTATAGAGTGTGGCTTGGGGGAGAGAGGGGTTTTGTGTGCAAGCCCGCTGATTTGAGTGTAATGAAGTGCGCCTTGGGGGAGAGAGGGGTTTTGTGTGCAAGCCCGCTGATTTGAGTGTAATAGATTGCGGCTTGTGGGGAGAGAGGGGCTTTGTGTGCAAGCCCGCTGATTTGACTGTTATAGAGTGTGGCTTGGGGGAGAGAGGGGTTTTGTGTGCAAGCCCGCTGATTTGAGTGTTATAGAGTGTGGCTTGGGGGAGAGAGGGGTTTTGTGTGCAAGCCCGCTGATTTGACTGTTATAGAGTGTGGCTTGGGGGAGAGAGGGGTTTTGTGTGCAAGCCCGCTGATTTGAGCTGTTATAGAGTGTGGCTTGGGGGAGAGAGGGGTTTTGTGTGCAAGCCCGCTGATTTGAGTGTTATAGAGTGTGGCTTGGGGGAGAGAGGGGTTTTGTGTGCAAGCCCGCTGATTTGACTGTTATAGAGTGTGGCTTGGGGGAGAGAGGGGTTTTGTGTGCAGGCCCGCTGATTTGAGTGTAATAGAGTGTGGCTTGGGGGAGAGAGGGGTTTTGTGTGCAGGCCCGCTGATTTGAGTGTAATAGAGTGTGGCTTGGGGGAGACGGGGTTTTGTGTGCAAGCCCGCTGATTTAAGTGTAATAGAGTGTGGCTTGGGGAAGAGAGGGGTTTTGTGTGCAAGCCCGCTGATTTGAGTGTAATAGAGTGTGGCTTGGGGGAGAGAGGGGTTTTGTGTGCAGGCCCGCTGATTTGAGTGTAATAGAGTGTGGCTTGGGGGAGACGGGGTTTTGTGTGCAAGCCCGCTGATTTGAAGTGTAATAGAGTGTGGCTTGGGGAAGAGAGGGGTTTTGTGTGCAAGCCCGCTGATTTGAGTGTAATAGAGTGTGGCTTTGGGGGGAGAGAGATGTTAACTTAGCGATTTTTACTATTGGTTACTTATACTGTAGATGCTTTTTCATCATTACCAATTGACTGCAAATGGGAATAAAGTATACTATGAAATTATTATACTATAGTAAAAATGAAATGTAAATCCCTAGCGAAATCCTTCAGTTTGTAGTATGGATTTATGTGTTTTGTGAAAAAAAAAGTTTAAAGTTATTCGACAATTATATAATTGTTTTTCCGCTTTTGTGATTAAATGTATTCCAACAGCTATGGCTTTAAGTAGTGAACTAGGGATTAAGTTACTACGAGCCATTAAATTTTTTCATACAAAACACTTCTCCCCGTCGGTTTTCACCTAATCTGTGCGATGCATATTTTTTGTATTTATCCCTATTGTTAATGGCTAATAGTTGTTATTTTGATTGTGATTATACTCGTAGTATGTTATAGTCTTATAATATAATTATACATTTACTCTACGCAATCAAGTGGCATGGTAAGTTCTCATTATAATAAGAAAGCCAGAGCACTAAAATATGTTTTTACAACGTATTGTTTCAAAGAAAGTTGTAATTTTCTTTAAGTCTTGTGAACTTTAATGTGGTAATAAAGTCTTTTCAATAAAGCTATGACGCACAACGTTTATTGTATTTCACTTCATATTTTATTATTAAAAAATGACCCTTATTTACTACTGTACTAGTCTTTGTAAGTAGTGTGTATAAAATTGATTTTGAAGGATTTTAATTGAAATAAATCTCGGGAAAATATTGTAGCGTACAGTGCAAGACATTTAGAAAAAATTCGATCAACTATGGTTGTTTTAATAATTATTGCAATAATTATTTGCACCAGTAAATTAAAACATCGAACGCAGGAGCTGTGGGTCGCTCAGGCCGTCAAACGCGGCCGACGTCGTTGGAGCCCCGGCTACCAGCCCGAGCTGATTTGTCGCCTAGCAACCGCCTGCGGCGAGTGCCAGCCGGCGCCCATTATTGTGGCTAAATATTCGCTTGAGTATCAGATGTGAGCGCCGCGGCTTGGGTGCTAGGGGAGTTTGGGGATTAAGGATTGGGATTTGAGGTAGGGGATTAAGAATAGGGATATAAGATAGGGATTTGAGGTGAGGGATTAGAAATAAGGATTTGAGGTAGGGAGATTAAGGATAGGGATTTGAGGTAGGGGATTAAGGATAGGGATTTGCAGTTAGGGAATTAAGGACAGGGATTTGAGGTAGGTGATTAAAGATAGGGATTTGCAGTTAGGGGATTAAGGATAGGGATTTGAGGTAGGAGTATTAATGATAGAGATTAAGATAGAGATTTGCAGAACGGGGATTAGGGATAGTGATTTGAGGTAGAAGGATTAAGATAGGGATTTGAGGTAGGGGGATTAGGGATAGTGATTTGAGGTAGGGGGATTTAAGATAGGGATTTGAGGTAGAAGGATTAAGGATAGGGATTTGAGTTGGGGGATTGAGGATAGGGATTTAAGATAGGGATTTGAGGTAGGGGGATTAAGGATAGGGATTTGAGGTAGGGGGATTAGGGATTGGCATTTAAGATAGGGATTTGAGGTAGGGGGATTAAGGATTGCTATTTTGTGATTAACAACTGTAATGATTAAGGCAGTGGGTTAAGAATAAGGAATTGAGATTTGGGGATTAAATATAAAATTTTGGGTTGACTTGGGTAAGGGGATTAAGGTTGGGTATTTGGAGCAAGTAAGGAAATTGATGACAGATATTGGGATATAAGAGGATTAAGGGTATGGATTTGGGATCAACCATAGAAATATTTTTTAAGGATAAAGGAGTACTGGTTTAGGAAAACTGAATTTTTTTAATTTAACTCTTAACTGATTATGACGTAATAACAATAATTAGTTGTTTAACTAAACAAAATATTTTAATATTTCCAGCCTAGCAATTGGCAATGAAAACGGTGTTGGATTGGTTGACACAGCGCAGGGCTGCCTGCTGCTCACCTTGTGCACGCCTGATCTGCACGGTAATTTTACCTTGGTTCTATCTGAATGTTTGCCTGTATCGTTCAGTTTTTAATGAAAATGTTGAACAATTTTGTTTCCTACAGGCACGGTGGAAGCAAATATTAGAAATCTTCGTTCTCCTAGTTACAGCAAAAAAGAAGACCAAAGGCAAGGCTCAGAACAGGTTAGTCAATGTTTACATTTTTATCTTGGCTCTATAACCTATGAGAAATATTTTTTTTGTATTTCATTCTTTCAAATTTAATTGTTGGCTTAGTTGAGCGATTTTTAGCATTTTTTTGCGCTTCGTCCTTTTTGACGATTATATTTTTTCGTATAATTTTTATATCGATACTTAATTTTGTTTAAACTTTTGTCTTAGAAGTGTTTAAATCTACGTAAAATTTAACTTAGCTATTAATTTTTGTCAATATTTTGTCAATAATTTTGTCTCTTGTGTCAACAGACTTTATTAGTATTTTACTAGATTTTTACTGGTACGGAAGTTTTAATTTTCCGTCTTTGTAGACTAGCTGAAGGTAGGGACTTATGTACATTCTTTCGCGTTTACTTTATAAATTTTCGTTAAAAACTTTCACACCTGTTGGTGAGTTTTACGCTCTTAAAAGTGTGGGGCAATATAAGCTTCGAAAGAAATTTCGTACTATGTGGTAACCGATTTGGGATAGAGGACGAAATCGAATGTACATCGAATGTATATTTAACAAAGTCCTCTAAATAATTTTCAAAGGTTTTTTTTACAAATTTTAGTTAGGGACGAAACTAATTGAATGCAGATGTACATTGTGTACATTCTTTCGCGTTAAATTACATTTGCACCAAAAAAATTTCACAACCTCGGCGAGAGTTTCGTACACTGCGGTAGCCAATTGGACGAAATCAACTGTACATTCAATGTACATTCAATAAAGCTAAGCTGTTTTAAATGGCTGAACACGTCCTCTAGAATAATTTTAAATTCGTTTTTTATAACTTCTTATTGCGCCGCCTTTTTCTATCATCTTACTTTTTTACAACTAATTCCAGTAAACCTTTCTTAAACCCGTATTTTAGCTACGTTTCTACACTTAAACTTTATTTTAAAAAACCGACTGCGCTGTCATTTTTAATGTATTAAAAAACATAAAACAATTAAAATAACCCGCGCTCAGTGCTTGCACAATTCGTCCGCCGCTGCCTACTACGGAGGAGGGGGGGGCGGCCCCGCCTTGCCAGCCTCTCCTCAGATGCGCATGCAGCACCAATTTAAAGCGCTGCGCTGCGACAAAAAGACCAAATCTTGTCAGCAGATCAACATGACCAACAGGGCTAACGAGGTTAGGGTCACAGCTAAATATAGCTGTTTAAAAAAGAAAAAAGAGCTGCATAGTTAATTGTTCACTCCCGCTTCTCCTCCTTTGTGTATGCTTTTTCAAAAAAGAAATTGTAGCTCCCTTTATTAATGATTATTGTTTATTAATTTGTTATAATTTTTGTATTAGGTATTTATAAAATAATAGTTTGCACAATTTGCAGTAGTAGACAAGAACACGAAATTCTAGTGGGTCACTGTCCTCACCAGATCTTCATTTGTGATTCTTCAGGCAGTCAACCCTGTCCTTCAGTGAGTCCTCAGGCAGTCAACCCTGTCCTTCAGTGAGTCCTCAGGCAGTCAACCCTGTCCTTCAGTGAGTCCTCAGGCAGTCAACCCTTCCCTTCAGTGAGTCCTCAGACAGTCAACTCTGTCCTTCAGTGAGTCCTCAGACAGTCAACTCTGTCCTTCAGTGAGTCCTCAGGCAGTCAACCCTGTCCTTCAGTGATTCCTCAGGCAGTCAACCCTGTTCTTCAGTGAGTCCTCAGGCAGTCAACCCTGTCCTTCAGTGAGTCCTCAGGCAGTCAACCCTTCCCTTCAGTGAGTCCTCAGGCAGTCAACCCTGTCCTTCAGTGAGTCCTCAAGCAGTCAACCCTGTCCTTCAGTGAGTCCTCAGACAGTCAACTCTGTCCTTCAGTGAGTCCTCAGACAGTCAACCCTGTCCTTCAGTGATTCCTCAGGCAGTCAACCCTGTCCTTCAGTGATTCCTCAGGCAGTCAACCCTGTTCTTCAGTGATTCCTCAGGCAGTCAACTCTGTCCTTCAGTGAGTCCTCAGACAGTCAACTCTGTCCTTCAGTGAGTCCTCTGACAGTCAACTCTGTCCTTCAGTGAGTCCTCAGGCAGTCAACTCTGTCGTTCATTGAGTCCTCAGGCAGTCAACTCTGTCCTTCAGTGAGTCCTCAGGCAGTCAACTCTGTCGTTCAGTGAGTCCTCAGGCAGTCAACTCTGTCCTTCAGTGAGTCCTCAGGCAGTCAACCCTGTCCTTCAGTGATTCCTCAGGCAGTCAACTCTGTCCTTCAGTGAGTCCTCAGACAGTCAACTCTGTCCTTCAGTGATTCCTCAGGCAGTCAACTCTGTCCTTCAGTGAGTCCTCAGGCAGTCAACTCTGTCCTTCAGTGAGTCCTCACTCAGTCAACTATCATTCAGTGAGTCCTCAGGTCGTTAACCCTGTCAGGTTTTTTCAGTGAGTCTTCACCTGATTAACTTAGTAATTCAATTCATAATTAATTACTTCATCTGTCCTTTAATTTGTCATCAAAAATATTTCGTTAATCTTAGTTGCCATAGTTACAAATGCTTAACTTAGTTAAAACTGCACTTCTTCAGTGAATATGGTAATAGTTTTGTTACTTAAGTAGTATCTTTTACAAAGAAAATGTTTATCAAAGTTCACTTTTAGCTTATTAGTTATCCAACGCTTCGCTTAAAGCCCAAAAAATTCAAACTTCTCAGTTTAAAAAAATGTGCCATATTTTTTCAAACTAGTTTTCATTGCTTAACGCTTTAAATCCTGTAGTACTTGGGCCAAAGTCGTCTTGTCACCTTTATAACCAAAATTATTCGTTGCACCTAACTGCCTACTGTATGCTTGCTTTTTTATCTAATTACGAAGTTCTAGGTCTAGGATTTTTTGTTTAATTCAATTAAAATCAAGACCCCAGAAGCTCAATAGTTGACTAATTGACAATTTTATGATTGGCGCTTCCAGCAGCAGCTTGTGAGTCCGGACCTAGCCAAAAAGCGAAAGTCCGCCCTGTCTAAATGGCACCGGGTTTTCGACTCGTCATCTAACAAGGTTGATTGATCCTTTATAGCTTGAGAAAAGTAACTGGGTGTTTGAATATTGTTTTTAAAAAATTAGCTTTAGAAAACTAGCTTTACCCAGAATGGAGTGAAATTGTGTTGAAAAAAATCGAAATTTTCCCCTTGTAAATATTGTGTCAAAATTGCACGCATTCCCCTAAAATACTGTGTACCTTGATGGCTTAATAAAGGAGCAATACACTGTGAGCAATAATAGCTGTGCATGAGTAGAAGTGACGAAACAGTCTCTAAATGGAATAAACCCGCATTAAATTTCCGACTAACCGCAAAGATACTTTTACGTAACTTCTTACCGAAACCATTGTAATTTTTTTGTTTCTTGCTTATCGTCCAGAAAGTTATTTTTCTTATGAATTCTTCGTTACTTCAAAATTTAGCGTTTTTATGACCTTTAAATTAAAAAAGGCTCACCATAGGCGCTTACTTAAAGTAGAAAGTACAAGTCAAAATATTTTTCCTTCTTAAGTAAAGTAAAACAAATTAATGTGACGCAACATACGACATCTAATTTTTCGGGTACATTTAATTTTAAATGAATCATTTACAACCAAAGCAAACTGATTTGCAGATTTTTTGCATAAGTTTTATGAGTTCTTGACCTAGATTTAAAAAATTCAATTAATTTACTTAAATATTTTTTAATTTTTCAATTAATATATATGCCGTGTGTTTAATTAACATGTTTTTGCCAGTGAATGAATATATATTTTATTCATAATCAAACGGGTTTGCTCGGTATTTTGGCTGCTGTCAAGTGAAAGTCCATTAATCTTAAGATTTTATTAGGAACTTATCATAACGAAAATTCAAAGTGATTGCTGTCAATTGCTTTAGGTAGTCAGCACTATTGTTTTATTTATTTTTGACGCATAATTTTGTTTAAAATTTTACTAAACTGCTATCCTTAATTAATATATTTTATATCTGCCCGTGAAAAAAACTGTTGCATTAAAGTTTAATACTGATACATTGAATTTAGATTTTTTATGTGTCTATTAAAATTAGATACTTTTTTATTTTACCTTCCTATAGAAGATATTTTATTTAAAAGTTATGTTGTCCAAACACGTGTTGTATTATTTTTAATTTTATTATAATTATCTATACATTTGTTTTTATAAATGGAAAATATCTATTTATAGAATGATAGTAGCCAGAAAGCAATAAAAATTTAATGGTTGTTAAGGCTTATTCACACTGCAGTTCTAATAAGTTACGTAAGAATATATAAAGAAGCATGTAAATTATAGCAGTGTGAATTAGCTTTCAACGTACTTGTTTTTTTATGTTTTCAACTAATAAATCAAATTTGCATGCAAAATTTAAGAGTGACTGGTAGAACTACCGAAGCATTCGTACTTTTTATTGCTAAAAGATGCGTATATATCCCTCGATATTTCTTTGATTTAATATAACTTATTGTTGTATTTTTATGTTTAACTGCCACATTTTATATATAAATTTTGTTGTTTTGGCCAATGCACGCTAGCCTGCCTACATGCATTTTAAATGCTGTGCCATCGCCCCATATTTTTAGACCATTCATCAGCGCAATCAGCAGCGTAGCACTGGCAGCAAAATGTCAAATGCAACTGACAGCAATCATTCAATAAAAGAGTTTAGTTGCAACCCCTGTCCGACCAATATTAGTTCGCAAACTGTAGTACGTCTGCGCAGGCCAACCCAGTGCGGTATTCGTAGTTATCGAGTTTTAAGAAACGCAACCAAGGCTGGGTCTTTGTCTTGCGCCAAATTTCTCGAAAGTTCTCAGCACGGTGAATTAGAACCGATTTCTGTTGCTAGTTGTGAGCCAGACACTATCAAACATGATGCTGTTAAAGAAACCAGCGAGAGAAATTCCACCACAACTGAAGCCGATGACCAAGACGATGAAGACGACGGTTTCGTCAATATTGAATCGATTAATCCTGTTGTTGAGCATCAGGCTGAGGTAGCAGAGACGGCCGACCTTGCCATGGAGGCCCTTGACGAGGTCGAATTGGCTCAGGAAGCCAAGCCGCTTTCTATGGAAAAAATCAGTAAGCCGCAACCTCCACCGCGACCGCCTCCGCCTCAACCGCGAAGACCGAATTCTCTCGTTGGCGACGAGCAAGTTGATCAACAACAGCCAACCGCTATACCTCCATGCCGATCTCAGCTGTTCGCTAAACGATACACGTCGCCCAGCATACAGCCATTGAATCTAAACCAACAACACCAGCACCCACAGCCGCCTCAATGTCAACTATGGGATCTTCGCGACGATTCCCTAACTTGCAGAAGGCTTAGTAGGCCAATCACTTTGACAGCAGCCAATACCGGTTTACTATTTAGTGGTAGCGGTAAGATTATGTAGCCAACAACAATGAATGCTGTTTGTTTGCTAATGTGGCTAATTTTTCCCCTGCCAACCCTCCCCCTTTTCTTCCTTTCTGTTTTTTTCTTCGTTCGTCTTTCGTGTCTATCTTCGCTTTGTGATCGTGTCTCATCTCGTCTTGTCTTGTCTTGTCTATCCGTCTGTCTGTCCATATAGGCTAATGGCTCTTCGCAGCAGCAGCAGCAGCAGCAGCCCCATCAGCATCACCTGCTGCATCACTGCTCATCAGCTGGCGGCAGCTCCGGTTGCTTAGTAACTACAGGAAGTCCCGTATCCGCTCAGCAACAGCCGCAGCAACAGCAGCCAACAGCTGCAACTCCCGGTCGGTACGTGCGTCGCGCAGTGATGACGGACGGCGGCAACTCCGCGGTAGCAGCGGCCGCCAACGCTGCGACAACTCGAGCCGAGCTGAAACGAGCTCGTAGCCAAGGTCAGACAAGCGATGTTGGCCCAAGGCTTAGCCAACTGCAGCAGCAGCAGCAGCAGCAGTTGCCGCAGCCGCGGCACCACCTTAGGGTTAATTATTCGCACGCTGCGACCCACTTTGTTCGTAGTTTAGAAGAGCCATCAACCAGCAGCGGTGCAGCTGGATGCTCTAACGCCGCTTCTACTTCTTCGTTTGGTAGCCAATCGGATATAATCATTGTTTATTAATTTGTTTATTTTTTTGCTTTATGCAATCGCTTGTTAATGCACGCACCATGCTACTTAGACTATTAGCTTTTTTTTTGTTTGATGCTTCGCTGTATTTCCGTTGTAAAAGATATCCCGTTTTTGTGCTCCCTTGCTGTATGCTTCATAGTTTTATATGTTGTCATGCAATTGCGTCTATCATGACTCATCTAACGTAAATAATCCACAGGCTTCTTGTGTTCTATGACTCATATGACTTCAGTAACCCACTGTCTCTTTGTGTTCTATGACTGATCTGATTCAAATGACCAACTGGCTCTTTGTGTTCTATGACTCATCTGACCTAAATGACCCACCGGCTCCTTGTGTTCTATGACTCATCTGACCTAAATGACCCACCGGCTCCTTGTGTTCTATGACTCATCTGACCCAAATGACCCACCTTCTCCTTGTGTTCTATGACTTATCTGAGCCAAATGACCCACCGGCTCCTTGTGTTCTATGACTCATTTGACTCAAATACATCAGTCTCCTTGTGTTCTATGACTCATCTGACCCAAATGACCCACCGGCTCCTTGTGTTCTATGACTCATCTGACCCAAATGACCCACCGTCTCCTTGTTTTCTATGACTCATCTGACCCAAATGACCCACCGTCTCCTTGTGTTCTATGACTCATCTGACCCAAATGACCCACCGGCTCTTTGTCTTTGTGTTCTATGACTCATCTGACCCAAATGATCCACCGGCTCCTTGTGTTCTATGACTCATCTGACCTAAATGACCCACCGGCTCCTTGTGTTCTATGACTCATCTGACCCAAATGACCCACCGTCTCCTTGTTTTCTATGACTCATCTGACCCAAATGACCCACCGTCTCCTTGTGTTCTATGACTTATCTGACCCAAATGACCCACCGGCTCCTTGTTTTCTATGACTCATTTGACTCAAATACATCAGTCTCCTTGTGTTCTATGACTCATTTGACTCAAATACATCAGTCTCCTTGTGTTCTCTGACTCATTTGACTCAAATACATCAGTCTCCTTGTGTTCTATGACTCATTTGACTCAAATACATCAGTCTCCTTGTGTTCTATGACTCATTTGACTCAAATACATCAGTCTCCTTGTGTTCTATGACTCATTTGACTCAAATACATCAGTCTCCTTGTGTTCTATGACTCATTTGACTCAAATACATCAGTCTCCTTGTGTTCTATGACTCATCTGACCCAAATACATCAGTCTCCTTGTGTTCTATGACTCATTTGACTCAAATACATCAGTCTCCTTGTGTTCTATGACTCATTTGACTCAAATACATCAGTCTCCTTGTGTTCTATGACTCATTTGACTCAAATACATCAGTCTCCTTGTGTTCTATGACTCATTTGACTCAAATACATCAGTCTCCTTGTGTTCTATGACTCATTTGACTCAAATACATCAGTCTCCTTGTGTTCTATGACTCATCTGACCCAAATGACCCACCGGCTCCTTGTGTTCTATGACTCATCTGACTCAAATGACCCATCGGCTCATTTGAAAAAACCAATTATCTAATCTTACTATCTAAATTTTTGACGCTGCTGACACATTTGCATTACTTTACTATGTACTTTTAATGTGCAAAAACCCTTCCGTTTATGTTAAGCTTGTTTTTTGCCACTTATTTATTTAACTATATGTTCTTCCTAATGCATAATAATAGGGTCAATAGTAGTTATTATGTACCTAACTAATTGCTTACTTGTTGCTATGCCAATTCTCTACTTTAGAACCATTGACGTCGCACATTTTCAGCACTCTTTTTATCGTTCTGTCTTTACTTCTCTGTCTAATCTATCTGAATATATCTGTCAGTGTTATAAAGGTTTAATAGTACATATTACTGTTAGTAGCCTTGTGGTTGTCTGATTGTCAGAATGTGCTGAATGAATGCTGAATGAATTAGTAAAATTTGAATTCAAATTGACGATATGTTGTGTAAATAACACAATTTTAGCTTTGAATAGTCAAACTAAACTTGCATGATTCTAGTGACGTAAAACTATGATGATTTAGCAACATAATTGTTTGTGATACTGATTGTGGTGCCTGCGTGTGTGTTAGTAAAGTAAATTTTGAAGCATAAAATTTTTTTTCAAGAAAAACATATTTTATTTATTTTATTTCGACAGATAAGTCGGACAACTTTTCGCGCTCGTTCAGCAGCAGCACGTCGAGTTTGGAGCACTGCAACAAGGAAGCTATTGTGCTGCTGCAATTTGCCGCTGCGCACCTAAAGAAGACTGGTAAGCAGGATTCGAAAAAAAATTTTTAATTTATTTAATTACGAAAAGTTCTATTGATACTACTGTCAGAAATTTATGTTTCTAGTGAAAGAATCGTAAATTTTTTAATTTTAACTACAAAAATAACGAAAAACGCCAATATTACTACTGAAATTGTTTTTATCAACTTTTTTAACAAAATGTTCAAACGATTCTATTGGCAGACAATCAATCAACCCCAACCTTGTGGATCGGCACCTCGCATGGGTCCATATTCCCGATGCGTATTCAACTGCCACTGACGGAAGCTGCTCGGGCCAATCAGCCAGCCGTAGCAGCTCCGTCTGGCACCGTCATTCGCATGCTAGGCGCTATACAGGATGTCTCATTTCTAACTGTGGCTCCACCTACTGCGGACGATACTCAATTGGTGTCGCTCTGCTCTGACAAACAGGTCAGAGTCATCTCTCTGCCATCATTGACCTGTTGCGCTAAGAAGAAACTAACCGAGACGTCCAACGTAGCTAAGGCCTCTGTTTCACTAATAAGAGGCCACGCTTGTTTAGTGTGCCTGCTAGCTAACGGGCATATTGTCGTTAATTCGTTGCCGGGCCTCAAACCACTGCTAGACGTAGATTATTCGCCTTGTGTTGATGTGAGGTGAGCACTAGTTATATTGCTTCTAAGTTGCTAGTTTGTTTTTTAGTTTTAAAATTCTTAATTTGATTACGTAACTTTCTTAATAAAATAGTTATTTTATAGCTAAGTCTTCCTTCTATTTCTACTTAATAAGTAGTGCGATGCAGACATTTTATTTAACAGAACAAAAAATCTAAAAGCTAACATCACATATATATTTTTAGACGCGTTTTAGATAGGGACAGCTATTTAATCAGGTATTTGATGACGCGTATTTAAACAATTACTAAAGCAAAAATTGTACCGAGTTATTGTACGCCTGCACGTATTATTCTCTTTGTAATTGTTTAAGCAATTTTGTTTATGGTGTGCAGGTATTTAACAACTGTCTTGCCTTTTACGCTTTCAATAGTTTTTGTCGCATTTTTATGCTTGTAGAATTTTTTAGATTTTGTTTACGCTTTAATTAATATGTTTGCAACTTGACTTTGTCTACTTTAGGTAATAGTACATTTAAGATTATGCGAATTGCAATAAAAATGACATTGACTTCGTTTTTTTTTGCTTGTCTGTTTTAAGTACTTCGTTTTTCCCTCAACGCACTTGGGGTGCCTTTGTGGAATGCATTTCTCTCTGAGCAGTTTCAAAAAAGCACCAATTACTACACACAACGTCATTTTATAAACTTTAATGCTTGAAACGTATTAGAATGCAAATATAAACCAACTAAGAATCTTCCAGCGCTTACTATTAATGCGGCTGACATATTGTGTATGTGTATATTGTTTTTTAAGTGTTCTCATTAATAGCTTTATGTGTGCAAGTTTACTAGGGTTGTTCTTTCTTTAGCAAACTGCAAAAGTCATCTGTATTAATAAATGCTATTGTTCCCTCAGGTTCAGTCGCACCTTCCAGTGCAGCAATCACGGCCACGCCGTGTACTTTTGCTCGCCTAGCGAAGTACAGAAAATCACAATTTGCAGCGACGTCTGGTACGTGATTGCGTCATTTGTTTACTTATTTTTTAGATTTTTATGCATCAAAACGTTTATTGCTACTTTTAGTAGATAAATTAGAATCTTCACATGACCCTATTTATTGTTAAAAACTTCAGCAACGATCTTAATGACATGCTGGCCGATCTCTACACGCCCTGCGATTTACCAGAGCCGCCTAAGAAAAGTCTATTAGAAAAGTTTGGCCAAAATCTTTTTGGCAGCGGCAGCGCAGCTCCAGTCGATCGGGAGCAAATATGTAAGTTTTAACGTATCTTATGAGTTTACACTGAAAATTAAGATTGATTTATTTTCTATTATGAATTTTGTTTCAGTTGGCGAAGCCGCTGCTGGCAAGCCAATGTCGGGCATCTGCACCGTGAAGCAGGGCCCGCAGAATATGGAGGCTCTCAGGGCCCGCGCTGGTGGGGCCAGCTCCGAGATTGCTAATGCTTTGCAGGCAGGCAGATTTTATTTTTCACTGCTATTTAACTAAGCCATGCGATGCCATATGTTTTGCCCCATTTTAAGCTCTGATTATAAATTATTATAGTCACCCAACGTAAAGCCTGGACTTGAACCTAAACCAAAACAGCCCACGTCGCGGTTAAAATTTATTACCCCTTCTCCCACCAGCCCACTAAACCGAAAGAAGCTGCACACATTTGCAACCACCAGCCCTCTAACAGCCAAAGATTCACACCATTGCCCCACCACCCCACTATACAGCCAAAACTTCACACCCCTGCTCCCACCACCCCACTGAACACCCAAAACTTCACACCCAAGCCCCCACCACCCCACTAAACAGCCAAAACTTCGCACCTTTGCCCCCAGCACCCCACTAAACAGCCAAAACTTCGCACCTTTGCCCCCATCACCCCACTAAACAGCCAAAACTTCGCACCTTTGCCCCCATCACCCCACTAAACAGCCAAAACTTCGCACCTTTGCCCCATCACCCCACTAAACAGTCAAAACTTCACAGCCAAGCACCCACCACCCCACTAAACAGTCAAAACTTCACAGCCAAGCACCCACCAGCCCACTAAACAGCCAAATCTTCGCACCTTTGGCCCCACCACCCCACTATACAGCCAAAACTTCACACCTTTGCCCCCACCACCCCACTAAACAGCCAAATCTTCGCACCTTTGCCCCCACCACCCCACTAAACAGCCAAATCTTCGCACCTTTGCCCCCACCACCCCACTAAACAGCCAAAACTTCACACCCAAGCACCCACCAGCCCACTAAACAGCCAAAACTTCACACCCAAGCACCCAAGCGCCCACTAAAATAGTCAAAACTTCTCACACATGCTCCCACTACTCAGATCACAAAGCGTTAAAATGCTATTTATTTCACCCTTTAAAATGTATCTCATACTCATACCTTCGTGCAGAAAGGTCTGGAGCGCGGTGAAAAGCTCGGAGAACTCGACGATCAAACCGAACGAATGCGCAACGCCGCCCTGGAGTACAGAAACGTTGCTGGCCAATTGGCTCAAAAGTACAAAGACAAGGACAAGAAATTTTGGCAGTTTTAAGCTGCTACACAGTGATTCAATAAAACAGTTTTTTAATTATGTAACTAACTGGACACGCATCTCAATGTTACAGTTTATTCATAATGATATTTTCGTTTGTGTTAATTGATGTTTAGTCAGTTGGTCTTGCCCTTCCAGTCCAACCTACTTTGTGAATAATAATCTATTGTGTTGTGTTTTCAAATTTATCTCGTTGTGATTTTCTTTTTTTGTTGAATAGTTTTGCAATTATAGTTTGCAGATTTCCGCAAATCATCTATTTTATGTTGTATAAAAGTTCGATGCATCTAGCAGTGATTAGTGATTATTTAAACAAATTGTAATATCGATCGAGTCACACAGAATTATTGTCAATCTCTAACGTGTTTTTTTAAAACAAAATTTGCAATTTATATTTTTTTCAATCTTCATTAATTATAAAATTTTGTTTACAATTTAGTACAAACATTTTTTGAATTGTGTGAACTATAAAGTGCAAAAACTAAACAATTTAAAAATTGTAATTCCGTAACTAATTCCGTAACACTTTTAAAATTCCGTAAATAATTAATTAATTCCGTAATACATTTAAAAATATTTAACTTAATGCAGTAAAACAAAAAAGGAATAAAAAGAATTCGTTAGACAAAAATAGGACATTTTCAATTTTTTATTCCAGCAATGCAAAAGAAAAATCAATATGAAATAATAAAAAAGCTAATAGTTAGACTTTTTTCGATTCCATTGTCTTCAATAGCTTGTCTTCAGTAAAAGTCCCGTAACAATATTTTTTGTTAAATTCACTGATAATTTTCTTAATTTGAATAGAATTTTTTTCTAGCATTCGAATATTTTCATTTGTTCATGTTTTCTATATGCCATTCCGTTAATTAAGCATAATGTTTCTAATTTATTACAATAGCGATCCTGTATATATTTTCTTTATAAATGTTTTATTATTTGATTGGCTTTTGCGCCACTACGTTATTTTTTTCGTTCCTCCTACATTAATTTAAAATTCCATAGCAAGAGATAAAAATTTTATTTTTTAGTCTCGCTAGCTATTATTAACTGATATTTTTTGTTAGACTCAAGATTGAATATCATCAAAGAAAATATATGTAACTATTTTTTGTTGTTGCCTATATTTGTCAACTCAATTTGTGCAACGCGTCAAGCACTCATTAAAAAGAACTGTATGTCGATGTATTTTGGCTTTTTATTATGCTCTCGTTTTGTACGCAAAAACTCTACAATTCAATTGCATCTTTTTTCAGTCTTCAGAGGAGTTGTAGCCTAGTGGCTAGGGTGTCTGCCTTATGACCGGAAGGTCGTGGGTTGGAGTCCGAAACGAAAGGTCGGGTGTCTAAATTTTTTTTTCATTTATCTTTATTATAATTGGTTGGCGCACATGTCATCCTTATCTCCTTTGCACCAACCCCCCGACTTACTTCTCTACCCCTCTCAGTCAGCCACCCCACTCCTCAATAGTCAAATAATAATCAGATAGCGATTTATTGCTTAACTTTGCCAGTCTCACTCCGCAACCCCTTTTTTTCTACCCCCGTGTTCTGATTGGTTGGCTGCCTGAGTATTTCAACTTTCTTGCTCGTCAAATTTTCCGATATGTTGAGTTTCGGCTTTGTCGTTTTACCGACGCGGCCTCAGATCTTATTGCCTAGTATATCGACAACTCTGGCCTCCTATTCCCGATCTCGAGGTCAGCCCCAGGGGTAGCAGGATAGATGTGGCGAGTGGCTAGGTCCTATGCTAGGAGAAGACAGCGAGAGACAGACACGGAGATAAAGAAAGGTAGAGAGCCGCCAGCCCCAGAAGGTAGCTGACAGCCCCGCCGCCACCAACTTGTGTAGGCTGCATCACCAGACAGCCCTGTCGAAACCAAGTTCCCGACTAATTAAGGCCTGATTTCCACCTGCATCTAGTGTCTTTTAGCTGTCAATCTCGAAGTGGTAGCCGACAAAGGGACACTGCAGGGACTAGATCGCATGACCAAGGCAGGCTCAGAGTGGACTTTTGCAGGGTTTCTCGACTTCTTTGCATAGGTCGGATTATGTGGACTCGGAAATGCACTATTATAAAATTAATAATATAAAATAAATAAATTTAGACACCCAACCTTTCGATCAGATGTACAGCCCAAGGCACAGCCGCAGCTAGTTGCGCGGCGCATCCGAGTGCTGTGTACAGCTTTCAGCCTGACTGGCTGGAGGGGCCGCAACACCCACACTAAATTTACCCAGCTCAAGCTGCTACCCGATCTCAGCTGGGTGGACTGAAGCAATGCGGGATTAAGTGCCTTGCTCAAGGGCACAAATTGTCTCCTAGGGCCGCGACTCGAACCCACGACCTTCCGGTTATGAGGCAGGCGCCCTAGCCACTAGGCTACAACTCCTCACTCCGCACTATTATATTACTGCACTAAAGTGCACCCGAAGCTGACCCGAAACTAGCTGAGTCCGACAGCCTTATGCATGTACTACTCTTGGTAAGTAGAGGAAAAGGATTTGTCTTGGGAAGATCTGTTCCAAGGTGAGCGGCAAATTGCGTCCCCATCAAATAGTCATATTTTTAAGTACATTAAGAAAGCTTTAAAGTGCTGTTAAATAAAGAATTTTCATTACAAATTAATAAGGATGCACTTTTCAGCTCTCATCATGCACCTTTTCTCTTCTTACGTTAGTAGCTCGTAGTATAGGCCTTACAATACCCTGGTCTAGATTTTTTTCCTTTTATTACAGATCAGAGACACTAAGAAAGTTCGAGACTATCCAAGGTGTCTTTACTCTGATTAGCTCGGTGAGACGTCACAATTAATTCTCCTAGCTCATAAGTAGCATTATGCTCTAGTTCCGGTCGATTAATTTACTAATGTCTTACTTTTTATGTAGACAGTAAAAATCTTGAAGTCATAGTAAATCTACCTCTCGTAGGTAGAAAAATTAATTTAGTCAAACTGATAAATCATTCCAGTCAAAACAAACCGTTTTTAATCTCGTTATTTCACTCGGCGCATTAAATAAGGTACATCACATGTACATGTACGTTTAGATTAGTTTGCCGCTGTCGTGGTGGACCACTTGGACGGATTAGCATCAATAAACCAAATCCAATCAGGAGTGAGAAATGATTTGTAGGTTGAAATAATATATTCCCTAAAAAGTCTTCACAATTCCATCTAGCACGTACCTGTATTTATACATTTATACAGATCCCTTTATACAGATAGCTACGACTTTGAGATTGACAGCTACTTAGTTTTATTTTGGAAACTCTGTAGTCCCCAATAAGTTAGTTGATTTTTAAGTGTCTGTCTTGTAATGAATCGCAAACAAGTTGCTGGTGGCAATGGTTGTCAGCTCTGTATTTCTCTTCTGCATCATCCATGTCTGTTTCTCGCTGTTGTCTCCTCGAATCCAACAAAACTTAATTGTCAAGAAGCTTGTAAACTTCGTTCTATTTTACAAATATGCAGTTCAGTTGACTTATGAATTGTTTCTTAACATATGCTATTTTTAGCTGTTACACTAAAACAAGTACCGAGTGATGTGATCCCTGGCCTGGCCACCCAGTTTTTCATTTTTGCGCCCCGCTCAAGCGTGCTGTAGCCTGTTTACCTAGGTGGGGTAGGAGTGTAACAGCCCTCTCCTACCCCTGGGCACTAGACTAGTTAGGGGTCATCCACGGGTCACTGGAGATTGCGCAACGGGTGTGATGACCTTGACGCCCACCCCACCTCCGCCTATTGTTCTCTTTTTCGAATGGTTGCGCAACCCCAGTGAACTTGGTGACCCCGGAACGTACTTGGGGATAACTTTCTCCAGGTACCTCCGATCTGGGATTTTATTAGGATTTCTTAATCAGCGTGATCACAGCTTCCTGGCAGTATTTTTCCCATCTTTCTAGCATGTATAATAAGAATATTCATAATTAATTAGTTGATTGCGCAAACGCCCCACCCCCCGAGGGTCGCCTGTGACCCTTCGGCGACCCCTGTCACGTGACTTATTTCAGCCAATCGGAGCGAAGCACCGGGTCAAGGTCGGGTCAGGTTGGTCGCAGTCACGGCTCACGCGCGTGGCGAGTGATTGTCACGTGAGTTTGGGGCTATAAATACCAGCCCAAAATCGCCCCGAAATCTTCAACCTTTCGGGACCTCCGAGACGCTTTCCAATTCCCTGTCGAGTAATCTCCAGGACGCCTCGCCCGACTGGCCCCTGTCGGTCGAGCATCTCCCGACAGTAACCTTCCCCCCGTCGACGTCACATTCCGGCGGTGCCTGCCCGGTTGATCAAGCCCTATCCCGGTCAGTTGAGTCCTCCCTTCCCCCCGTCCGACGTAACATTCCGGCGGTGCCTGCCCGGTTGATCAAGCCCTATCCCGGTCAGTTGAGTCCTCCCTTCCCCCCGTCCGACGTCACATTCCGGCGGTGCCTGCCCGGTCGACCAAGTCCTGTCCCGGTCAGTTGAGTCCTCCCTGCCCTGCAATCCCCCGTGTCAGCACAGCAACAGCAACAGCATCAGCATCAGCATCAGCACCGACATCGGCGACGCCCCGACAATCACGAGCCTGCGCAGCTGCGACTCCGAGCCTGACCCCGATCTGCCCGAGGCTGAACTCCGAGCGGCTGAGGTAAGTTACATCCATTCTCTGCTGCTGGAACTCCTGCCCTTGTGTGCCATTGTTTGTCTAGGCATAGTTGCAGTTAACTTACTTAATATAGCGCATCGTGCCGCCTGGGTGGCTGATTTAGGCTTCGTAGTAATAATCTATAAATTCATTAGGATTCTTTTACTTATTTAATTGTTTCATTAAGCCATGCCGCAGCTGGCTTAATCCGCTAGTGCGCCGCCGTGGGGATCAATGCCTGAGACTGGAAGCCGCCCCAATGTACTTTAATGTGAAGCCAGTGGCGCGATTAGGAGTAGTTAGCGCGCCCCTGGCCATCTTAGCTAGATAATATTTCATCCCCCCAAAATCCTCTAAAATCGTGCACAGACAGGAGCCAATAAGAGTCGCTCATTTCACCTTGCTAGGCGCTTGTGATCCTCTACCTGGGATAAAACCCCCTTTTATAACAGATACGTACTTTTAGCATAGTAGCAGCTCATGGCCCGTTAGCGATGTAGTCTAAAGATTCTAATCCGAAATCAACCTCGAAAAGACACTCCCTGTGCCCTTAGAAAGTCCTTGTTAGAGCCTGTCAGCCCATCTAGATGCCCCTGCACAGAGTCCCTTAATTCGGCTATTGTGCTCTGACTGATGCCCTAAACCAGCTGACAATAACACCGCCCGGGAGCCCCATCTCGTTAGGAGGCAGTTACAGGAGTCTGTCGCCGCAGGAGGCTGGTGGCAGGTGCTGGGTTCGCACCCCAGGATTACCGTTAAAAAAACTCCTTGGGCCAGTCTTAGCACTGTAGGATCTTAGCCGCTCAGCCACACCCAAAGCTACCAAATCTATCATCTGGGGGCGGGTCAAACAGGAAGGCAAGGCCTGGTTGGCGTTGGAGCCAGACTCACGCAGCCAGCACAGCCAGGTGGGGCTGTAAAAACATCACGAGTTTAGAGAAAGGCGAAACTTGTCATCTCGTATCTTAGCTTGTGAACTTTTCTTCTCTTTTTCTCAATTATCTGGGCTTGCAGAACAGAAATGCAGGGTTTTTAACAATGTACATTTGGAGCGAGGGTTTCATGATATTGTAATTTGTGCAAAAAAATAGCAAGTTAATCAGTTCCACAAATTTGCTAGATTTTTTAATTTACATATAGTTCCTTATAAAGGAGATGCATATTTAGTTTTCTATAAAAAATTTGCCAAAAATAAAATTTCAAGCCGCTTTAAGCCGTTTTAAGCAACATTTGACGTTTACTCTTCTCAAGTTTTAAAGCCGAAAATGTCGAGTAAACCGGTCAATAGAGAGCCTGCCCCTCCCGGGGTAAGTAGCATTCATTATCCTTATTCATTATTCCTTATATTATTATGGCATAACAGAGCCAGCCCCAGCAGCGGGCACGAAATGAAATTATGCGCCCGCTGCAACTGTCTATGGCAAAAACGTCTTCAGTTCAATGCACTGACTTCATTTCGTGCCCGCTGTCAATGTCTATGGCAAAAACTCATACAAGCGACTTTAACTATTTATGCGTACAGAATAGTTTGGCTTAGCTATTTGGGGTGCAATGGCGAAGCCGCTGCTGGGGGTGTGGGGGCAAAGCCCCCACATTCTAACCATAGACAAATAAAATCAAGAAATTTTTCGAGGAAGACTAGAGAGAGTCTAATTTAAATATTACATTAGCTTGTGTGCTGAGATCGGTCGCGGGCAAAAATCGTTGGTTTCACCCTCGTTTCGGCCCGCTCTGGCGTGGCATAATAAGTTTTTGCAATGACATAGACATTTACCATCAATATCGGAATACTTTCTAGACCTCGTGTCACTGCATTTTATTTGATATTTTAGGGCGTCAGAAGGCGAAACGAGGCTCTCAACAATGTGAGAACTCCAGCTGCCAATATGCACCAATCCAGCCAATTACACAAAAATGTTTGGCACACAAATTGGCTGAAAATTGTAGAAATGAAAGTGAAGATAAATTTAATTGGCGTTGTTTTTCAATATGCACATTCTTGTAGACTTTTTGAAAATTTTTAACTTAGCACTAACGGATTTGGCCAATGCCAGCTCTCCAAAAAGGACATTCTGTTGACTATTTTGAGTATTTGATTATTTGAAATTCAAATACATTCCGATTAACTTATGCACTGCAGTAATCAATTTAGCTATATTTGTCATGAAAACCAGCAAAAATCAGCATCTTAGTGTTCTTTTTATTTGCATCCTATGCGGCTATTATAGCTAACTTAAATACGATTCCTCTGCTAACGGGGATTGATGAAGTAAAAATCTAGAGAAAATGTTTATTAGAAACGGACGCTTTCTAAGAAAGATATTATTATATTAAAAGATAAACAAATAAATTTCGATCACAAAATTGTTAATCTCCGCGAGCAAAAAATCAGAAATACAGTTTGGTAAATTTTATTTCCCAGCTTTGATAGTGAACATGTTTCGTCCTTTTACATTAAGGTACTTTATTTCTCAGCTCTAACACGAAGCGTACGGACCCGATCCTGTATGACCTTGCGCAATCTGTCCTCCTCCTTGATGTTGATCAGCACGATGACGTCATTGTCGCTGACTCCGCAGGCGTACAAGGAGGACGTGTCCTGCAGAATTTCGGCTTTAAATATCAGTTTCATCTCGGCGATGGTCTCGGGAAACGATCTGATTGCGAGATGGATTCGCTGTTTGAGCTGCTGGACGGTGAACCAGGGCGCGCAGTCTACTAAGTAGGCCCTGCGACCGTGCAGAATTCTTAGTCGAATCATTTTTTTAAACTGAGTAAATATTTAATAAACGAACGAAGATCGAGTACTGACCTTGCCAATAACCTAAAAAATTTGAAGCCAATTTTTAAGATCGATCCACCCAGCCCCTCCGGTGCCTATGTATTTTGTTTGTGGCTAAAGCTAACGCCAATTTTACGTATTTATTGTCACTCAAAGCGTATTTCAACATCCTGGATCACATATACATCTTGATGCATTGCATTAGTAAAGGCCTAAGCATATTAGCGAAAAAAATAACGTACCTGCGCATCAGGCGATGGACGGTGAATTGCGGTCCAATAATTTGGAGAAAGTAAGTTATTAAGACAAGGCTCAAATGCGGTATTATTCTAGCATCTAACTTTATTACTTTTGAAGAGTAGTAGCAAGGACATCTTAAGTAGAAGGATGGGACATTACGTTTCCTGGGAAGTTTTTGGGGTCCAATTTTGGCGAAAAAAGACACTACGGGGATAGGAAATTTGCAGATTTTCGACATAAAATTAAAGATTGCGTAAGACTGTAAGCAGATAAAAATCTCATCTTTTGATATGTGTTTCCTGCCTTCTTACTTTATCGAACTTGAGTAGTAGCAGCTCGCGTCATAATTCTGATCAGTTTTATAATGTCGAGCACTAATCACGAACTCACGAATACTGCCGCCTAATCCTAACGGAGGCAGATAATGCTGCCTATCGAGCTGATTATGGATTCGAAGGATTAACTTTATGTGCGAGAGACTCCGGTCCAGAGTCAGATAGTGGTCTTAAATCGGTACTTTCTCGCTTGGCTACCTGATACGTTGGTGAAGCTCGATAACTGACTCGCGCTGAGGAATTGGAATCTAGCTATTAGGATTTTTGCTCTCCCAGTCTCCTCATATCGCACCTTATCACTTTTGCTGCATTGAATCGCTAAGATGGAGGATCTACTTAGAAACCTCCGTATCCAGGATACTCAACCAGCTTAAGTTGAACCAGATGAGTCCTAAAAAATCTTGATTTTGTTTAAAACCCGATCAGTAAAATTGATTAAGACTTGGCTGTATGTTGCTCTACTTGATTGACAAGAGATCTTTTATTGAGTCGAAACTTATTAATTTAGATTTTTAATGCATGTAAAAATGTTACTACGTCACTGTAGAATAAACAAAATCGATTAAATTTTAAGTTTGCTACAACAAAACAAAAACTTACAAATTAATAATTTTGGGTATAATTAAATTGGAATTTGTGCTACTGTGTTATGGCTGCAAACATCCTCATGAAACGGAGCGAAGAATGTTAAAAGGAGCAAAATATGCTCCCCGTTAAACTGTGGTCACTGTGAACTCGGTATGCAGTGTCTCATCGCGGTAGTCTCTCTGCCTGATTAGACGTTCGCGAGCCGCCTTCTCCTCATCTTCCTGTTGCTTCCTGTTGTTTGACTCTGGTGGGTTCGTCTGATTTCGAGCTCTTCGAGTTCCGCTGGCCAGAGCCACGGCAGTCTGCTGCTGACTCCGATGACGATACAGCGCCGACTTGATTGACTTGCCTTTGGCCTCGCGAAGCCGTCGGACCCTGTCCTCGGCGTCCTGACAGCAGCGGCAGCCGGGACACAGGCGATGGCACCGCATGGCAACCAGAAGCTGCGACACAACCAGGAGAGATCGCCGACGAAAGGACCGTACGAACACCAGGTAGACCCAGAAGTTCAACGCGTAGTTGAAGTCTTTAATTGAAGAAGTGAATCGGGAATTGTGCGACAGAAAGGCGGCGTATTCGAGGCGCTGTTTCTGATATTCGAGCGGACGATTCTCGAATACCTGACGGATACAGATGCTGACAGCCAGGGGCAGGACAAGGATGCAATATGCAATAGCTAAGGTCAGATGAGCATAGAATCGGCTCATCTCCATTTGATTATCGGCGGCTGTTGGCAAAATGCTGGCTCGATTGCGTCGAATCACCGTAAGCTTGACAACAATCACAACGCCTAATAAACAGACCAGCACCGATGGTAGAACGAACGAGCCGAACGTCATGAAGTAGAGCATAACGCGTGACAGGCTGCGGTTCACACCGCTGTGAGCCTGGAGTTCGCATTTTCGTTCCAATTGATTGCCAACTTTGCTGGTGTTTTGCACTTGAATGTCGTGAATCAGAGCCATGGGCAGCATCAGTGTCAGGCCGCTCAGGTAAGTCAGTCCAACTATTAGCAGCGTAGCTTTCACGTAGAAATGCGACATAAATTGCAGCGGTCGAAATATCGTGAGAGTGCGGTCTAAGCTAAATATGATCAGCAGGTAGGACGAAGTGAAATATGCCACGCTGGGAATGTACTCCATCAGTTTGCAGGTGATGCTCGATACAGTGTCAATCTTGATTAGAATAGCCCCGCCAGACGCGTACCAAAGTCCTCGACCAAGGAAATCGTCCAGAAACGTGTTGAACACGAGTGCAAACGTATCAGAAACGGCTATGGCTATGCCGTAGACTGCAAACCTTGTCCAACGTCGACTTCCCGCATTCTCCAGCAGGAAGATGGCCATGGTTGTGATGTTGCCAAGCAGTCCGAGAAATACCACGCCAGGCATGACATAGCCTCGAAGAATACCTACAGCGTCGTCCATTTTCTGATGGTTGACTGATTTCTACAGAGATTCGTTGCTGACCTATTTTTCCCGGAATTGTGTGCTTTTCTTATCCTCATTTAGCTGGGAATAAGGAAACTTCGTTTTGGTTGGGCAAAAAAATTTTGTTTAGGGAACTGATGTCCAGCTTTTTCAGTCAGCCAATAGGGGAAAGGGACTTACTCATCGCCTAGCCAGATTGGCAATGCAGATTTCCGCGCCAGCTGAGACCACTTTCGGAAGCCGAACAGGAAAAACTGCATCTCCCCGATGCCCCCCCTCCGCCTGCTCGGAACCTGCCCCTAACTGCCAAAGCCCGAGAGCTTGTACAGGAAATACAATTTTCCTAATTCATTCTATCTATGTGTGTAAGTGACTGTCCGCTGGTTTGGTCTGCCCCTTCGCGACTACAAACTGTTGAGTTAGACAGGCAACTACTTGTGTCAGTACGAGTAGGCCCTTAAAGCCCATGCGGAGGGGATATTTCTCCCATATCAGGGCATCATTGACTGCCAGCCAGTAGCCTTTTAGTTGCCAACGCCGTCGCTCATAATTTAGTTGAAGACGACTTTAGCCTCTGATGGCGACGCCGCAGAGGGAAGAGGCTGAAAGAGACTCGGCTTGCTTATCCTGTTTGCGATTAGATAGCATGCGAGCATCAAGAAGTTGCAGTAGAGACTCGGGAGCGAGAAAGAAAGCATGCGAAAAGCTGATATCCCTGTTTTAATAAACTCATTATGGACAAAATCCCAACTTACGTTGCTTCCATATAATTTATTAAAAAATATTACATACACCCAGGTTTTGTACATAGATGGATCGATAGATAGATAGATAGATAGATAGATAGATAGATAGATAGATAGATAGATAGATAGATAGATAGATAGATAGATAGATAGATAGATAGATAGATAGATAGATAGATAGATAGATAGATAGATAGATAGATAGATAGATAGATAGATAGATAGATAGATAGATAGATAGATAGATAGATAGATAGATAGATAGATAGATAGATAGATAGATAGATAGATAGATAGATAGATAGATAGATAGATAGATAGATAGATAGATAGATAGATAGATAGATAGATAGATAGATAGATAGATAGATAGATAGATAGATAGATAGATAGATAGATAGATAGATAGATAGATAGATAGATAGATAGATAGATAGATAGATAGATAGATAGATAGATAGATAGATAGATAGATAGATAGATAGATAGATAGATAGATAGATAGATAGATAGATAGATAGATAGATAGATAGATAGATAGATAGATAGATAGATAGATAGATAGATAGATAGATAGATAGATAGATAGATAGATAGATAGATAGATAGATAGATAGATAGATAGATAGATAGATAGATAGATAGATAGATAGATAGATAGATAGATAGATAGATAGATAGATAGATAGATAGATAGATAGATAGATAGATAGATAGATAGATAGATAGATAGATAGATAGATAGATAGATAGATAGATAGATAGATAGATAGATAGATAGATAGATAGATAGATAGATAGATAGATAGATAGATAGATAGATAGATAGATAGATAGATAGATAGATAGATAGATAGATAGATAGATAGATAGATAGATAGATAGATAGATAGATAGATAGATAGATAGATAGATAGATAGATAGATAGATAGATAGATAGATAGATAGATAGATAGATAGATAGATAGATAGATAGATAGATAGATAGATAGATAGATAGATAGATAGATAGATAGATAGATAGATAGATAGATAGATAGATAGATAGATAGATAGATAGATAGATAGATAGATAGATAGATAGATAGATAGATAGATAGATAGATAGATAGATAGATAGATAGATAGATAGATAGATAGATAGATAGATAGATAGACAGATAGATAGATAGATAGATAGATAGATAGACAGATAGATAGATAGATAGATAGATAGATAGATAGATAGATAGATAGATAGATAGATAGATAGATAGATAGATAGATAGATAGATAGATAGATAGATAGATAGATAGATAGATAGATAGATAGATAGATAGATAGATAGATAGATAGATAGATAGATAGATAGATAGATAGATAGATAGATAGATAGATAGATAGATAGATAGATAGATAGATAGATAGATAGATAGATAGATAGATAGATAGATAGATAGATAGATAGATAGATAGATAGATAGATAATAGATAGATAGATAGATAGATAGATAGATAGATAGATAGATAGATAGATAGATAGATAGATAGATAGATAGATAGATAGATAGATAGATAGATAGATAGATAGATAGATAGATAGATAGATAGATAGATAGATAGGTAGATAGATAGATAGATAGGTAGATAAGAAACCTTCCACGCCCGCAGAATACATGCAGATAAAGTGAAATATCGCTGGAGCAGCTCCCCCTATGGAGTGCAGGGAACGTTGCCGCGAGCGACGAAGTTGTGAGATGGTGACGGCTGAGATGGATTAGAGGCAGCGGGTGAGTGTGAGTGGAAAATGGCCCAGATTAGCTGGCTACCCTGGCCTAAGCGAAGACTTTCAGGCAGCAAGGCGAGATGAGAAGTAGGACGAGCGTGTCGGCAACCGATTTGCATCTTCCCTCACATGGTGTCGATTAACTTTCTGGGCCGTCCCGCTGTCCCCGGCCTGGCGGATTGATGCCGAGCCGTGGGCATTGGATGGGGGGGAGCAAAGCCCATGCAAGTTTTGGATGCAGTTGGCCGCATTTGCATTGGTGTTGCTGGCTGGAAAACTAAAGGAATCTGGGTGGCCCTCTGCCTTGGAGAAATTTTGTTAGTGACATGGCACTGGCTGGAAGGGATTTCATTCGAACTTTTAGGACCGAATTTCGTTATTAAGTGCGTAGAATTCAACTTTTTCATAAATGCCGCAATCTAACGTATTTAGCTTCACTCGTGTCTATGAATTAGCTTCACTCGTGTCTATCCATTAGCTTCACTCGTGTCTATTTATTAGCTTCACTCGTGTCTATGAATTAGCTTCACTCGTGTCTATGAATTAGCTTCACTCGTGTCTATGAATTAGCTTCACTCGTGTCTATTTATTAGCTTCACTCGTGTCTATCCATTAGCTTCACTCGTGTCTATCAATTAGCGTCACTCGTGTCTATCCATTAGCTTCACTCGTGTCTATCCATTAGCTTCAGTCGTGTCTATTTATTAGCTTCACTCGTGTCTATCAGTTAGCTTCACTCGTGTCTATCCATTAGCTGCACTCGTGTCTATCAATTAGCTTCACTCGTGTCTATCAATTAGCTTCACCCGTGTCTATCAATTAGCTTCAGTCGTGTCTATCAATTAGCTTCATTCGTATCTATCAATTAGCTTCACTCGTGTCTATCCATTAGCTGTACTCGTGTCTATCAATTAGCTTCACTCGTTTCTATCAATTAGCTTCACCCGTGTCTATCAATTAGCTTCAGTGGTGTCTATTTATTAGCTTCACTCGTGTCTATCCATTAGCTTCACTCGTGTCTATCAATTAGCTTCACTCGTGTCTATCCATTAGCTTCACTTGTGTCTATCAATTAGCTTCATTTGTGTCTATCAATTAGC